>OU343217.1:277426629-277543249 GCA_910596185.1 Chrysanthemum makinoi
GCAAATATGTTTTCAAATGGAGCATCTTCGGGGTAGCAAAGGGATTAACTTCATCATTGATGCGAGAAACATTTCCATGATGTACATTTGAAGAATGATGATTTGTTGATGAGGCGAAGGATGTGGCGGTGCTTCTTGACTTAAAGATATTGAGATTTGAAGGATTGTCTTCATTCACGGGAATATGAGCATCTTACATTTGTAGGGGTCAACTCATTAGTAATTTAATCATACAGTTCATCAAACATAGGATCAAACAATTTCTTTAAATCATCTTGAGATGGAGGTACATATGGAGTTTCTTGAGAAGAGTTTGGAACAAGAGATGAACCAATGGAGATTTGAAGTCGGGTCTGAAATGGAGTGTCGAGGAGCCATTTGACCGTGACTCATCAAACGTGCGTGAATGGTTTCCATGATATTTCGGGTTCTTTTGTTATAGATTCGGTATCCCTTTTTGTTTGGTGCATATCCTACAAATACTCCAATGTCGGCTTTAGCCTAAGTTTCCTAAGTCTTGACCCTCATTAGTTGGATAACACAATGCACCAAACACACGAAGGAAGGAGAGATTAGGTTTTCTGTTGTGGACAAGTTCATATGGTGTCTTTCCATGAACGGTGTGAATCAGGGAACGATTTTGTGTGTAGCATGCACGTGGCAATGTAGCTTGACCGAGAGAAACATTGGAACTTTTGAGTAAATCAGCATTGTTCTAGCGGCTTCTACAAGAGTTCGATTTAGTCTTTCAACTACACCGTTCTGTTGAGTTAGTTGAACACTTCTTTGATGGCTGATTCCAATGCTTTCATAAATTCACTAAGTTGTTTGTTAACAAACTCAGTTCCATTGTCGTCGGATAATTACGGCGGTTTTGTTAAGTCGAACCTCTGCGGTATTTGATGAGTTTGATGATGATATCGGGAGTTTCATCCTTTGTCCTTAAGAACTTGACCAATGAATCTAGAGTAATCATCAACTACAACTAACACATATTTCTTCCCAAAGATATTCTGCACTCTCATTGGTCCACATAAATCCATATGATTTGTATGAAGAACTTACGTGACGAGTTAGTAGGTTTGGGTTTATGGGCATACTTCTTGCTTTTCCCAATTGACATGCTGAACAAAGATGATCCTTTTCATACTTTAGCGAGGTAAACCTACAACTAAGTCCTTTACGGAGATCATTGATGGTGCCGACGTTCAAGTGATTGAGACGTCGATGCCATAACCATGACTTTGTTTTAGAAGCCTTTGACAACAAGCAAATTGGAGAAGACTTCATCATATCTTCTATAGAGATGGTGTAAAGATTTGAACCACGAGTTCCTTTTAACAGTTCCTTGCAATTAAGATCTCTAACAAACAAGTATGTTTTGAAGGCTACTTCTAGATCGAGAATCCGCGAATTGACCACAGAGCGATTATGACCCAAACCTTCCACATAGTATACTCTAGAGATAACACTATCACCAACAACATAATCACCATAACCCTTAATTGCGTCGAAATGATCATTACGAATCTACTGTCCCGATGAATTTGCTCACGAAGTTCATGAGCCTGACGGTCTCGGTCATATGCTTGGAACGGCTGAGTCCGGTACCACAAACGATTTGAAGATCTGCGGTTGAACCGAGACAAGAATGGATAACCGGATAATTGGGATCCCCATGCAAGAATGGGTTCCACTTGGTTAGTAACAGTAATTGGAACACCCACATCGAAACGAAACATCCATATCGAAGTAGAAGCAATGGAATCATTGGGAATAGATGCAATCTTGGTTATGCGTATTTGACCTATTCAAAGTATGTTCACTTCTTAAGGGAATAGTTCTACCGGTAGGCATCCATTTTCTAGTGGGCATAATCTTAGCAGTTTGAGAACAAAGCTGATTATTCTTATGGCCAAAAGGTATCCAATAATAACCTATCTTTATAAATGTTATTCCTGTGGGTTTCCTTGTTTTCTATCTTTCGTTTTTGCCTTTTTGCCTTATTTGCGATTATTAGCATTAACAATTTTAACGGGCATTTGACAGCATTAGACAAAGCATTCACACCACATTCATGATTAGCAAAGAATTCAAGCGAGCATCATTACAAGGTTTGCAAATAGTATCGAATTCAATTAATTACGATCGCCTAAGGCTAATACTAGAATCAACACGATTCGTTTTATTCAACTCAAGCTTAAAGTTCCTAGATTGGTCGTCTACTCTCTTCCAATGCACATTCTTAGCTTGCAAGGTCCTATCATTCCTTGTATTACCTTGAGACTTTGACACCTTTCGCTTTAAAGTCACCGATTACTCTGTAGAGGGAATTAGTTGGTTGATCTAATTTTGCATTCTGAACTTGATGTGCAAGGATCGAAAGTACTAGAGCACATTAGTGTATACTTTAAAACGTGATTTGAGCTTTTGCAGGCACACTAAAGTTCACTTTCTTAGCACTAACATATCTGGAATCTGAACTACTTGAAGGCACATTAGTGTTTCCTTTCTTAAGGCTGGGCATAGAACGGATTTCCTGCTTGGCACTAGGCATAGAACAAGGCATCACAGCTTTGCCTTTTACACCTAAGGTTAAGGATTTGGGACATGTGGCAATTACACATTCTAGCAACTCTTGAGATCGTTTGGCCTGGAGGCAAGCAAACCTAATTTCACTATCAAGAGGTTTGTTAATGAAATCCTCTTCGACAATCTCACGGAGACATTCTAGACTATCCTTAAGGTGAGCACAGTATTCATGAAAAGCATGTTCATTATTCCTAAGATGCAGAGGAATATATTTAAGCATCCACAGTGTATTTGCAATCTAAGGGTGACTTTGAGACAACATTCTTATTGAAAACAAGTGATAGTTTCCCATTTCCGACTTCTCGATTCTCAATTTCCTTTTGTAGAGGCGTTATTTTTCGTTGTTTTGGTCACGGGTGACTTTTATTGAATCATATAACTCTTTAAAATGTCGTTTAACTTTTCATTTTCTTCTAGAAAACTCTCGTTTTCCTTTTGTAAGGCATCAACTAAGTTTTGAAGATGAAAAGTTTGAGAATTCTGAGAATCTAAAGGAGGAGGGATTTGGGAACCTGTCATATTGTTCGTTTGACCCTTTAATTGAGAGATTTGGGCTTTCAACTTTCATCGTCGTGTTGCAGAGCTTGAATCTGTTCATCACGTTTGTTAATTTGAAAAGCGCATCAAACTCGGAGCATCGAGATGTCTTGATATTTGAAGTTTTAACATTTTCTTTAAGATGTTGATATTTTAGTTGTAAATTAAAATGCTCAACTTCCAGTTTAGAATAATGTTTAACCAAATTGCGTGATCATCAGTTCAATTTTTCTCGTTTAGAATTAGTTTTTCAAGCTCAATGACACGATGGGAGACTTTCGGGAACCCATGAGATAGTTCATGAAATTTGGAAGCATTATCTTGAGCAACACATTCAATTAATAAAATTTAATGTATGCAAGTTCTTCCTCTCAATCTCATTATATTTTAGTGCGCGCTCATAATCACTAACTTCAACTACCATTGCATCAAATTCCTTTTCCATTCCCTTAATATCAGTTTCTATCCCCTTTTAAGACTCTCAAAGTGATCTTTTAGAAGTTTAAAGAAAGGCATGACCTCAGTTAAATAACATTCTTTCATTTGCTCAAAACCCCTTTCTCCTTTCGTTATACCGATTGGTGTGATCCTTTTCTTGCAAGTTTTCTCAAAATCAACAAATAGTTGAAATATAACATATTGGCTAATTAAGGTCTTGCTTTTAGTGGCAATTTTGCTAGGAACAAGATGCATTGGTGTATTAGGAGGATACACAGGTTGCTCTAGGCATTTCCATAGGGAGGGTTTGTTTCAACAATATTTTCGACTTTACGCTTATCTAAATCCTTTTTCCAGAAAACTTGTTGAGTCAACAATGTCGAGGCTTAAACATGTTCAAGGAAATCCAGTTTTCCTTTTTGTAGTCATGGGGAGTGATAATTATTTTTTTCTCTTTGCATTTAGGATCATCTATATTTTTGTTCATCCTTTCCCTAGTGACTTCATCTGATTTCTTATCTTCCTCATTGCACTCAAAGCAACTAGGTTTCTGTCTAGGTTTAAGAATCTCATTGCCATCATAGATCACCTTTGAGCATTTGCTATCTTTCCGTACCTCGGGGTTGGGTTTATCTATAATGGGAACACTATGCTTATCGCTTAGAACTCTATGTGTAGTGACCATGTGAGCGGTCGAATGGTGTTTCCTTGTATGTACAACTTGTTTTCAAGTTTGTTTTTCAAAGTTTTCTGATTAGAAAAATCTCTCAAGAGTTTTGATTCCTTTGCATTAAATTCTTGCTTAAGCATTTTCACATTTTCTTGAAGTTCTTGTTTTTGCTTAGCTGTTTTAGAAAGTTTTCTTGCAAGGAATTTAATTCTTGTTTCAATACTTCTTCTCTAAAATTACTTTTTCTAATGATATGCGCACTTGGTCATCCATTTCCGCTCACAGTGGTCAACTCAAATTTAGCACGTTGTTCATAAATAGCAACACGTTCTATATAGGCATTTAGTTCGAAATACAGAATCATGAGGCACATCGGTGTATTCATAAAAACATAGTCATTGTTATTTGCGAAGATGCATCACTTGGTACACCTTCACTTTCACTTTGTTTCACATATTGATCATATGGGACAACATTGATATTACCCATATTTTCAACATTTGATTCAATAGTTTCAGTTGAATGTACTTTGTCATGCATCTTTTGCACATCAGCATCATCGTATAGTTTAATACCTCTGAGATGAGTTTGTCTTTGGATGGGCCAGCTAGTGGTGAAGAAGAGAGACCTTGGGAGACCATTGGAGAAATGCTAGCCATAAAAATTGTGTGTGCCGTAGGTCCATCATCCACATCATAGTCGTATGCATCACATCAGTGACTTGAAAGGCATTCGATGATTGTGACCTATCTCACGAATAGGTTGCTCATCCACATCGCATCATAGGTCTTGGCATTGCCCTCAGCTAGAAACAACAATTCCTCTTCATCCATAGCAGCACCATTGTCTGAGCTTGTACCAGCGACATCTTATCTCGGTAATCGATTGTGGGCGCTTTGGAGATGTACGTTCCTTGCAATGTGTCCCTCACCACCACAGTTATAACATTTGATTGGCTTAGCTTGACCTTGGTTACCATTCCTTCCTCGATTCTGGTTGCCAACATAACCTCTACCGGCTCCACCTTCCACGATCATCATCTTTCACGAACTAGTTGCACCACGATCCTTCCATCTTTAGGTGGCTTGATTGTGTGGGTTAGATTGCGAGGTTGTTGTTGGTTTGTGGGAGAGTTCATGTTTTGACTATCGAAGAGCTAGTTGATTAATGAAGTTACCGCGTGTGGATCGGCATCGGCTTGTTTGAACATAGGATCGGGAATGAGTTTGTGATTACCATTACCCAAGGGTATGACTTGTGATGCTTTGGTTGTGATATCGATGTTTGAGTAGAAGCGGTTGAGTCATTAGGCGAGCTTGTCTCTCCGGTTGGTTTTGGCTGATTGAGAATCAATTTTTCAAACATAGCATGTCTCTCATTCTGGAGGAGGAAGGCATAGAGTTGCTCATAGTTTGTATTCTTCAATCCTTTAGTGAGCTTCACAGCGGTGACAAACTTGTGCCATTCGGGATTCATGTTGTTCACAAATTTTGAGTTCAGCTGAATGTTAGGCATAGTCATTCCGATGTTCCTCATGTCATTCACTAACTTATGAAATCTCACATAGTACTCATAGACACTCTCATCTGGTTTCATCTTGAAGTGTTCAAATTAGTCATAGAGTTGGGATTCTCTTGCTTCCATAGTTAATTAGAACGAGAGAAGCATCTTATTATCCCATACGCCTTTGCCGGTGTTATGATTGATCACTTGTAGATGTCTTTAGGAAGACCTTGAAGAACAATGTTTGAAGCCACGATATCGCATCGAATCTCTTTTTCTCCTTATCCTCAAGCTCATCATACATTTTGGTCGTCCATTCGTAAACAGAACCATCTTCATTAGTATCAAGTATGTCTCTAGTCGTCTCAACTCGATATGGTCCTTCATCAATGGATTTGAGAATATTGACACCATTTTCCCCAAGGCAAGTACAATCTGATTCGTTGAGCCCAAGAATCGTAGTCAGTTCTGTCAAGCATGGGTGGGCAGAGTATCGAGCCAGGTTGCTTGAACATCCTCGCAGTGAGAGATGAGCGTAGAACGTTGGTAGACATGTTAACAGTTTATGGGATTTTATAACTCTATGATTAAACCCGGAAATAGATTCTTTCACGGGATTTTACTAAATCAAGAGAAAACCGTAAACAATCACTCAAATCGCTAGAAGATAATGCACTAAGTCGCTAGAAGATAATGCACTAAGTTAAACTAGAAGATAATGCACTAAGTCGCTAACTCTTAATTCGCTACACCACTAAGTCGCTAGAGTCCCAAGTTGCTAGACAAATGCAAGTCGCTAGGTAGTAACTCGCTAAGCCTCAAGTCGCTAACAAAATTTTGGCGAATTACTACTCAAGTCGCTAAAGATACAAGTCGCTAAAGAGCAACTCGCTACCGAACAAGTCGCTATCACCAAGTGCTACCGTAGTGGAGAGTCCACTACTTGTCTTCATAAATCGCTAGATCTAAGTCGCTAGGTTAGGCGTAACTTCGCTACAAATTTGTAAAGCAAGTCGCTACGAAGAAACTAATCCGTGAAGTAAGTCGCTAGCAAGAAAAACCACATAAACATCACTTTTCAATCCAAAAACAACCCAACCACGATGATTCAAGCTTAACAATAACCTACACACTTGTGATGATTCTAAACATAAAAGTACTAACAAAATCCAAACTTTAACACGAGAAATCAACCAAATGATGCAAAAACCACTAAACTTTTTCAAACTCAAAAACCACCTAAAACCACTATAAATCCAAAGATGTGCAAGATATGATCTAACCATGGCTCTTGATACCAATTGTAAGTTATAACTTTTCACATACACATCAAACCATAACACAAAGTAGCATATAGATGGAATTCTAGAGAGAGAAAGTTAGAGGTTTAGGGAACTTAGTGAGAGAAGTGAAAGATATTATTATGAGCTCCAACTCTCTACCTTGGAAGGTAGAGATTATTTATAGTCTTACATAAAAGCGCCACACAGGTACGTGGATCAGGCATACAGTGGGTAAAGACCCGTCCGTCCTCCATGGTGTTACTTAACTAAATACTACTTAACTTAAAATAACTACGACTAAGAGCTTTCTAATGATTACATATACTTGAGGTGACCGACTCTTTAATACCCGGAATTTCTAATTCCTAACAAATATAACTAAGGTGATGAAGACGTCATGTTATACACATGAATTTTAACAATCTGTTTTAATCTTGTGTTTAGAATCTAAGGTTGTTCAATTTACATAGCTAATTGTAAGATCTAATGGATGACATCTTTTATGTTGAAGTGTATACTTTAAAAGTGATTTGATTATCTAAGACTAGGGAATGGAACATGTTAAAATAAGAATGTTCTCAAGAAAGCTCTTTGGAACTTTATTTGACAAGAATCTAAATAAGGTTACTAACTTAAATAGATCATGTGTATGTTCTAGAGATGTGTAGTTTTAACCTTGGATGTGCACAAGGTTTGAGCAAGGTTAGGTTATGATGTATGCTTGAAAGGAAATGGATACAAATAGTATCTTTCAACAAATGAGATTATCGCATGGGATAAAGTTATCATGCTTATGAGAATAAGTATGACAAGATGAATTGGATATGCTAGTTCATAGAACTTGTGGATGTTAGTTTCAAGATCATGATGGATCTTGGACACTCTCCTTGTGTCAATGATATTTTGTATAATATTATCAAGCCTTGCGAATTTACTTAAAGTAATACTTAGAAGACAAATTATATGATGTATGTGAATAAACACAAGTTAACACAAAACTCAAGCTTCAATATTATTAATGAATATACGAGTGATCTTAACTTATCACTAGGGTTACAGAAGCTTTAAGTAGGTAAAATGCAATATGATATATGTAAGACAATGACCTAGAATCTCCTTTTATACAACAAGGAGTCCTTTACAAGATAAGTATAAAGCTAACATAATAGAATATACACAAGATCTATTCTATACTTATCAAAACGCGTTTAACCTTATCATAGCTGATAGCGGTGGTAATGAAGAACTTGCGGTGGGAATCGTTTCCACGCTGAGTGTTAAAAGTAGTGTAAACCACTACTATCAGGTAGTAACAATTATTCCCAACAATCCTCCCCTAAACTTATGATTTCTCTGCAAATCGATAAGTTTCTTCAATAAACATTAACTTCAAGGATTTGGGAATTCAATCAAACACTTCACTTCTTTTCTCTTAACTTTTGTATAGCTCTTGAACACTGATCTTGAAGCCTTTGTAACAATGCTCTGATCTTCTCATTGTCTTCATGACTCTTGTGTGTAAGCTTAACATTCTTGTAAGAGCTCTGACTCTAAGTGGATATTCTTTCTCAGCAAGCATGAAAAAGTCTTATCTATTAGCCATAACTGCATCTCTTTTGCATCTTTGAGATCTTGAGCATTAAACCTTTCTTGAACTAATTTCCATAGTGTATTAAGGTCATCTCTATCAAAAGCTTTAATAAGATCTTCAAATGTCATGAATGATGAAGTTTCACCTCCCAACCTTGTAATCTTCCATGTTGAAGCAAAATTGCTAGCAGTGTAAACTTCCCAATCAATGAGAGGATGTCGAATTTGCTGGTTACGGATAAAAAATCTCATCTTCAATCACAATCATTTCATCATTTGATCTTTAGTGAACTTCTCGGTAGGAATCTCCTTCCGATAGACTTTGTATAATCTTCATCAACCTTAGTCTTCTTAATAGTTTGAGAATCACTTACTTTAGCCTTTCTCTTCAATCTAGGAATCTCTCTTTCTTCTTCATCAGAACCCATTGGAATAAAAGATTTATCTTGTTTCACAATTCTGTAGTAAGCCTTTTCAACTTGATCATCAGACATTCCTTTAAATTGATGCTTTTTCCATTTACCAACATGACAACAATAAGACTTCATGTATGCAAGTATTTGAGCCTTGGTTAGTTGTCTTGGTTTCTTGATCCTTTTGGTGAATTAATCACATTTTCAAGTGCTTGATTGTTCTTCATTTTAATAAAATCCTTTAGCGAGCGGTTCTTTGTTCCTCAGTTAAGGATGCATCAACAACAAGGTCAATTGCATTTTTCTTGATTTACGGATTATTAGTACGGGCGAATATCTTCTTCAGTAGGAACATAACTAAACTCTGGAGCTTTTTCTTTCATAATTGTAGGTTGAGCGGTGGAAATTGAATCTTAGTATCTTCCATTCTATCCAATCTTTAGCTTCAAAAAGCTTACAACAGTTCTTTCAATCTTTTCTTCTCGGCAATTTGATCTTACGCTATCTTCTTCAGCAGTTCTCTATCAAGATCAATCGAACTTTCTTTTCTTTAAAATCTTACCTCAAGTTCTTGTACATCTTCCATAACGCTTTACCCTTATGGTCTTAGTTTATCAAATTCTTCACTTGCGGTGGAATATTTGGCTCTGCGTGGAAATATCGGTGGTAAAATCGGTTGCAGTTTGGAAAATGTCTTGATCTTCAAGTTGCTCTCCATGAGTTTCAGCTTCCTTTGCTCCTTTACTTGTATCTCTTCCATCTTCAAAATCAATTTTCCTCCCCTCAGTGTCAGAACCTGTTTTCCTCCCCTGTTTGGAAGAATTTCCCAAATCTTGATCAGTTGAATCACCATCAGAAGGTGAGGAAGAAGATGAAATCACCATCTTTGCGGTCGCTTGTGCTTTTAACCTCATCTCTCCCTTTAAAGTTTGAATCTCTGTCTGTAATTGTTGAACATCCTTGGCATGCTGCTTCTTAACAATAACCAAGTCCTTGTGTAAAGACTCAATTTGCTTTGCTAATTTGGTACACAGAACCATCAATTCAATTGGTTTCCACGCCCTCGGCACTTCAATTGTGTGACTGTTGGGAGAGGTGTATCATGGGGCATTGGTCCGATTCCTCCATAGTAGGACTAGGTGGAGTCCCCAGCCACCTTGCTCGTTCCTAGACCAAAGGTCTGAAGCTTGTTGTGTTGTCATGAGAGGGTTATTTGTTTAGACCTTATCTCATAGGTTCTTGAAGCGGTGGGGTATAATTAATGTTGGGAACATCAATTATAGGTGTGTTTTGTTCAGATGAAATTTTAGCAAGCATTTGGGGTAGAAGAGGTGTAAAAATAATATTGCCATCTTTATTCAAATTTTGAAAAACTTTAGGCTTTAGGCAACTGATTTGATAAAGATGAGTATGAGGTTCTGATTGAAATTCATTTGCACAGCTTGCACAAACAGGATACATTAAACATTTGGTTTTACTTTGTACATTGCCTTTCATACTTGTAAAAATATAGTTTGACCAATTGAAAATCTTATCGGTGACTAGACAAACCAAAGGATAAGCCATGGTTGAACTAAATTGCTCATAAGATGTTTTCTTAGGACTAAGACAATGTAACGAAGTATGAATCAAAAAATCTCGATGGGGACAAAAACCACTCTTTTTGAAAGTAGCCTTTTTGTCGGTGGTATCATACCCCATGGATGATAAAGTATCATGAATGTCAGACATAGGTAAGGTGATGAGACCATTGAGATCATCCAAGTGAAGTACTCTCCTCAAGGATGCCTCAGTAATATCAATAGTTACTCCATCTGACAGTCACGAGAGCATCCACGCTGTTTCATGTTATATCTCTATTCTCAAGTGTGATGGGTGGCGAAGTCCAAAACGATTGATTTGAGAGATATGAAATGTGGGTTTTAAAAGTAAAGCATACCTTATATGAGTGGTATGAAGAAAGTCCACAATTTGATGAAAAACAGGGCCACTCTTCTCGTTAGTCTTTTGTAAGTAGGTCACTAGGTTGTGCTCATCCATGCATTTCAAAGAAGCCATAGAAACTTTTGATGAAAATATTATTATGTCAGTAAGAATTGAAGTAATGACTAGCCAATTGAGAGAAAAAGATATATAGGGTTAGGGTTTAGAATTGATGCACAAGTAAAATTATCTTTAGAAAGTAGTTATAATATAGTAAGAAGATAATTTACTTAAAATATTAACCATATATATATGACTATCGATGGTTACTTTCAGCGGCTAGTGAAAAATAAATTACTGACATAATCAGTTGTAACGGCTAGAACAGGTAAAATAACACTGTCGGTGGAAGCTGTGAACTAGCAGTGGTAATTTTCACAAAAATTTCAAAACTGATGAAAAAGAAAATCATTAGAAAACAATCTGCTCCCAATATAGTTTTAGCAAACTATCGACTATCAACGGATTTGATATGTCTTTACCATGAGCCGTTTGCTATGGACTAGACAACTCTTAATCATAAAGAATATGGTGAGTTGATAACCATATAGTTTTGGTAAACTATCAACCATAAACGAATTTGTCAAGTCTTTACCGATGGCGTTTTCTGGACTAGTTGATTCTTATGTATATTAGACATGGTGAATCAATAACCATTTGATGTGTATCTTAGATATACACCTTTTAACTTCAACTCCTCATCAAAACTTGATATACAAACTCATACAACAATTGCATTACCTAGGCCTCCCCTTGACACAAGAAAACATTTATGGATTAAGCATTCCAAGACTTGTTACAAGTCTTGAAATCTTCCCACATCAAGACCTTTTGTCAATAAATCGGCATAGTTGTCATGGTAGAAATTTTGACAACTTGAACTAGTCCTTTCATAGCAATCTCTAATGAAATGGTGTCTAATTTCAATATGTTTGGTCTTTGTGTGTTGAGCGGGATTCTTGATTATGCAAATGAATACTGCTGCTTGTCAATATGTATGATGGTATTCATGAAATTGTACCCATAGTCCAAAAGTTGATTTTAAAGCCATAGTACTTGAGCCGCGCAACTTGCATGCAATATACTCTGCTTGGTTGAAGAATTAGCCACCATTGTTTGTTTCTTGCCTGCCATGACACTAACACATGTTGCGAAATTGACATCCACCGGTTGTAGATTTTCTATCCAGCTAGCTCTAGCATAGTCCTCGAGTAAGTAACAGATCTAAAGAAGAATCTAAGGACCTGCATAATCCCAGGTAGGAAATGCTTTAAGATATCGAAAATTTTGCGGTTTGAGAGAACTTGGGAGTTGAAACCTTATGGGCACATTTTGGGTGCGTTTTGCTGCACATCGCCTAGATGTGTAGTCTTATCCTGGGAGTCTTTGGATGACTTTGCATCGATAAACTTAAACTTCCTTAGTATCTCAGCACATATTTATCTTGATTAATGAAAATACCATCTGGCTTTTGTAGTACTTGAAGTCCCAGAAAGAATGTGAGTTCTCATTAGAACTCATCTAAAATTCTTCTTTCATCGGTTTCGAGAATCTTTGCACATCTCTGTCTTTATAGACCCAAAAATGATATCATCAACATACACTTGAACAAGCAAGATATCATTCTTGTCTTTCTTGATGAACAAAGTTTGATCCACTCTGCCTCTATGAAACCCATTTGCAAGAAGATAAGTAGTTAAGGTTTCATACCATTTCCTTGGTGCTTAATGCAAGCCATACAACTAACAACCACCCTAGACTTTGTTAGGATATTCAAGATCTTCAAAGCCTGGAGGTTGTGAGACATAAACCTCTTCATCTATATGCCCATATAGAAAGCACTTTTTATCCATTTGATAGACTTTAAATCCCATAAAAGATGCATAGGCTAAACGACCCTAATTGCTTCATCCTTTAGCAGAGCGAAACACTTCTTCATAATCAATACCCTCCTCTTGAGTATATCCTTGAGCCACAAGCCTAGCTTTGTTTAGGATAACAATTCCCCTTTCATCTTTCTTGTTTATGAACACCCATTTAGTACCTATTACCTTCTTGCCAGAAGGCAAATCATAAAGCACCCATACCTTTTGAAGCTTAAATTGGAGCAGCTCTTCTTTTGCTTCCCAACTTTCATCTTCAAGTGCCTTGTAAACATTCTTAGGCTCCATTTGTGATAGAAAACACATAAATAGACATTCATTCTTGCCTTCATGTATTTTAGATTCATATATTTTAGTTATGAATCCATGAAACATCGGCAACTTTGTTTGTCTTCTAGTCTTCACAGTGAATAGACATCCCAATCACATTTTCAAGTGGATGTGATTTATGAATAGTAGTGTGGGGAGTGGAGGCGCAATCTCTTGGCATATAGAAATTTCAACATCATTGGCTTGAGCTTCCATAGTAACTGGAGTGGTGATTCCCACATCTTGTTGCGAGTGGAAACACTTTGCTTAGAACGGTAGAATCTGAATTTCCATTTGCTTTCAAAATTATCGGCATTCAAATTACTATTTCCTTCATTTTCAAATCACTAGAAGGATGAACAACTCTAGTTTTGATAAATCATTATTATCTGCATAGTCCCAAGGTGGTAGATTCATCTTGATCATCTGCATCCTCTTTGCTTGGTTCATCATCATCATCGAAACTCTTACGAACTGCAAAATCAAAGAAGATGTTCTGTAGCAACAGCACATAATTCATAGTATTTGTTAGAGTATCAAGATCAAACAGTCTTTACGGACCAGTTCTTTGACATTGACTTTGTTTTCGGGGAACTCTACATGATTCTCTTCAATCTTTTGGGTTCTTAAGTTGAATACTCTGAAAGCTTTACTAACCATGGAATACCCAACAAAATACCTTTCATTTTCCTTTTCATCAAACTTGCCCAGATAGTCTATGGTATTGAGAATAGATACATGACACCCAAATGGTCTCATGAAGTCAAGAGTAGGTGGTCTTCCCCTAAACAATTCATAAGGTGTCTTGTTCTTTGTCATTACCACTAAAACCCTGTTTTGCACACAACATGCAGTGTTAACTGCTTCAGCCTAAAAAGTAATTGGCAATTTGGAATCGGCCAACATGGTTCTAGCAGCTTCTATCAGTGTCTTGTTTCTCCTCTCAGCAACACCATTTTGTTGAGGAGTTCTAGCCACACTAAATTCTCTTTTAATACATTTATCTCTGCAAAACTCATCCATAACTCTATTCTTGAATTCGGTTCCATTGTCACACCTAATGATTTTAACTTTCATATCATATTGGTTTTCTACTTCTATAATAAATATCTTGAGGATACCAGTTGTTTCATCCTTAGATCCAAGAAAGAAAACCCATGTAAATCTGCTAAAATCATCAGTCACCACAAGACAATATTTCTTATGATTCAAGCTGCTCACAGATGTAGGACCAAATAAGTCCATATGTAACATTTGAAGTGGGTGAGCAATAGAGTTAACCAACTTTGACCTGCAAGAAGCTCTGTGTTGTTTGCCTTTAAGACAAGCCACACAGGTTTGATCCTTTTCAAATCTTTTCTGAGGTAGACCTCTCACTAAACCATCTTTGACAATCTTGTTAATGGTTTTGAAGTTAACATGACCAAGTCTTCTATGCCATAACATGGATTCATCCACTGTGGCCTTTGCAAGCAAGCAAGCATAACCATCTTTAGCTACAATGTTGTTCATATCAAAGCTATAGAGATTGCCTTTTCTAGGAACTTTAAGAAGAATCTGACTTTCATCAGGCATCTTAAAATCCTTAGAGAGAACAAAGCACATATCTTTGGTTAAAAGAACATTGTTCATCTTGTCACACATTTGTGACACACTAAAAAGATTGTACTTAAGCTCTTTTACATAATACACAGGCTCAAAGTCCAAGTTACCGGTTTAATAACACCTTTACCGCAACTTTTCCATTTACTCCACTCCAAAGTGACATATTGTCCATCATAATGCTCAAAATCAGAAAGATAGGACTTGTTGCCAGTCATATGCCTTGAACACCCACTATCTGTATATCCTTGATCTGACCTTTTTGTCCTTGGATGTTCCTACACATATGAGTAAAGAGTTAGTTTTCTTTTGGGGACCCAAGCCATGATTGACTTGGATCTGCCTCGTGTATCAATATAGTTAAATCTATCAAAGGTCATTGATACACCATTGGGATTGGTTGTAGAGGTACTTCCTTTAGGTTTCCATTCCCAATGTCTTTGAGGCCTTCAGGCATTGCCCATGTCCCCGTTTTCTTATTTAAAACCCTTGCAGTGGTAACTTTTGAATGAGCAGTGGTAATGCTGGTTTCTTTTAGGTACCCACTGTTGGTTATTATTAACCTTTTAGCTTGAAAGGTTCTTTTTCTGTTTGTTAGATTTATTAAAACTTGTTTTGGTGTTTGCACTTTTACAGGTGACTTAGGGTGGCGTGTTACAGGTTTTGCAATGGCAAGTGTTTTGAGGCCACTTCTAAGTTGAACTGCTCTTGGGTCCATTTTGCAATGGGAATTAGGGTGTACATTATGTTGATACCTGTTAGTCTCCACCTTTTATACCCATAGACTTCCCTTCTCCCAACATGATAGTCACAATAAGCATGTAAATGATCAAAACTACCACAGATATAGCATGCCTTATTGTTCATAACAAAATTACTACCTAGTTGTTGAGATTTAACATGATTCTAACTCCTCGGTTACCTAGCTGTAGGCTTGTTCTATACATCTCGGCATACCTTACAGTTGGTCTAGGTTTATTAACTGATTTCCTAGGTTCCTTTTGTACAAGATTATTAACAACTTTTGGGATAGTAGTCTCTACATTCTTTTTAACATTCTCATCAACAACTGATGAGTCACTAGCACTCTCAAATACATCATTATCAAGCTTACTCTCTTCCTCATTCTTCACCACTGTGTCCTTTAAGGACCATATTCTCTTTCAAGTTCCTTAAAGTCTTCTAAACCTGTATGAGCTAAATCTACACCTGGAGGTGATGGAACACCCCTTAGTGGTGGGCACATGTATTATAACCCATACCAGACTTAGCTTTATTATATATTTGAGCATTCCAAATTTTATCAATTGACTTAGACTGATGATAACATGTGTCTACTGTTAAATTGACATTTTCAATTTTCTTTTGGAGGTTTTCAAGCTCCTTTTGGTATGCTTCATTCACAGCAGTTGTATGTTCTACCTCTCTCCTAAGAAGAATCATATCATCATTATAATTTGACTCATTTGCTTGATAGTGCTCTATTTGCTTTTCTAATATCTTGCCATAGCTCTCCTAAGATTAGCCACAGTATAATTAGCTTGATATATAATTCTTGCCTTTCATTAGAGTACAAATCATTAAGTCTTTCAACTTCTTTAGCAACCCTACATGTTTTAGAACAACTATCAAAGTTTTGTACCTCAGAATCAAAGAAAGCCATGAGAGCAAATTCAGTAGCAACAAGAGCAACATCTGAATGTTCTTCTTCTTGTTCATCAACCATGAAACTCCAATCATAGCTCACACCATCAATAGCCAATATTGCCTTTGGTTCTTCTCTGAGTTGGTCCCTTCTTTTGCTTGTACCATGTAGACCTGTTGTCCTTGGTCTTTGGTCTTCTACATTCTCTAGCAAAATGTCCAAACTTGTAGCAGTTGAAGCACTCCACTTTCTTCTTATCAAAGCCTGCGGTATCATCACCATTAATGTGGATAGGCTTGCCAGTCTTCCTGTAGAAATTCTTAGCCCTCATGCTAAGAAGAGCTATCTGCCATTTTCTATCCATCTCCTCCAAGTCATCTTCATCAATTTGCTCTATGTCTTCATGAGTTAAGACAGAGCCATCAACTTGTGTGGAGATAAAAGCATAAAAGGTAGGGTCTCCAATACTAGCAACCTTCTTTTTGGAACCTGCAGTGGTGACATTAACATTACCAGTGGAAACTTTAGAACCTGCAGTGGCAATATCATCATCACTTTCATCTTCAGAATCATCATTGTCAACAGAATTTGACAACAATGCCAAGCTACTAGAGCTTGTACCAAGTTTCCGTGCCTTCTTCAACCTTTGCTCAATTAGTTTGAAGTTGTTGTAAAGATCATTGAGCTTCATTGTTTCTATGTCTTTTTGTTTTCCGACAGTAACATTTGTTTGAAACTCTGAAGGCAAACTTCTTAGAAACTTCAAATTGAGGTCTTCCTTTTCTACCTCAATGCCAAACGCAGTCAGTTGTGTAACAATCTTCTAAAGTTTGGTAAAAATGCTATCAATTGAGTCATTGCTTGAAGCAGAGAAGTTTTCATAACTTTGCTTTAACAATGTCTTCTAAGTCTTCTTTGTAGCATCATTACCACCAAACACTGAGCAAATCTCTTCAAGCAGTTCTTTAGAAGTCTTGTATTTCTTTGAATGCAATAATCTGGTCTCTAGGAAGAGTCATCAGCAATAGACTTCTAGCTTTAAGATCATTCTTCTTTTGAGCTTTTTCAGCATTTGATTCAGGCACAGAAACTTTCACAACATCTGTGTCACCTATTTTGGAAGTAGTGGTCACAGACTTGAAAGAATCACCAAGTTGAATAATCTCCCACGAGCATAGTCTGTATGAGGAAGTATTGCTCAATCAATATCCTCCACATCTCAAACTCATTAAGCTTAAGCTTAGGGAGTCTGGGTGTAGAATAAGAGTTTGATTGGTTGTTTTCCATCTCCATTGTCTTGAGTGAGTGAGTTAAGCTAATTCTTTGGATCTTCTAAAACAAAATATCAGAACTGCGCTCGATACCACTTGATGGATCTTGGACACTCTCCTTGTGTCAATGATATTTTGTATAATATTATCAAGCAAGCGGAATTTACTTAAGTAATACTTAGAAGACAAATTATATGATGTATGTGAATAAACACAAGTTAACACAAAACTCAAGCATCAATATTATTAATGAATAATACGAGTGATCTTAACTTATCACTAGGGTTACATCTTGAAGCTTTAAGTAGGTAAAATTGCAATATGATATATGTAAGACAATGACCTAGAATCTCCTTTTATACAACAAGGAGTCCTTTACAAGATAAGTATAAAGCTAACATAATAGAATATACACAAGATCTATTCTATACTTATCAAGACGCGTTAAACCTTATCATAAACTGATAGCAGTGGTAATGAAGAACTGCGGTGGAATACGTTTCCCTGCTAGTGTTAAACCAAGCGATTAAGAGTGTAAACCACTACTATCCGTGGTGACGTGATTATTCCCAAAAGATCATTTAGCCAATGAGGTGTAATGAAATCTCTTGTAACATAACCATTTATGTCACAAGGAGAGAATGATGCATAGGATATACAATATCCTTTTAACAAGATGAATACTTAAAGCATGATTTCTTAGGCATAATGTTTTTCAAAACATCATGTTTTCCTAAATGAAGATATGAAGCCAAAGTGTTTGAATCGGATAATCCCATCTAAATAAACTTGGTCTCAAGATTATATTCACTAGATGATGACAAGATGAATTCACTCGAGTTTCTTATGTATACTCCTCAAGAGTCATTGTTGCTTGGGGTGTATGATGTTGGCTTTGAGATTGCATTTTAACATATGTTGTTAAAATGTTGATTTGAGGTTTAACGAAATATATGCAGAAGTTTAACGACAAAGTATTACTAATACTTTGATAATTTGTGAAGGTAGTACTACTTATACCTAGTGGAAATTAACAACAATTACCAAGAGCACCATGCTTATTTGATAGTTGAGGTTCTAGCCATAATGAATTATCTATATGTGGGAAATGATGGTTGAGTTTGTTCAAACGTGCATTTGATTTAGTACAAGTGTTAGACACAAGGGCTTTTTGAGCAGTACACTCAACGAATTCAAATGATGGTAAGGATGGTGGATTGGTTGATCTAGGTGGTAGGTCTTCTAGTGTGTCTAAATAAGGATGTGGTGATGTAGGGGTTTGTTGTGCTATGGGAGTACTTAGGTTGATTATTTGTCCATAGATGTTGAACACAAAAAGTACGGATACTAATTTTTATGGTTCATTGGTTGCTACAACTAGTGGGTGAAGTGCTTGAAGTTTTGGTTATGTCTATGAAACTTAGGGGTTGAGGTATAGGTTCACCTTGAAAGGGCACGTTTGATTTAAAGGATGCTCTTGGAAGTTCATGAGCAATACGCTTAATGGTGCCAAAAGATGGAAGAGGGATAGTAGGTGTCAAAGAGGGATAAGTGGCACAGTGGGTTGTTTGTTTTGGATAAGTGTTTCAACATATGTTGTTAAAATACTTGGGTGTTGATTTTTTCGGATATGAATTTTAATGACTACAATCGTAAGTCGCATATACTTGAATATTTCGGATGAAATACTTAAGTTGTCAATCCTAATTTGTTGAGATTATAAAGCTTAGATTGAAATCAAGGATAACAAGACTTGATAGTATGTCTTTAACATACGTGTGAGTTATGACTCTATATAAATACTTATCGTCTTGAAGGATGACACATTATTTTCATGTTAACCAAGTGAGGCAATACATGTAGATACAAAACAATATCTATAGTCATATGTTAGACTTGTGTATGATATCTTTGCAAATAATGAGTCCAGATTTGTTAGTCTAGGTAAGTCATCTAAGTCATCCGCAAACGAGTGAGGAGATGTTGGTGGTGTTGCACAAAGTACAAGTTTTGGAGACTTTGGTTGTGAAGGTGTTTTTGATGGTTGTGAAGTAGTCATAATGATGGGTGATTTTGGTGGTGGAGTTGGAGTACTTAAGTTTAGAAAGTTCACATCTTGAATGGGTGATGAGATGTTGAGAGGTAACGAGTCCGAGGATGAAGAGTTCAAGTTTAATGAAGCAACAAGATCGAATGCTAATCCTAGTGGTTTATTTGAGGTTGAGGATTTAGTCATTTTGACTTTGCTTTAAGAAATGCTAAGCATAAGGAAAAGTAACAGTGTAGGTGTGAAAATGACCATCCTGAATGTGTCGATTTATGGAGCTAAGGATTCACGGAGAGATGTGTTTTATTTGATGTTAATCCATACAAAGATGGTAGTTTCTAATGAGATGGAAGTGTCTAAGATCATGTCAAACATCCTAAGTTAATCCATTAAGGATGTGTTGAGTGAAATATGAAAGATATGCATTAACAAGTATCCTAGAAACGAGATTTGGTAAATTAGATTGCGGGATTTAGTAAAATTCAACAACTTACCTGTAGGATCCACGGCACCATTTCTTTACACAAGCGGAACCCTTAAATTGGGGCCGCTTGGTCCTGCTGCAGTATGGCGGTACCAAAATGCATAACAGAACAGTACTAACATTTTGGTGCCGTCGATCCGTGGACACCGAAAAGTTCACTGAGACCCATTTTTAGGTGTCGGGAGTTTTCGAAACCGAAATTTTGCTTAAAACATGTGACATTAATTACTTCTAGTTAGGAAAAGTCGATAACACATATACAAACATAGTGGAGCATAGACTTTGACCAAGGGCTAACGATTTTCACATAAAAGTGAAAATGGGTAAAATTTGATAACACACTTGTGCTATCCACCTGCATAAACCGGTTAGCATACAACATTGTTTTAAGTCATATTATCATCCTACAAAGTAAAAACAAATAAATTACATCATACAACATTGTTTTTGTCCTTGTATCAAACACTCTCTTAAAACCTCTATTTTTCAAAGTACTTGACTAATTTACTTAGTACTCATTGCTAAGCGAGTCATGACATTTCATAAGTTATGCGAGATGTTAGTATAACCTATGCAAAGGAAGTGATCTAAGTTTATAAGTGATGGTAAAACAATTTTCCAACTAAGTGCACAAAATCTAGCAAATGTCCTATTGTGCATAAACAAGAAATCGTCAAGCAAGCGAATAAATAACATGGCAAGATTGACACTTATATTATGCAAACAAACAAGTGTAAACAACAATTTGAAAATAAGCAAGCAACATATATGCAAACAACATAAACAAGTGGTCATTTAGCATAGCATAACAAGAAAAACACTTTTCGTCATTTTGCATTTAAGAATGACGATGTATACCAAGCTTAATTAGTTTCCTTTAAACATATTACCAAATTATTTAGTTTTAAAATAAATTGTATCCAAGTTTCAAGAATACCAACTTAAATTACTTGATTCAAAAATTTTGAGTTTTTATGTTAAAGCGAAACTTAATATCTTAGATATACGGTAGTATTTGGTCTATTTCACCTATTTAAAATTAGATTCAGGCCATGAGAGTATTTTTAAATGAAATTATACTCAATTCCCTTTAAAATGATAGGTGGTTCGACTCCTACGGACTTACGGTTAATAAGTTATGAATTTTTTAAGTTGGCCAAAAAACTACGTACTGTGCAGACCAAGGAACCAAAAGTTTACAAGGAAGGAGCCCTTTTTTTGGTTCCGCCCAGTCCGTGGTCTTCACAGAAAGTTGAAAAATGTACTTACTCATGGCGAAAAAGTGTAGGACTTACTAGATTTGATAGAAAAAATATAATACACATATTTTGTTTATTATTTTTACTAATGTGACTTATCTAAACATTTAACAACAAAATTTCTAAGTATAATTAGCAAAACAATTTTCATATTATATTTCGCTTCAATGGTAATTTGATACATGGATCGTGCTCCATTTTAAAAACCATTTGTTTTGAAAATAAGAGCTACAAGGCTCTAGTACCAATTGTGAAAACGTAGAGGGGGGGTGAATACGTTACCGTTTAAAATCGTTAGATCTTTTGTATCAAATCACTTATGAAGCTTGTTATTATATGAAAGTATCAATTATTGTTTATGACTAATATAAAGCATAGTAAACCAAGTTGTCACACAAGCATCATCATCAAACCACATCATAAGCAATTATAAAAGTAAAGAGATAAAGAAAGGAAAGTGCAAACCGAACACGAGGATTTATAGTGGTTCGGTCACGGATCTCCTCTCCGCCCTACTCCACTCCCCGAGTACCCAACTCGAGAGTTACTTCACTAAATCAACAAGCTCCCTTCTCGGTGGAGAAAACCTTACAATCGTCGCTTACACTTTTTCCGGTACAAAGCTAAATACCGGGTTCTAGTTTGAGGTAGAACCAACCTAACATCGCCTATACAATATTTCCGACACTAAGCTAGATGTCGAGTTCTTTTCAAGGGTAAAACCACTCCCACTATGTTTTATGGCCCAACATAACAAACCTTGTGTTTTATGGTACAAACACATAAACCATCTAATCTAGTTTGGTGAAAGTGTTGTGATAATGCAATGATGTTTACAATGATGATCCATGAAATAAATGTCTAATGGATATGAATGACTAATCTAAATGATCTTCTTAAATAATAAGTCTTCAATCAATGAGGATATCAAGAGATCTTGAATCTTCATATGTTGATATGCTTTGGTGAATGAGGATGGCTAGATCTCCAAGCTTTCCTTGGTTGATCAAAATGTAAAGTATGCTTACAACAAAGATGAATGTTAGAAGCATTATGATCATGTGATGATGAGGGTGATTAATGTATGTTACTACATGGTTATCTATAGATATAAAAGATGAAAGAAAGATAGAAAGAATGTGTGTTGGAAGGGATGATTGAAATGAGAAGACAATGGGCTCTATTTATAGCCAAAAATGTAATCTAAAAAATAATACTTTATTAGATTTGATATCTTAGAATATCTTTCAAGATCTTGCAAATCTAACCAAATATTGACCAAATCTTCTAAAGATATGATGATGCATGAAGTGATGTAAAATTGTATTTTCATTTAGATTAAAATGTTCATGAAAATACTGTATCAAACTCTAATGCAGGTTGATTTCTTGAGTTTTAATTGATTATCTGACTATTTTTTTATTCTAATTTCAAGTTTCTTGAAACAAAAATCAAAAACCCAAAAATAATTCTTATGGTTTGTTTGGGTCAGATTTGTTTTTTCAAATTGTTATTGTCTAATATCTTTTTTCTTTATTTTTCAGGTGTTCTTTCCGCTGTGCTGCTGGTTTGTTTGGATCTTCTTGATCCTGGTTCTTGGTATATTGGAACCTTGCGTGGTTGTAATACCTCTCACACATTCTTCTAGGTTTTTTATTAGGTTTTTTATTGGTTAGGTTGTTGTCACACCCCCAAATTACCTGTTTTGCAGCGGAATGGAATTCCTGGGGATTGACTGTCATAGCATCAAAATCACAGTTATATTGAACGACCTAAAGTGTCGTTTGGAAAAGACATCGTTTGATTTAATAAAACAATCAGAGTTTACAAAGTATAGGTCCCAAATGAAAATCAATTTGTGCGGAATTAAGTTTGTTACAATTCAAACGATGTTTTAAAGTGCATAAATCCAAGTGAGACGCGTCGTCACCACGACTCCATGATGTGTCCAAATGCATGCCATGAAGTGAATGCCTTAGATACCTGAGATAAAACATGCTAAAAGTGTCAACACAAAGGTTGAGTGAGTTCATAGAGTTTGAATTGAAATGTAAAGCCTTTCGAAATCGTTTA
The DNA here is from genome assembly GCA_910596185.1 of Chrysanthemum makinoi. Taxonomy (NCBI): domain Eukaryota; kingdom Viridiplantae; phylum Streptophyta; class Magnoliopsida; order Asterales; family Asteraceae; genus Chrysanthemum; species Chrysanthemum makinoi. The sequence goes on from OU343217.1 coordinate 277,450,212, forward strand.
TGCAGCAAAGGCATTGTAAATCGTTGAAATGTAAAGACTATCAAAATCGATTATGTAGCAAAGGCATTGTAAATCCACTCAGTTCCAAGTCCCGCCCATACAAAACTTGCAACCTGTGTGTTCACAACCCACTGCCAGAATATGCATAGTTTATGTTCAAACAGAATCGTCAAATGAATTCACAAAATAGTGCATGACTCAATGTATCGAAATCGTTTATGCAGCAAAGGAATTGTAAATCCACTCGAGTTCAAGTCCGCCATACAAAACTTGCAACTGTGTGTTCACAACCCATTGCCGAAATGTATATATAGTTTATATTCAACCACACATCGTCAAATGAATTTACAATAGTACCTAACTTCGGCGTAAAACCATAGGTTTAATTAATTTGTTTGAACACAATCATCGTAGTGTGAGTTAAATTGTTTCACACTCATCGTTAAAAACAACATCGTATTTATTTCACTAAGTTCATGACACCAAAGCGTAAACATCGCACCAATAAAATTGGTAATCATCGTTTCATCGCCTCCCTAATAGGTAACTTGCCAATTTACCTTAATGATTCAAATATAGTGCTCGATTTCCCTAACTGGGTCAATAGGATGAGTGTTAATTCAATAGGCCTATTCACTATACTCGCTCACCCCAAGTGACTAATGGTTCATGATGTAGGGACTTGAACATGGCAAATACTTAGTGACAATAAAACATCGGATATAGCATACAGTTCAAAGCATTTGTGTTCAATTTAAAAGGTAGCATGTATCTCCCCAAGAGTTTGTAAAACAGTTAAAAGAGTAAAAGTGGGGCTATGAACTCACGGTAATCCTTAAAAGTTAGATTACTTATGAAAGTAAATGAAAATAATTGAGCATGTATCTCCCCCAAAGCAGTTATGAAAACAAGTAAAAGCAGGGGCTATGAAAACTCACGGTTATTCATATAAGTTAAAGTACTTGTGAAAGTAAATGAAACAGTTTGAGCATGTATCTCCCCCAAAAATAGTACAAAACAATTGAAAGTGGGGCTATGAAAACTCACCTGTTGCAATGATTACGATGACAAAAGTGAGTACACCGAGATGTAGTGTGATACGTAAATCTTGACCTATGATGAATGATATGACATGTAATGAGTTGCAATGTAATGTTATGCATGCATTTCGTATGTTATTTATACCTTTTGCGAGTTTTGAAAATATTACTTATCGTCGAAAAATACTCGTTTGACGTCTTGACCAATCCAACATCACTTTTCAAGTTTTACGTCAAAATGTCATCCTACAATGGTTTTATAATGATTTATGGTGAAATTTCCACTTTTAATCAAAACAATGTCGTCGGAATTTTCATGAAATTAACAAAAATGGCTTTGGAAAACTAGTCGTAAAATGGTGTACGTCGAACGTTAGAGAACGAACTCGACGGTTTTGGAAAGTTTGTATCGATATCTAGAAGTTTCAGTTCAGGAGTTTTCGTCCAAAAGGTCTCGATCATAAAGATATTAAGGGTTAAAGATGGTGATTTTAGTTACCGTAACACTTATCTCGTAAAAATAATATAGTTTTTCTAAAAATAATAGTTACGGCAAGTTTATGAAAACGTGTATATCTTAGTCGTTTCAAATCCGTTTTCTACGTATTATACGTCCTTAGCTTCGTATCAAAGTATGCTAATATATTTTTGATAAGTCGAAATAATTTGTAAAGCTTAGGACTCGTTTTTGACTCGTACAAAACTAAAATAGTTTGCTGAAATTTCAGAAAATATATATTTCGTCGTCAAACTTGTAAAATCCATAACTTCTTCGTTATAACTCCGTTTTAATCCGTTCAAGCGGCCACGGATTCGTTTTAAAGTATATTTTCTAAATATCAAGGCCAAAATTTCGTGCCTACTGTCGGATTTTCCAGAAAATCAAAACAAGATCAGACCACTTTATATACTTGTCGAAAATAGTTTTTCTCGTACTAAACCTATTCCAATCCCTTCAAATCAACTCCAAAGCTAATCTAATCCTACCATACACCTTCTTAGGGTGTCATGGGTTCCTAGACATCATCAAGACCAAAGTATAACAAGGGAATAATTATAGGATGACCTTATATATATAAAACTCTAAAAATCATGTAAAAATGGTATAAACAACACAAGTCTTGCATGTTTTTGCTCAAAAATGATGAGATGAGTATGAAATGAATATGTAAGATGAAAAATAAATATGAGATGCTTACAAGTGATATGATGAGGTGATTAGAACCAAGGATTAACCTAAACACCCTAGGTTTTTATTTCAAAACCTAATAAAGAGTGTGATTCTAGATTGTTATAAACTTGAGCTTGAAATTTTTGGTGATCCCTTGATCACACCTTGTATGAGCCGGTTTTGAAGGATGAAAAGAAGAGAGAAGAAAAGTTTAACTAGTCTTGAATTATTGAGTTCAATCAATTGTGAAATGAAGTTGGAGTGTATATATATACTTGCAAGAAAAAAAATGTCACCTACTTAATAAATGCATACCCTCCCCCCTAGAACCGGTTTTGGGGGGGGATGTACCTCTCAATTTCATTTTTTTTTTTTATAATGTATATATAAATGTGCAAGTAGTTGTAGGTAAAAGAAATATAAGTTAGGGTAACTTGTATACATTTGTGAACTATAGTAGTTTTAGTTAAATTAAATTTTTATGGACCAAAGTAAATTATATTAAGATCATAAAAATTGTAAAAATACATTCCTTGTGAAATTTGAGTGATATAATAATTATCGAGTAATTTTAAGAAACACGTCGTAATAATTTAACTTTAACGATTTATGTACCAAATAAATTTGAAACACTAGGAAAACTAAAAATATAGTTTTTATAAACTAAATGTAAGTTTAAAAATACATTGGGATCATTTTTGAAAGTAACGGGTTAAATATTCAAAATAATAACTCACGCGATAACGTTTATTTAATAAGAGAATAACGTTTAATGAAAAATGTAAAACCATGCACGAACCGTTATGAAATGATGAATATGGAGTTTGAGAAATAACCGGAAATTGAGAATTGTGACATTCTTCCCATGTCAAAGGAATCACGTCCTCATGATTCGATTAATGATACTATGGCCCAAAACGCGACAAGGGTTCGAAAAGTTTATGCTCATGTATGGTCTATATGATTATGTCAATGCTCATGCATATGAGTTACCCGCCCAAGAAGATGCGTTCCCTTGCTATCGTGAGAAATTCCCGTCCTAAATACATGCTTTCTTATGATTAGGCTCGATAAGACAAGCTTTCCCATTCTCAAGCAAAATTCTTAAAAGACTTTTTGGTAACCGATTTTTACTTAATCCCACAACTCATCAAACAAGAACTGTCATACGATTAGGCTAAATCGGTTTAGGTAACAACTTGTTTCTAGCTCGATCTTTGCAACTCATCAAACAAGAACCGTCACGCGGATCAAACTGGAAACAAGTGGTTTGAAGAAAATCTTTTGAAAATTTGGCTCGATTACGGAATTGCTTACACATATAAGCCTACTACTCCCTTCATTGCATGATTCTTCCTGAATTAGACATAGGTGATCAGGCTATGTATAATTTAGGAGTAACTATGCAATGCTTGGACTAATCGACTCATATGTTGTTTGGTGTTGAGTCATAAGTTCGCATGTATAAAGAATATGCACATATAATGATATGATGAGATGCTATGATGATGTGGTTATAGTCTAGGGTCAATGATGCAACCTAGTTCTCTATAACCGATGCTCTGATACCAATCTGTCACACCCCCAAATTACCTGTTTTGCAGCGGAATGGAATTCCTGGGGATTGACTGTCATAGCATCAAAATCACAGTTATATTGAACGACCTAAAGTGTCGTTTGAAAAGAGCATCGTTTGATTTAATAAAACAATCAGAGTTTACAAAGTATAGGTCCCAAATGAAAATCAATTTGTGCGGAATTAAGTTTGTTACAATTCAAACGATGTTTTAAAGTGCATAAATCCAAGTGAGACGCGTCGTCACCACGACTCCATGATGTGTCCAAATGCATGCCATGAAGTGAATGCCTTAGATACCCGAGATAAAACATGCTAAAAGTGTCAACACAAAGGTTGAGTGAGTTCATAGAGTTTGAGTTGAAATGTAAAGCCTTTTGAAATCGTTTATGCAGCAAAGGCATTGTAAATCGTTGAAATGTAAAGACTATCAAAATCGATTATGTAGCAAAGGCATTGTAAATCCACTCAGTTCCAAGTCCCGCCTATACAAAACTTGCAACCTGTGTGTTCACAACCCACGCCGAGAATATGCATAGTTTATGTTCAAACAGAAATCGTCAAATGAATTCACAAAATAGTGCATGACTCAATGTATCGAAATCGTTTATGCAGCAAAGGCATTGTAAATCCACTCGGTTCCAAGTCCCGCCCATACAAAACTTGCAAACTGTGTGTTCACAACCCATTGCCGAAATGTATATATAGTTTATATTCAACCACACATCGTCAAATGAATTCACAATAGTACCTAACTCGACGTAAAACCATAGGTTTAATTAATTCGTTTGAACACAATCATCGTAGTGTGAGTTAAATTGTTTCACACTCATCGTTAAAAACAACATCGTATTTATTTCACTAAGTTCATGACACCAAAGCGTAAACATCGCACCAATAAAAATTGGTAATCATCGTTTCATCGCCGCCCTAATAGGTAACTTGCCAATTTACCTTAATGATTCAAATATAGTGCGCTCGATTTCCCCTAACTGGGTCAATAGGAGCGGGAGTGTTAATTCCAATAGGCCTATTCACTATACTCGAGCTCACCCGCAAGTGACTAATGGTTCATGATGTAGGGACTTTGAACATGGCAAATACTTAGTGACAATAAAACATCGGATATAGCATACAGTTCAAAGCATTTGTGTTCAATTTAAAATGTAGCATGTATCTCCCCCAAGAGTTTGTAAAACAGTTAAAAGAGTAAAAGTGGGGCTATGAACTCACGGTAATCCTTAAAAAGTTAGATTACTTATGAAAGTAAATGAAAATAATTGAGCATGTATCTCCCCCAAAACAGTTATGAAAACAAGTAAAAGCAGGGGCTATGAAAACTCACGGTTATTCATATAAGTTAAAGTACTTGTGAAAGTAAATGAAAACAGTTTGAGCATGTATCTCCCCCAAAAATAGTACAAAACAATTGAAAGTGGGGCTATGAAAACTCACCTGTTGCAATGATTACGATGACAAAAGTGAGTACACCGAGATGTAGTGTGATACGTAAATCTTGACCTATTGTGAATGATATGACATGTAATGAGTTGCAATGTAATGTTATGCATGCATTTCGTATGTTATTTATACCATTTGCGAGTTTTGAAAATATTACTTATCGTCGAAAAATACTCGTTTGACGTCTTGACCAATCCAACATCACTTTTCAAGTTTTACGTCAAAATGTCATCCTACAATGGTTTTATAATGATTTTTGGTGAAATTTCCACTTTTCGTCGCAAAACAATGTCGTCGGAATTTTCATGAAATTAACAAAAAGGGCTTTGGAAAACTAGTCAGTAAAAATGGTGTACGTCGATCGTTAGAGAACGAACTCGGCGGTTTTGGAAAGTTTGTATCGATATCTAGAAGTTTCAGTTCAGGAGTTTTCGTCCAAAAGGTCTCGATCATAAAGATAATAAGGGTTAAAGATGGTGATTTTAGTTACCGTAACACTTATCTCGTAAAAATAATATAGTTTTTCTAAAAATAATAGTTACGGCAAGTTTATGAAAACGTGTATATCTTAGTCGTTTCAAATCCGTTTTCTACGTATTATACGTCCTTAGCTTCGTATCAAAGTATACTAATATATTTTTGATAAGTCGAAATAATTTGTAAAGCTTAGGACTCGTTTTGACTCGTACAAAACTAAAATAGTTTGCTGAAATTTCAGAAAATATATATTTCGTCGTCAAACTTGTAAAATCCATAACTTCTTCGTTATAACTCCGTTTTAATCCGTTCAAGCGGCGACGGATTCGTTTTAAAGTATATTTTCTAAATATCAAGGCCAAAATTTCGTGCCTACTGTCGGATTTTCCAGAAAATCAAAACAAGATCAGACCACTTTATATACTTGTCGAAAATAGTTTTTCTCGTACTAAACCTATTCTAATCCCTTCAAATCAACTCCAAAGCTAATCTAATCCTACCATACACCTTCTTAGGGTGTCATGGGTTCCTAGACATCATCAAGACCAAAGTATAACAAGGGAATAATTATAGGATGACCTTATATATATAAAACTCTAAAAATCATGTAAAAATGGTATAAACAACCCAAGTCTTGCATGTTTTTGCTCAAAAATGATGAGATGAGTATGAAATGAATATGTAAGATGAAAAATAAATATGAGATGCTTACAAGTGATATGATGAGGTGATTAGAACCAAGGATTAACCTAAACACCCTAGGTTTTTATTTCAAAACCTAATAAAGAGTGTGATTCTAGATTGTTATAAACTTGAGCTTGAAATTTTTGGTGATCCCTTGATCACACCTTGTATGAGCCGGTTTTGAAGGATGAAAAGAAGAGAGAAGAAAAGTTTAACTAGTCTTGAATTATTGAGTTCAATCAATTGTGAAATGAAGTTGGAGTGTATATATATACTTGCAAGAAAAAAAATGTCACCTACTTAATAAATGCATACCCTCCCCCCTAGAACCGGTTTTGGGGGGGGGATGTACCTCTCAATTTCATTTTTTTTTTTTATAATGTATATATAAATGTGCAAGTAGTTGTAGGTAAAAGAAATATAAGTTAGGGTAACTTGTATACATTTGTGAACTATAGTAGTTTTAGTTAAATTAAATTTTTATGGACCAAAGTAAATTATATTAAGATCATATAAATTGTAAAAATACATTCCTTGTGAAATTTGAGTGATAAAATAATTATCGAGTAATTTTTAAGAAACACGTCGTAATAATTTAACTTTAACGATTTATGTACCAAATAAATTTGAAACACTAGGAAAACTAAAAATATAGTTTTTATAAACTAAATGTAAGTTTAAAAATACATCGGGATCATTTTTGAAAGTAACGGGTTAAATATTCAAAATAATAACTCACGCGATAACGTTTATTTAATAAGAGAATAACGTTTAATGAAAAATGTAAAACCATGCACGAACCGTTATGAAATGATGAATATGGAGTTTGAGAAATAACCGGAAATTGAGAATTGTGACAGTTGTTTGGAGGTTGAGTAGATTAAGGGGTTTGTTTGTTGGAGTTGGTTGAGTTTGTTGGTGGTTATTTATGTTTGAGGAGTTACAAGGTGTGATTGTTGTTCTATCTGTTTCTGTTTCTTGATTGTGTTCTTATTTCTGGTTTTATTTGCTGATCATCATGGTTGATGGTCAAGATGATAGGGGTAAGGGCCCTCAAGGGGGAAGTAGTGAATTAAAATTGGATATATATGACCCTTTGTACTTACACCCTCAAGACATTGGTGCTTAGTTGATTACCTTCAAACTTGAAGGTACTGAGAACTATAAGGTTTGGTCTGTTTGTTGTGCAGTTGGCTTTACACACTAGAAACAAACTTGGTTTTATTAATGGGAAATGTGTTAGAGATCCCAATGATGTTCTCTATCAGACACAATGGGATAGGTGTAATTATATGGTGTTATCTTGGATTCTTGGTTGTATTTCACAAGATCTTTATAAAGGTCAAGTGTTTTCTATGAATTCTAAGTCTCTTTGGGAAGAATTAAGTGAAACATATAATAAAGAAGATGGTTCTGTGATTTATAATTTGCATCATAAAATACATACTTTAACTCAATCTGAAATGAGTCTTTCAGAATACTATCATGATTTTAATGCATTATGCAGGCAGTTTGACTCCCATGTTGATCTGCCTACATGCATTTGTGAAACTGAACCTACTTTGAAAAAGCATTCAGATCTTTTGAGGCTGATGCAATTTCTTATAGGTATTGATGATAGTTTTAGTTCTATGAGAAGTCTTATTCTCACTACTGATCCTTTACCTGATGTTAAGTCTGCATTTGCTACTCTATCTAGAGATGAGTCTCACAGAAATAGTCATGTGACTAATAAATCTGTTAAGAATGGGGTCAGCCTTTCTTTGCTAGGCCTAATACTAATAATTCTCAAAACAATAATTGGACTTCTAATAGAAACAATAATAATAACAATAGAAGGTTTGGCAGGGTGTCAAATCTTGTCTGCAAGCATTGTAATATGAATGGCAATACTATTGATAGATGTTTTGAATTGGTTGGATATCCACCTGGTTTTGTTAAAAACGGCAATGTTAATAATGCTAATAATTTGATTGATAACAAGTCTGATACTAGTAAGAGTATCTCTCATACTCTTACCGGTGATCAGTTTAACAGATTAATGTCATTACTTAGTGGTTCACGTGATGCTAGCAAGGCTCATGCTAGTATTGCAGGTACTGTTATTGCTTCAAATTGTGTGATAAGTTTCTTTACTTGTAGGTTTTTTAATTTCAACTCTAATATAAGTACCTATAGTACTTATATTGGTTGGATCATTTACTCAGGAGCTAGTCAACATATTACTTTTTGTGCTACTCATCTTTATGATATAATGGATGTTTCTCATTTAAACCTTACTGTTGCACATCCCAATGGGACTGTTGCATAAGTTAAACAAACTGGAAGCTTTAAATTTGGTAATAATCTGATTTTAAAAGATGTGTTGGTAGTTCCTGGGTATCATGTGAGTTTGTTATCTGTTCATAAGTTGTCTAAAGATAATAGTGTGGTTGTCAGTTTTAATGATAAGACTTGTAAAATTCAGGATCTTACTCAAAGGTTCCTGATGGGGACTGGTAGTGAGAAAGGAGGTCTTTATTTTCTTGATGAATGTAAGAGGGTTAATAATAGTAATATTAAGAGTTGTTTTATGTCAAATTATATTTGGCATAACATACTTGGACACCCCTCTGATCAGGTTTTAACTGTGGTTAAACATAAACTAAAAGACCTAAAGAGTACTAGTTAGAACCCTGTGAAATATATCATAAAGCTAAACAGACAAGAGAATCATTTCCATTAAGTGTTCATAAAAATAAAAATATGGGTGATCTTGTTCATTTAGATGTGTGGGGACCATATAAGGTGACTAGTAGAGATGGTTTTAAGTATTTTCTTACTGTGGTAGATGATTACACCAGAGATGTTTGGGTGTTTCTGATGAAAAACAAAACTGAGGTTTTTGATCATGTTAATAGTTTTTATAATCTCATTAAAAATCAATTTGAAAAAACTATTAAAGTTTTTAGAAGTGATAATGGGACAGAGTTTGTAAATAAGAGGTTTGAAACTTTTCTTTCTAACAATGGCATTTTACATCAAACTTTTTGTCCTTATACACCCCAACAGAATGGTGTAGTAGAGAGAAAACATAGGCACTTGTTAAATACTGCTAGAGCCCTCATGTTTCAGGGGGGTTGCCTTTGAACATGTGGACTGAATCTATTCTGACTACTACTTACCTTATTAACAGGTTGCCAACTGCTGTGTTGTCTGGTAAAAGTCCTTTTGAAATGATGTATAATACTGAACCTAATATGTTGAATCTAAAATGTTTTGGCTGCTTATGTTTTTCAACTGTTTTAAATGACTTTGATAAGTTTGCATCCATATCTGATAAATGTGTGTTTGTTGGATATGCTTTTGATAAAAAAAGGATACAAACTTTATAATATTGATCAAAAGAAATTTGTTTTTTCAAGAGATGTAAAGTTTTATGAAACAATGTTTCCTTTTAAGAATACTTCTTTCACTAAAGACTTTGTGTTTGAGGATAATGGAGTTAATGATTTAAATTTCTTTGATCAAGAAACTGAAAGAAGTCAAAATAATTTTAGAACCAATGAACCCTATGATGATAATATAAGTAGTATAGATGGTAACAGCAAGTCTGTACCTGACCCTAGTACTCTTAAGCCTAGCGTCATCACTGTAGAAGAAGATTCTAGTGTTGATGAGCATCTGCATACTGAAACTATAGATACTACTGATACAGTTGATGTAGATATCAATTTGCCAGTTGATACACTAGAGACTGTAGACACAATTAATGTAGACAACACTAGTGCCACTTCTAGTAGGAAGGACACAGAAAATAGTGAGTATGCAACAGAAACTATTGTTTCCGATGGTATACAGGGTACTAGTCATGTTGATGATGGATATATATCTGAGGGTGAGGAATTAGATATGTTTGGTAAAATGTTTGAGTCACCAGAACCAGCAGGGGCACAAACTGTTAGGAGAACTAGTAGAATGACAGCTTTACCATCTAAATATAAAGATTATGTGCTTAATAAGAATCATAAGTATGGTATAGATAAAGTTGTTAAATACTCCAACTTAAGCTTTGATAACTTTGTATTTGCTTCTAGTCTTAATAAAATATATGAACCCACTACTTATGAAGAAGTCATTAAAAGGCAGATGGGTTGATGCTATGAACCAAAAAATTGAGGCTTTAAATAGAAATGGTACTTAGGTTATTGTAGAATTGCCTGCTGGTAGAAAAGCTATAGGCTATAAGTGGGTTTTCAAAGTTAAATACAAAGCTAATGGAGAAGTTGAGAGGTATAAAGCTAGACTAGTTGCTAAAGGGTTTAATCAGAGAGAAGGAATTGATTATGAGGAGACTTTTTCTCCTGTTGTTAAAATTGTTACTATAAGATGTGTTTTAAGTATAGTTGTTAATAACAAGTGGCCTTTGTTCCAACTTGATATAAATAATGCATTCTTATATGATGAATTAGAGGAAGATGTGTATATGACCTTGCCAGAAGGATTTTCTGATAATAATGATAAAAGAGTTTGTAAACTAGTTAAGTCTTTATATGGGTTAAAACAAGCTCCTAGAAAATGGAATGAGAAATTGGTATATGTGCTTAAAGAAAATGGGTTTGTGCAAAGTCCAAATGATTTTTCTTTGTTCATTAAAAATGATAATGATGTTCTGTTGATTTTATTGGTATATGTTGATGATATTATCATCACTGGAAACAATACTGATGAAATTAACAAGTTTAAGAAATTTTTAAGTACAAAGTTTTCGATTAAAGACTTGGGTAAACTCAAATATTTTCTGGGAATAGAGGTTCTTGATATTGATGATGGCATTTGTCTTACTCAAAGGAAATATTGCACTGAGCTCTTAACAGAGTTTGGTATGCTTGGTTGTAAACCATGCAGTTCTTCTATTGAGACAAATCCAGATAATAAAAAGCTTGTTTCTAAGTTTGGAGATGATGAACCTTTGTCTAATATAACCAGCTATCAAAAACTTGTTGGCAAGTTAATTTACTTGACTTTGACAAGGCCATATATCTCTTATGTTGTGCATTGTCTAAGTCAAGTAATGCATAAGCCTATGAAGTCTCATTTGAGGCTTGCATTTAGAGTTTTTGAGGTATTTGAAAAAGGAGCCTGGTCTTGGTATCACTTTTAAAGAAGGTGATAATAAGAGTATAAAAGTGTTTGTTGATTCTGATTGGGAAAAATGTAAAGTGACCGAAGATCAGAATGGCGGTTATAGTGTGTTTCTGGGAAATAACTTGGTTTCCTGGAAAAGTAAAAAGCAAGTTGTTGTTGCTAGATCCTCTACTGAGGCTGAGTTCAGGGCAATGTGTAATGTGTGTTGTGAAGTTATGTGGATCACCAAAGTTTTGACTGATCTGCATGTTGGTGTGAAGTTGCCTGTGGAAATGTGTTGTGATAACAGTTCTGCTATGCAGATTTCTGTTAATCATGTGCTTCATGAAAGAAGCAAGCATTTTGAGATTGACCTTTATTTTTTAAGGGAAAAAGTGGTTGATGGTTTTATAAAACCAGTTAAGGTCAGATCTGTGGATAATGTAGCAGATCTATTCACCAAAGGTCTTAACATTTCTGACCATAACAGTTTTTGCAAAGTTCTTGGTTTGTTTAATGTGTTTCAGGATAATGCTGGTGAACAAGGCAAGGATGATGGGGGAGCTTCAGGAAGCTAAAGCTTATGGGGGAGTATTGAAGATATAAGCTTAAGTTCCAAAATATATAAAGTTGAAGGGCCAAAGTAGTACATTCCTGTAACTTCAAGGAGTGTATGTGGAGTTCTCAAATTTGGAGCTATATAAGCCAAAGACTTGCCTATTTTCTCATATTACGTTTTTTGGTTTAATGTGTGATCTCTCTCTCTCTCTCTCTCTCTTCTCTCTTGGTTTTCCGTGAGTTGAGAGGAACCCTAGTTTTGTGTAAATCGTTTGTATATTCTTTCCGTATTGTAAGACTGCTATTCTATAGCCATTGTTAATATAATAAAAGTGAGCCAAGGGGAGGTTGGCTGGGTTCACTCTTAAAACTGTTTTGTGATAATTTTGCTTTGGTTTCATAAGTTTCTACAAATACTTAGATAATCCGAGTCCAGGTATCTGACACGTGGGATTGCTAATTTCAGACAATCAAATTGCTTATCTGCAAAAACAATAAGCACACACCCAATGCCAAACACCTACTAATACTGCTTATTTTTTTTCCTCATTTTTTTAATTACATGGTAAATAGGTACTTTTATTCTACCTATTAGAATAATCAACTTTTTTGCAAGTCATGAAATCGAGTTTTAAAATGCAAATCCAAACAACCTTTAAAAGGTCTAAAATGGAGTTATAATTCTGGAGTCAGAACTAACCGCTCCTTTTCCACCATGGGCATGATGAGTACACACAACCGCATCATATGCTCCAGCGCCTAATGCAGCAGACCTCACGTCTCCTATTTCATCATCCGTATTAGTTGAGAATCTATTTACTGCTACCACAACATTCACACCATAAGCCTTCGTATTCTTAATATGCATAACTAAATTTGGCGCAACCAGCTTCCACAAGCGCCACATTTTTGGTGACATAAGCAGAGTCGAGCGGCTTCCCTGCAGTGACCGGTGGGCCACCACCATGCATCTTAAGAGCCCGAATAGTCACCACTATAATCGCACATTGTGGTCTTAAACCACTATAACGACACTTTATATTCATAAACTTTTCAATTCCAATATCACATCCAAACCCTGCTTCCGTGACTACCAAATCCACCCCGGCCAACTAGTTTCAACACAACTTTATCAGCCACGATGGAAGAGTTACCATGACCTATATTAGCAAACGGACCTGCGTAAACAAAAAATGGGGTGTGTTCAAGAGTCTGCATTAAATTCGGGTTGATTGCATCTTTCATTAGTACACTCAATGCACCTCCAACACCAAGATCATCAGCAGTAACAGGATCCTTGTCTCGACTATTACCAATCACCATTTTTCCAAGCCGCTCCCGCATGTCAGCTAGGGATGTGGTGAGTGCTAAAACCGCCATTATCTCACTAGCAACTGAAATATCAAACCCGGTCTCCCTCATCATCCCTTTCTCATCTTGGCCTTGACCCACAGTTATTTTCCTTAAAAACCGGTCATTACATCCATAACTCTCCTCCATGTGATGGTTTCACGGTCAACATCGAGCCTAGCAAAGCGTTTGACATCTTCTAAGTTAAGATCTTCAGGTTTCACTTTGGTGATACCGAGCTTTTTCACGCGTCTATACATAACATCATTAAATGTCCTGTTACCTTTTTTGTTGGGTGGACATAAGCGGTTAAAAAGGGCGTTATCTGATTGTGTTGATTCATGAAAGACTATGAATTGTTGTCTGAGAGTTGTAACGACCTAACAACACAAGAAACTATTAAAGACTATGAATTTAATCAGTGGATCCCAAATACATAATGATTACCGAATGTTGGCCCTTGTGATACCGAATGTTGGCCCTTGTGACGGTTGTCTAAGAGTTGTAACGACCTAACAGCACAAGTAACAATTAAAGACTATGAATTTACTCAGTGGATCACAAATACATAATGATTACACGATTTGAAATAATAATCACAATCATATAATCAGTTGTAACAAATCAGTTGCAGCTTAAAAATGCAGTTAGTTTCATAGTACCCAAACACTAGAAACTCGTTAGTTGCAGCTTGAAAACGCAATAATTGTAGGGAAACGGTTACACTTTTATAAATAAAATCTAAATTACAATAAATAAAATTAACAGTAAATAAATAACAGAAAATACAAACAGAATGTAAGCAGATAAACGATAATTAAGTAAAATAATAAAATAGTCAAAAGACTTACTTGATCACCAAATAGAGATCAACAAAGAAGCACTAAAAGTCGAGGCACGTGTTTGACACGCTTCCCTTAAAACAGATTCGCCGTCTGTTTCCCAGGGTACAACAGCCAAAACAGTAAGTTGTACTGTCGGACTTAACAAAACTGCCTGGAATTTCATCTTAAGAGATGCGTATTCCATATGTTGGAAATCAATAATAACTATTGATTTGATGTGTATTAAACCTATGGAATTAGGGCATCTATTTATACAAAATAGCATCCCTCTAAGTTTACTCATCCCACCGATGTGGGATAGAAAACAATTCAAAATTCCTCTTAAAGCATGGTACCAAATGCTTAACTTTGAGACACGATATCTCATTCACATCAACTCTATTTTGGACACATAAAGGCTTATTGCGAAGCTCTCTTCGAGGAGAACGCGAACCTACAAACTATTACTCATATATGTGACATATACATATAGATAAGTGTGTCCAAAGTTGGTCAAAAGTCACTTTTGCCAACCAATTTTCCAACAATCCCCACATGAATGGAGATCGGTCATAATACACAAAAATTACGATGAAATTCCAATAGTTGAATCTTGTAAAGGATAGGTAGGTGTGACCCTTTGAACCTTCCCTTGTGAGATGCACTTAGTCTCCTAGATCCGAGTAGACGCGATGTCTTTGAACTCGCCTCTGTTTACGTAGACGAAAATACATTTCACACAAGACTCTCCCTAACATTGTTAAGTCCTCATAGTCATGTTCGTTATGGTCATGAACACTAGCCTGGTTCTGCAAGAGCTCTTAGGATTTGCGCCCCCATAATTCCCTTCAAAGCGACCCCACTTCTCTCTCACATAGGTGATTTCATCTTGAATCATTAAAACATATGTTTTGTGATTTCATCTCGAATCATTATGCTTTGTGATTTCATTCTGAATCATTAAAGCCATATGTTTAACCTCTCAACAAGTCACATTTGTTATAGGAATGGACTAGGAAGTTACAATGTTAAGTAACTCCCCCATATTGACGTGACTTCCCCCACATTTATATGATTAGGTTGTCCTATTGAACTGAGATCTTGGGATCTCCAGTCAACTGGGTTAGGTTTTCCTTCATATAAACTCATTCCTTTAAGGGCTTTAGTCCCATTCCTTTAGACGACTTACTAACTAACTCTCTACTTAAGCCTTTCGTAAGCGGATCCGCGATGTTATCTATTGACTTTACGTAGTCAATCGTGATAACTCTAGTTGAGAGTAGTTGTTGCACCAATCAATGTCTATGATGGATATGTCTTGACTTACCGTTTTACATTGTGATATGAGCTCTATCAATTTCCAATTGACTATCACACTTTATATATATGGTCGTTACCGGTTTACGCCATCTTGGTATGTCCTCTACGAATTAACGCAGATATCCGCATATTCTATAAATTTATCTCAAATGATAAATTCAAATTCCATCATAGATTTAGCTATAAAAGTCTGTTTGAAATACTTTCAAGATTTCCAAGACACAGCTTCCCACGTAGAGTCAATACATCCGCTCTAGTGGATCTAGATTCTTTTATGTAAGAATCCATATTTGCATTACTCTATCATTAGATAGCAGTTGGATATCTTCCAAAATGCAATATCGTAAGTATCATAGTACTTGTGTAATACTAGGTCATCACTTGATTTACTGGTATATTTACTTAACTTGATTATAACTTCTAAATCAAGTCTTACACACGTCATTAGACACATAAGACGCCCAATATTCTCTGAGTATTCAAAATAGGCAACACCTCTACCTCTATTATAAATAGATTTAAAAGATGTCATTGGAGTTCTAGCTAGGCCGGAATCCCCCACATTGAACCTCTCAAGAATATTATCCTTATAGTGTTTTTGACTTCAAAACAAATCCATTTGGTTTCATATGATCTTAGTTCCAAGAACCATATCGGGCAGCCAATGTAGTTCATGTCAAATCTTGACTCCAACATTTCATTAGTGGATTTGATCATCTTGTTATCACTTTCAGTGATAAGTATACCATCTATGTATAAACACATGATTACATATATACCAGCAATTATTTCTTTCCACAAACATCCGTTATTTTTAAATCCACGTTCTGACATGACGTAAAAAAATGATGTCATTGTTTGGGAGCTTGCTTTAAGCCATATAATGACTTAACAAGCCTACAAACTTTTTTCTCTTGTCCATGAGCCATGAAACCCTTGGGTAGGTTCATGTAGATTTCTTCTTCTAAATCTCCGTTTAGAAATGCCATTTTCACATCCATTTGGTGAACTTCCAAATTTCTTAAAGCGGCAATAGCAAGTATCATCCTAATCGAGGTTATTCGCGTAACAAGCGAATATGTATCAAAGTAATCAAGACCTTCTCATTTTCTAAATCCTTTGACTACTAATCTTGCTTTATACTTGTAAATGGTTCCATCGGCTTTCATCTTCTTCTTGAAGATCCATTTATAGCCTAGTAGTTTACAACCAGGAGGTAAATCCACGAGCTCCCAAGTATGATTTTGTAAAATAGAATCTATTTCACTTTTAATGGCTTCTTTCCATTGAGGCCCTTCTGTGGAAGTAACCGCCTCTCGGTATGAAGTAGGTTCGTTTTCAACCATAAAAGAAACAAAATCGGGTCCAAACGATTTCTCGGTTCTTGCCCTTTTGCTTCTTATAGGTTCAACCTCTTCTTCCTCAGTTTGATCTTGTCTCTCATCTTGGAGATCATTATCAACTCCTTTGTTGTCTCTTATCACGAACAACATTATCATCTTGATGTCTCTCATCATGAAGGACTTCATAATGTAGTTGCCTCTCATCATGGACAACTTTACCACCAAGCTTAGATGAACATCCATTCTCCTCTAATAATCAAGGAAACACGGTTTCATACAATGAAAGTTTTCCTTGATTCGGTTATCGTATCTTTGTGTATATTTATCGTTTCCGAATCACATACAAAGAAATGATAAGCACTACTGTTATCAGCATATCCAAAATTATGCAAACCACAGTTTTAAGTCCAATATTTTGAACCTTGGGTATCAGTACAGATAGACACCCCCCACATTCGTAAGTACTTGTAGGATGGTTTTCTTCCCATCCATAGTTCATAAAAACTATCTTCTTTTCCTTACAGGGGATCTTATAGATAAGTAGCCAATAAAACCGCTTTCCCCCACATGCCATGGCTTAAACCATGACTTTAACAACATGGCATAACCATATCTTTAAGGCACAGTTCTTTCCTATCAACAATTATGTTGTGGTGTATAAGGAGTAATAAATTTATGTCTTATTCCATGTTTAGAACATACATGAAATGGATACACATATTCACCTCCAATGTCACTTCGAACCGCCTTGTTTTCGATAATAAGTTGATTCTTAACTTATTTGTATAGATCAATCTTGTCTATATCCTTACTCTCAAGTAAGTAAAAGTCGCAATATATTATGCTACCATCAACAATTACGATGAAGTACCTAATTGCTACCTTAGTAGGTATCGATTCCAAATCACATAAAACTATGTGAATCAAGGGTTCTGTTAATATACGGTCAACCGAGTGAAAAGACAATCTTGTCAATTTGGCTTCAACATAAGTTTTACTTTTGTAATCCGTGTTTGTTTATTTAATTAAACAACGTATTGAGTTAAAATTAACATGTCCGAGATGGCCATGCTATACATTCAAAGGATCAAATAAGTTGAATTCATATTCATTTTTATTAAAACAAAAAAAATAGATTCAGCTAAAACATTTAATGAAGGGCATAACCCGTACCGACCAAAATTTTGTTCAATGTTAACTCAATGTTACTTGATAAAAATAAAGCCAAATTTATTAAGCAACCATCCAGACACAAGATTCCTACGAATCTCTGGCACATACAACGTGTTGGTTCACTTAAGCTCTTTTCCACATGTTAATTTCAACATCACATTTCTTTTTCCGTTGCTATTAGCAGTTGTAGAGTTGCCCATAAATTGCATCTCGCCATTTTCTGCTACTTTGAAAGAGTTAACCAAACTCTTATCATCATACTCATGACATGATGCCCAAGTGTTAATCCACCATTATCTAATGTTAGATCCTTGCCTTGGCAACAATTTTCATTTCATTCAGGCCATTTAACCCATAGTTATGGCACATAAAATCTGAATGCTTTAAAGCATCTACCGTACACATAACTCGAGTATCGGTCTCCCTTTCATCAAGTTCAGGAGCAGATCCTTTAGATGTCACTCAGTTCAGGAGCAGATCCTTTAGATGTCACTCATGACATTCCTAACATTATGTTAATATGAGATTCCTTATTAGTGTAAAACTAAATTTGGAATAATTAACAACTTGCTATATCACAAAGTGTTTCTTAACAAACACGATAACATCGAATTTTATTTAAAACACTACTGTTTTGTAAGATCCATTATACAAAACCGCTTTTAAACAAGTCTTTCGATTAAACAATTAAACAATATCGCATATTACATAATGTTTTTTTAAACAAAAACAAATTTGTGATATGATTTTGTCAATCTTCTTTAAGAATATCTTAATAGATCTGCATCACATGGTCTAATTCTATAGTGAAACTCGACAAGGTTTCAAAATAGATTTACTCTTTCAAAGAAACTCAACAAGGTTTCTACAGATCTTCAAGAACTATATTTAGTTTATAATTAAACTCAATCCGGTTTAAATAAGCTAAACAAGTCAAATAAACTTTTCCACCAAATTTGATAACAGCTTGTATATTATCAGATTTTGTTTCAAATAAACTCAGCTTGGTTTCAATAAACACGTTCTAGTAATCTAATAAAATAACAACTTGTATTTTATGAGATTTGTTTCAAAGAAACTCCACTTGGTTTCAATGAATTTGATTTCATCATGATTTTTAATTATGTTAGTAACTGGCGCACCAATTACCATCAGTTAACTTGTGAATATTTTAACACAAAAACAGTTAAAAAACTGTTAAAACAATATGGTATCTAATAAACTCGACATGGTTTATGTAAACTTGTACCAAATATGATTCAGAGAAACACAAGCTTGGTTTCAGAATCCAGATTTAAACAATAACATATGCAATAAACAAACTAAATAAATCAGTTTGAAAAAGAAACTCGTCATAGTTTCATTAAAAACTGATTCAATAAACTGTTTTAAAAATCGTTTATAAATCTGTTATACCAAATCTGTTAATTAAAATTATGTTTAGTTATAAAACTGATTTTCAAAGAAACACAATCTTGGTTTCAGCAGAAAAACAGTTTGTATAAAATCTGTTAATTAAAATAAATCAGAATTTAATAAAAAGTGTTTTAATTCTGTTAAACATAATCTGTTTTAAGACTGTAGGGAAACGGTTACACTTTTATAAATAAAATCTAAATTACAATAAATAAAATTAACAGTAAATAAATAACAGAAAATACAAACAGAATGTAAGCTGATAAACGATAATTAAGTAAAATAATAAACGATACTTGATCACCAAATAGAGATCAACAAATAAGCACTAAAAGCCGAGGCACGTGTTTGACATGCTTCCCTTAAAACAGATTCGCCGTCTGTTTCCCATGGTACAACAGCCAAAACAGTAAGTTGTACTGTCGGACTTAACAAAACTGCCTGGAATTTCATCTTAAGAGATGCGTATTCCATATGTTGGAAATCAATAATAACTATTGATTTGATGTGTATTAAACCTATGGAATTAGGGCATCTATTTATACAAAATAGCATCCCTCTAAGTTTACTCATCCCACCGATGTGGGATAGAAAACAATTCAAAATTCCTCTTAAAGCATGGTACCGAATGCTTAACTTTGAGACACGATATCTCATTCACATCAACTCTATTTTGGACACATAAAGGCTTATTGCGAAGCTCTCTTCGAGGAGAACGCGAACCTACAAACTATTAGTCATATATGTGACATATACATATAGATAATTGTGTCCAAAGTTGGTCAAAAGTCACTTTTGCCAACCAATTTTTCAACAATAATCAGGTAGTTCTCTTTAAAAACAATAACAAACACCCCTTAAAGTCACTTGAAATAATGTGTATCAGCAAGTACGCAAGATATATGTATATAAAAGTTAACCAAAATGTGTCGCTTTTTGTCACTTGAAATAGTGTGATATGATGTGTATCAACAAGTACCGAAGGCATATTTATCGAAATATAAAGCAAAAGTGTTACCTTTTTATCAAGAAAAGCTCCCAAAGCCTGACACAGACCAACAGTAGTTGTAGATTTGCCTTCTCCAAGGGGCGTTGATGTTATTCCTCCTACAACAGCATTCTATTTGACTTTTTGTAAAGTCAATACACTCTGTTATCACGGGCAACAAAACCTAAAATAATCATACAAAAAAAACCACAAGATCATATGTTACCACTTGTTCACTTCAGTTCTGGTACACTTCAGATTCAAAATGACACCGTGACAGTATTCTATTTGACTTTCTATAAAGTCAATACACTCTGTAATTTAAAACCAAATCAATGCCAACCACCAAATCTATACAAAATTTTCAATTGCAAAATTGATACCATTGACAATATTGTATTTGACTTTATATGAAGTCAATTGGGTTGACTATTTATGGTCAAATCCTAAACCAAAATCTTTTAAGAAAATTGGGGATATATCATAACATTATGATCACCTTAATCCTAACACATTTCAAATGAAATTTTACCATTGACATTATCATCTTCTACCTTTTATATACTCAACGGAGTTTTTCGGTGTTCGAACAAATCTCTAGTCACCACCAATTTGATAGTACTATTCATGGGCAAAGATAGCATTTTTATTGGGTGTGTGTTTGGCATCTAATAGTAGCATTTATGTATACCAAAGCTCAGTTAGTTATCTAATTGCTTACGAAAAACTAAACAATGTTAAGAACCAAACCAGTAGAAAATTTGACTAGGTGCGTTTAGGAAAAACTAAACACCGTTTGGAACACAATGTTTTGGACTAGGTACATTTTGGAAAAAATCAATTTTTTTACAAAAATTAGCACTGCGCCACATAAATCCATGGTGCCCCTTGAACCCCAGACCCACCCTCCTTCTAGTTTGCTACCCTTGACCTCTTTTACTTTGACGTTTCAAAATAATGCGCTTAAGGTAATGAACTTTTATTTTATTCGTTTGGGGTACTGAACTTGTAAAAACACGACATTTTTGGCCATCGGTTCGGTCTTACGTACAATCGAACATTATGCTTTGTTGGACCGGACCGATCGATGAACCGGACCGACCCGGACATGAACCGAACATTTTGGTTCGGTCTTCGATCCGGTGTTTTGGGCCAAATCGGTTTTCGATTTGATCCGACGTCATTAGCCCATTTATCAAGTTTTTGTCATAAATAAAATTTCACATACACATCTATATCTATACTACTTATAATGCATCTTTTACCTTCCTTCCTATTAATTTTTTAAGATTTTCTAATATAGAACTTTTAAGCAAATACAAGTAATAAAGCATAAGTTACAACTATTTGAAGCACAAATAAAACTAAAAAAACACTATTCAACATATACAATTAATACACTATTTAATTTACCCCTTCACCAAAATATACAACCATTTAACCACAATGTACAATCTAATCAAGCTACTAAGCCAAGCACTTAAAAATAAAGCCATTAGGCTGCCCGCAATGGTCGGTCGACCGATTCGGTTGCCATTGCGCCGCCTGAGTCGGCGCCATTGCAACATGAGGGTCGAACTGGGTCGGTCGGCTCCAAAATTGACGAAAGGTTCATCCCCTCGACCAATAACTCACTCGACTAAAAAACAAAAAGGTGAACTAGACTAGAAAACGAAAAGGAGACTAAACAAGATCTCCGTTATTGTTATTTCTAAATTAATTGTTAAAAAAAATATTGCCGCATAACATCATATTACCAGAAAATTCAGTCACAGGATACCCGTCGCCGCATCACGCGGGTACCTGCTAGTTTAAGAAAATAAAATATTCCCAGTTCTTATTACAAAATATACATAACAAAAATTCCTATTTATTCCCAAAATTTGTAACCGCCATCACTTTTCAATTTTCCCTCTCACCTTCATAACAGCCGCTACCATTACTAACCTGCTACCACCGTCGATCACATGGCC
Organism: Chrysanthemum makinoi; assembly: GCA_910596185.1. Taxonomy (NCBI): domain Eukaryota; kingdom Viridiplantae; phylum Streptophyta; class Magnoliopsida; order Asterales; family Asteraceae; genus Chrysanthemum; species Chrysanthemum makinoi. The sequence continues at coordinate 277,472,672 of OU343217.1, forward strand.
ACCATCGTTCAAACTCTTGTTTCGATGGTCATTACTAATGGTAATGCTTTACGTGTAACGCGATTCGATACTAGCCGTAATGCGTTTTGTAATGTTGATTTTGATGATTTTAGCTTTAGTTATGGGAGATACTATTAAAACAAGAGCATGTATATTTAGGTGATAAGTTTCTCGTGTCAGTTAGCTTTAGATTGTTAGGTTATTTCCCTTATAATGGTTCACCATTTCGGACTAGTTGAGTGCTCCGATAATTAGATTGTTAGGTTATTCCCCTTATAATGGCTGCGTTTGATCAACGCCTTACCAGCTTCCTTAATCGCCTCTCACTTTTTGTTTGAGCAGCTCATAATTTAGTAGCGTTTACACCTTATTCTTTATTTTTACTTTAAGCATTTGTACGTGTACACCTACACATAGTTTTATTTTTTTTGGGTATGGACGACTTAATTATTGAGCACTAAAGCAATGTCCTTAATATTGAATACAAAGGTGAACATCCTAATGGTCTTTGCCTTTGTATGCGTAATGGACGATCATTGATATCTATGTGACATGTTGATTAGTTTAAAGTTATAGTTATCTCGCTCATCTGCACATTCTGTTTACAGGAATAGGTTATGCATTAGCCATTAGGTAAAGAGTTCCTGAAAGCAGGCGATAATTTTATAATATGCTCAAGGTCTGATAACTACAAGCTTGTTTAAATGTAAAATCTCAGCTTCAGATTATTCTTTTAAACATCTAGAGGTAGAAATTTTTAAACAGGTCAATTCGGCTTAACTTGATTGGTAATGGGCCAAGCTAGTTTTATCTAAAAAGGGTTAAAATGAGATGGGTCAAGGGGGTTAAACGGGTCCAAAACTGGTATTAAGGTTTTATACATGTTTACAATGTACCGTTGGAATCAAAAGAAGTTAAATATGTGAATATGATTTTTGTATCATTTTCAGTATATACATTATTATTTTTTACAGCTGAACGGGGTTGAATCAACTATGCAGAATTTAAGGGCAGAATTTGGGAATCAGCATGTGTGGGTACCTATTGATACTTCTGTCGAATGTTGAATTATATTATTAATATGTGGTTTCGTTATCATGTCTCTAGCTTTACATTTCCCCTTTTGTGCAGGGTACAAATTTGACTTTCGGGATGGGAATGATGTGAAAAATCTAGTTAAATATGCACAAGACAACCTCCAATACGTGGATATATGGGTACTCACTTTCATTACCAATTTCATTTGTATCAGTAATTATCATACACGTCAATAACTATTGATTATTACCATACCTTTATCTTGTTCAGATTATTAACGCAGGATCAAATGCCTATAGCTTTAAACCTCTAGCAGAGGCTTCAGATGAAGATCTCATTTGAGTTTCTCTCTTATATTATACAGTATTTCTTTCAATAGCTAATTATCACTTTGTTATTTGATAATTAATAAATAACGGTCTATTTACAGAGAAGTTGTGACTACAAATACACTTGGTTTGATGATTTGTTAACGGGAGGTAATTCATTTTGGTATTACCACTAAGTTCCTCCGCCATCATGGCTGCTGATAACTATAAAACTATTTGGATGTTGGAACTTGGAACATCAGATGGGCCTTCTTTTCAAAGAAAATAAAGTATTATTAAGCTTAATATCAGTGGCAGATAGGTTATTAATGATATTGCTCTCGAGACCTTTCTTTTATATGTAATGGGTATGCAGTATGTGAGTATACATACAGTAAATGGTTTCCTCAACGTTTGTTCCAACACATACTATTGGTCGCTTTTTCCGACAGAATTCTGGCAGATACTAGTTACCGACCATGGATTCTGCGACAAACTATTTCCGTCACAAACCGTCAGAACCACTTATACCGACGGATTCTGACAGAAATGGTCGTCGCTAAAGACCAGTTGCGTAGTGGTGAGTGTTCCCATGTCTTTATCATATCCTTTAGAGTTAATTACATGAATGGTCCCTGTGGTTTGTCAAGTTTTACAGATTTAGTCCCTAAACTTTATTTTTTGCGGATCTCCTCCCTATAGTTTTGACCCATTACGGGTTTGGTCCTTTGACCACTTTTTCTGTTAGTTTGACCGTCAAGTGGATGTTTAAATGGCTGAATTGACAGAAATATCCTCCTATTGAATGGTCCATGTGGTTTGTAGCATATCACGAATTTGGTCCCTACTTTTTTTATTTATTATTTATTCAACTATTTAGTTAATATTATTAATAATTTTTTTATTTCAAAAATTTTTTTGTCCAAAATTTTTTTATAAAATTTTTTAAGAGATTATTTTTTATAAATTTTTTTACGAGATTTTTTATAATATTATTAATAATTTTTACGAGATTTTTTTTTTATAAATTTTTTACTAGATTTTTTATGATATTATTAATAATAATTTTTTTTCAAAAAATTTTTTGTCCAAATTTTTTAAGTAAGTTTTTCACATAATTTTTTAAAACTTTTTTGACATATTTTTTAAAAATCTTTTTGAACTTTTTACGAGATTTTTTTTATAAAATTTTCACAAAAAACTTTTTAAAAAAAAATTGGTTATTAATAATTTTTACGATATTTTTTTTATAAATTTTTCTTACGAGATTATTAATGATAATTTTTCCGAGATTTTTTTATAAAATTTTTTACGAGATTTTTTTTATAAATTTTTTTTACGATATTTTTTATGATATTATTAATAATTTTTATGAGATTTTTTTATAAAAATTTTTTGACAAAAAAAGTTGACATAATTTCATAAAATTTTTGACATAATCCGTTGACATTTTAATTTTTTTTTTTTGAATTAAAAAAAATATTGTTCAAAATTATAAAATTTGTAATCTGTTAAAAATTTTAAAAAACAAATTAAAATATTAAATTTAATTTTTTTTTATCATTAGATTTTTAATTTGTTAAAAAAAATTGTTAAAATTTTTTTTTTAAAATTTTTGCCATAATCTATTAAAAAAAATAAAGGTTTTTAAATTTTTTAAAAATTTTAAAGGTTTGACATAAGTTTTTAAAATTTTAAAAAATATTGTGTTATTAGATTTTTAAAGGTTTGACATAGGTTAAAAAAATCAAAATTTAAGAAAATTTTGATTAAATACGTGATAAGAAATTAAAATAAAAATTTACATAAAATGAATTAAAAATTTAATATTAATGTTAATTAAATAGTTAAAATTTTTTTTAAAAATAAATAAATGACTAAATCTATTATACGAGACAAACCACAGGGACCATATGCTAAGAAAAACGTGGGTATAAGTGTTATTTTAACCATCCTTGACGGTCAAACTAACAGAAAAAGTGATCTAGGGACCAAAACCGTAACGGCTCAAAACCATAGGGAGGAGATCCGCAAAAAAAAGTTTAAGGACTAAATTCGTAAAATCCGACAAACCACAAAGACCATTTATGTAACTAACTCTATCCTTTATAACCCATTCGCCTTTATATGTTTTAACCCGTTTGTCTATAAGAATAGTTATATGACAATGCATGAAATTAATTATAAAAACATATGCAATATTTTTGATGCTATAAAAGTAAAGTAATTAGACGATCTAACTGATCAATCAATACACCACCACAACGCGCGAGCATTATTACTCGTTGAGCACAACAAGCAAATTCATATGTTTATATTTATGGCAAAATAGAACTATATTAAACCCCAATCTAAAAAAGGCTAGAATGTCTAGGTAACAAGTTAGAATGACTAAAATATGGTCATTTCAAAAAATGGAGCTAATTTTTCAAATGGAATAATGGGTGGCTTATATTAACAATGTTTTGAAACCCGGGTCGACCCGGCCGGGTTAACCGGTTAGACCGGTTCTGGGCAAAAAAATGGGTCAAAATAACCCGGGTTTCTAAAACCGGGTTAACCGGTTAGACCCGCCGGGTTTTGAGTGACCCGGGTCAACCCGGTTCTCGAAACCCAGCCGGGTTTGGTTTTTTTCAATTTTTTTTTATAAAAACCGGATTGACCCGGTGGTAGAACCGGTTGACCCGGCGGTCAAACCGGTTGACCCGGTTATTTTTTATTTTATTTTTTTTAACGAAAAACTGGGTTGTCCCGGCGGTCGAACCGATTGACCCGGTGACCGGTGACTCTCACCAGGTCAATTATAAACCTGGTTTTCAAAACATTAATATTAACTTCAAACAAAGTGTATGGTTTTCAAAACATTAATATTAACTTCAAACAAAGTGTATTATTGTGGCACCTTTCACATTGACTTCAAACCGACAATAATTCATTTTCCAAATTCTAATGGCTGAAATAGTTGTTAGCGCAGTCGTGCATGTGCTCGTTGAGAAGCTAATCTCTGGTGACTTGATGAAGCTAGCTCGATCTGAAGGAATCGATTCTCAGTTGAAAAAATGGAAGAAAAGCTTGCAACTGATCCAAGCTGTGCTTGCTGATGCTGGTCAGAAGCACGTAACACAAAAACATGTTGAAGTGTGGCTGCACGAGCTCCAGGATCTAGCTTATGACATAGACGATGTACTTGATGATATGGCTACTGAAGCTTTTCGCAGAAAGTTGAATCAAGAACCACAAACCAGTACCAGCACGAGTAAGGTATTGAAGATCATTCCGACTTGTTGTACTAATTACACTCCCCATAACATCTTGTATGGCTGTAAGATAAGCTCTAAGCTAGATGAAATTACCAATAAGCTGCATGATCTTGTTGAAGAGAAAAGTAACCTAGGCTTGAATGTTAATGTGAAAGTTGAAAGATCAAATAGGACAAACAAACGATTGGAGCAAACTTCATTGGTTGATGAGTCCAAAGTTTTGGGTCGGGAAGGGGATAAAGATGCACTTCTAGAGAAGTTGTTGGGGGATGAAGCTTGTAGTCAAAATGTTAGTGTCGTGTCGATAGTTGGTCTAGGTGGGATTGGCAAAACAACTCTTGCAAAAGTTTTGTACAATGATGAGAAAGTTAATGCTCACTTTGAACTCAGGGCATGGGTTTGTGTTTCGGAAGAGTTTGATGTATTCAATATTAGCAAGGCTATTTTTCAAGCTGTAAATGGGGAAAACAAAGATTTTGCTAATCTAGATCTTCTTCATGTTGCACTTAAGGAAAAACTTTCACGGAAAAAGTTTCTAGTTGTTCTAGACGATGTTTGGAACGAAGACCACAATGAGTGGGAACTCCTGCAAGGCCCATTTGTCGCTGGGGCCCCTGGCAGTAAAATTATCGTGACCACGCGGAAGACCAAAGTTGCGTCAGTTATGAACTCTTTTGAACCTTACTATCTGGAGGTTTTGTCAAATGAAACAGCGCTGTCTCTATTTGCTAGATGTGCACTAGATGAAGAAGATTTTGATAAACATCCATCATTAAAGGTAATTGCTCACGGTATCACCAAGAAATGTCATGGTTTGCCTTTGGCTTTGATAGCACTTGGAAGGGTCTTGAAGACAAAAGTAAATGAAGATGAATGGGAGGAAGTGTTGAATAGCGAGCTATGGAATTTACGTGATGGAAGTGATATTCTTCCAGCTCTCAAACTACGCTACTATGATCTCCCTCCGGATCTAAAGCAATTGTTTGCTTACTGTTCCTTATTTCCGAAAGACCACTTGTTTGACAAGAATAAGTTAGTCCTGTTGTGGATGGCACAAGGTTTTCTGTCTCAATCAATGGGAAACAAGTCAATGGAGAGTTTAGGTTCTCACTATTTCGAAGAGCTAAAGTCAAGGTCATTTTTTCAGCATTCGGCAAATGATGTGTCACTATACACAATGCATGACCTGATGAATGACTTGGCCGTGAGTGTTGCGAGAGAGTTTAACTTTATGTTGGATGATAAGATTGATGTAAATGGTAGGACCGAAGTTTTTGAGAAGCTGCGTCACTTTTCGTTTGTAAGTCAACCAAATCTGGTGTATAGAAAGTTCAAGGAATTACATAGAGCTAAATGCTTGCGAACATTCTTACCGGTGCCGGCTGGTTATTTGGAAGGTATTCGCCAACCATTTTTTAGAGTGAACAATTGTCTTGTTCAGCTGATGCCTCAATTAAAGTACCTAAGGGTGCTAAGTTTAGCTAATGGTTTCATTAATGAGGTACCCCAATCCATTGGCAGTCTCATTCATTTGCGATACCTCAATTTTTCAAAAACATACATCAAACAAATACCAGAACAAGTCAGCGACTTGTATAATCTACAAAGCTTGTTAGTTCGTGATTGCATGGACTTATCTACCTTGCCAGTCAGTTTTGTAAAGTTAATAAACCTGAGACATCTTGACATTGGCGGTACTCCATTGTTGAAAAAGATGCCATTAGGGATTGGTGGGTTGACAGGTCTACAGACTCTATCTAAGGTTTGTATCGAAGGAGCTAATGGGTTTAAAATATATGAGTTTAAGGGCCTATCAGAACTTCAAGGAAGACTTGCCATTGAGGGGTTGGACAAAGTGATAGATCCGACACAAGCAACGGATGCCAGCTTACAACAAAAGAAGGGTCTTGATGATTTGAATCTTGAATGGAGTAGTAGTAACTTTGATGATAATAGGAATTCAATGGTTGAATATCAAGTACTTGAAAGGCTAAGGCCTTATTGTAAGTTGCGAAAACTGAAGATTTTGTGGTATGGGGGATTGAAATTTCCTAGTTGGGTCGGGGACTCCTCATTCGATCAGTTAGCAGAGCTTGTATTAGAAGGGTGTCGAAAATGCACACACTTACCAACACTTGGGCATCTAAGTTCACTCCGGAAGTTTTATGTGAAAAGCATGCATGAGGTGAAGACTGTGGGTCCTTTTAAAAGTATTGCATTGCCATTTCTTGAATCCTTAGAAGTTAAGAATATGCAAGGTTTAGAGATGTGGTCAACTGATATTTCCTTTCCTCGTCTTCATTCAATTTCTATAATAAAATGTCCAAAATTTGATAAGGTATCAATCGGATTGCTACCGTCACTAAATACTTTATTTATACGACAATGTTGTGAACCAGTGTTTAAATACATCGCTGGTGTGTCTTCGTCAATTTCTAGATTGATACTATCCGAAATAAAAGGACTTACTCAACTGCAAGAAGTGTTAAAACATCTTGGGGCAGTTGAAGATCTAGTCATCAGCTCGTGTGATGAATTAAGATACTTGTGGAAATTAGAATCCGAGGCATGCATGTTTCTTAAGAGTTTACGGAGGATTGATGTACATGGTTGTGAAAGTTTGGTATCGTTGGCAGATAAAGAGTTTAATGTGGGGAGTAGCATGGAATCTGTTAGAGAAGTGACTCTTGGAGATTGTAAGATGCTAGAGAGTTACAATTGTCCAAATAATGTTGAGAGCTTAACGATGAGGCGGTGTTCTTCAATGTCATGCTTGACCTTCTCAAACCCGCACAAGCTCCCGTCCTCTCCGATGATTCTTGGCATTCCAGATAAAGGATGTGATTATCTGAGACCCTTTCCCAATTTTTGCCTTAAATATCTTGAGATCAATGAATGCAAGAAACTAAATTCATTTCCTCATGAACATTTGCAATGTTTAACATCTTTGGAAGAGATGGAGATATGTGATTGTCCAAACATGGACTATTCATTTCCTTGTGGGTTGTGGCCTCCTAATCTAAAGAAATTAGCAATAGGATGCTTAAAGAAGCCTATGTCAGAATGGGGGCTTCAAAATTACCCAACCTCACTTGTTACTCTTAAATTATATGGCAAAGATTCAGGAGTCGTTTCATTCGAGGTGGAAGAAAATGGCAGCAATGCTACTTCAAAATCTTTTCTTCTTCCGTCATCTCTAACTTCTCTAACGGTCATAAATTTTACAGAGGCGGAGTCACTTTCAGAAGTCTTACAACACCTCCCCCGCCTACTGGTTGATATTTGGTTTTGCCCGAAACTTTAAAATCCACGAGTGACAACTTAATCTTGCAGAAGTAAAGTGATATCATTATGATTATGTTGGATTTCATGCTTTCAAGAGAATCTTCTTTTGGAAAAGATTCTGATCAAGGGTTTTTGTAAATTTTTAATACTCTTTAATTAAGTTGCAAGGTTTATTAGATTACGTCGTTAGTTGTGATTGACCCATTATAAGGGATCACTGTGTGTTCTCGTCGTATTCTAGTTGACGTTTAACACGTATGCGTGTACTGATCTATGGACATGTTATTTACGCCAATATGTCATTGTGGGATGAAGTTGTGTGATTTTGTTCATTAGGACTAATGTGGTGGCCGGGTTTACGCCTTGAGGCATAACGAGATGATTTTATCAGATTATGAAAATAAATATGCATTTATGCAAACTCTTATTTCATTTTTACTTAAAAACAAAGACACGATGATTAGAGTAGTAGAGCACGTCATGTACCTACATATATACAAAAGTTTCATGAAAGACCTTTAACCATCCCAGTAGCAGCATCGAGATCAATGTCATAGAAACAAGGTCTGGTAGGAAGGCCAGGCATCGTGCTCATGGTCCCAACCAACGGAGAAATGAATCCGGCCCCAATGCTTGCTCTTACATCCCTAATAGGCAACACAAATCCAGTTGGCGCTCCTTTTGCAGCAGGATTATCTGAAAACGAGTACTGAGTTTTTGCCATACAGATAGGAAGTCCCGAGAAGCCTTGTTTGCTATACATTTTAATCTTTTTCTCCGCCTGTAAGAAATACCGAGTGAAGTTACATTTTGTCCCTTAAAGTCAAACGCGAATGAAAATTTGAGTACCTGTTGAGAGTATTTGACACCACTGGCACCGTATGATGTTGCTATAGCTTCTATTTTCTCTTCTATACTTGCTTCTAAAGGATACAAGAATTTAAAAGGCTCTGTAGCACTTTCGCAGGCCTTTTGAACCGCAATCCCAAGGTCAATCTGATAAGATCGCGTGAAAAATGCTTAGCAAGCAATACTTAGATAATCAGAGTCAAGTATCTGACACGTTTGATCCTTTTTAAAATTATAGGGTGTTTGGGATTGCTCATTTAAGACAATCAAACTGCTTATCTGCAAAAAAATAAGTACTTGTTAAGTGTTTCCTTTATTTTTTTATAAAAGAGCATGTAAGTACTTTTATAAAAATAAGTACTCCTTTTTATTAAAATAAGTACTTTTATTTTAAAAGGTCTAAAATGGAGTTACTCCGTATAATTTTGGAGTCGGAACTAACCGCTCCTTTTCCACCATGGGCATGATGAGTACACATAACCGCATCATATGCACCAGCGGCTAATGCAGCAGACCTCACGGCTCCTATTTCATCATTTGTATCAGTCGAGAATCTATTTACTGCTACCACAACATTCACACCATAAGCCTTCGTATTCTTAATATGCCTAACTAAATTGGCGCAACCAGCTTCCACAAGCGCCACATCTTCAGTAACATAAGCAGAATCAAGCGGCTTCCCTGCAGTGACCGGTGGACCCCCACCATGCATCTTAAGTGCCCGAATAGTTGCAACAATAATAGCACACTGAGGTCTTAAACCACTATAACGACACTTTATATTCATAAACTTTTCAATTCCTATATCACAGCCAAACCCTGCTTCCGTGACAACAAATCCACCCGGGCCAACAAGTTTCAACGCGATTTTATCGGCCACGATAGAAGAATTCCCATGAGCTATATTAGCAAACGGGCCAGCGTGAACAAAAACCGGGGTGTGTTCAAGAGTCTGCATTAAAGTTGGGTTGATTGCATCTTTCATTAGTACACTTAATGCCCCACCAGTGCCAAGATCATCAGCAGTAACAGGATCCCCGTCTCGACTATTACCAATCACCATTTTCCCGAGTCGGTCCCTCATGTCGGCTAAAGACGTTGTGAGTGCTAAAACCGCCATTATTTCACTAGCAACCGAAATGTCAAACCCAGTTTCCCTCACCATACCTTTCTCATCCGGGCCCTGACCCACAGTTATTTTCCTAAAAACCGGTCATTTACATCCATAACTCTCCTCCACTTGATGGTTTCAGGGTCAACATCGAGCCTAGCAAAGCGTTTGACTTCTTCTAAGTTAAGATCTTCAGGTTTCAGTTTGGTGATACCGAGCTTTTTTAAGCGTCTATACATAACATCATTAAATATCCTGTTACCATTTTTCTTGGGTGGACATAAGCGGTTAAAAAGGGAGTTATCTGATTGTGTTGATTCATGAAACATTCGTGTGTCGATGGCGGCAGCTAGAAGGTTGTTTGCAGCGGTTATGGCGTGGATATCGCCTGTCATATATAGATTAAACTCGTCCATTGGGATGACTTGACTGTAACCACCGCCAGCTGCACCACCCTTGATACCGAATGTTGGCCCTTGTGATGGTTGTCTAAGGGTTGTAACGACCTAACAGCACAAGTAACAATTAAGGACTATGAATTTAATCAGTGGTTCACAAATACATATTTTTTTTAAACAGTACCAAACACCCCTTAAAGTCACTTGAAAATAATGTATATCAGCAAGTACGCTAGATATATGTATATAAAACCCAACCAAAATGGGTCGCTTTTTGTCACGAAATAAAAGTTTTAACATTATATTAGTGTGATCTTATGTATATCAACAAGTTCCGAAGAAATATTTATCGAAATATTAGGCAAAAGTGTGTACCTTTTTATCAAGAAAAGCTCCCAAAGCTTGACACAGACCAGCAGTAGTTGTAGATTTGCCTTCTCCTAGCGGCGTTGGTGTTATTCCTCCGACAACAACATAGTATCCGTCTTTTTGTCCTTTAAGTTCATCAATCACGGGCAACAAAACCTAAAATAATCATACAAAAAACCACAAGATCATATATTACCACTTGTTCACTTCAGTTCTGGTACACACTTCAGATTCAAAATGACTGCATGACAGTATTCTATTTGACTTTCTATATTAGTAGCATTTATGTATAGCAAAGCTCCTTCTACTTTTCTAATTGCTTACGAGTCATATAACAAGAATTTTCCACCAAATGACGATAGCCTAACCGTATAAGATGGCGAGATGCTAGTCAACCTAGAGGTTTTGGGTTCAAGTCCTATCTGACATTGTGGTGCAAGAACCAAACCAGCAAAAAGTTTGGAACACAATTTTCTGAACTAGGTGCATTTTGGAAAAAATCAATTTTTTTACAAAAATTAGCACTGCATCACAAAAATCAATGGTGTCCCTTGAACCACAGACCCAACCTAGTTCCGTCCCTGGTGGGGTATATATATAGTCCCTGGTGGGGTATATATATATTGTAAATAGTGAGATTGTAATTCAACAAAGACTCAAAATAAATGAAAACTCTTAAGTCTTGACATCACAATTTCAAACCACATATACACATCAAAACACAATCTCATTTTGGGCCCTTATGCAAACTAAGTAATAAACTCATACAAGCCGAAAAGTTTCAAAATAAGCTACAAAAAGTGAGCAAATGAAATATAAGCCCAAAAGCAAATAAGCCATTATAAGCCGGCTATATAAGCCGAAACAAACACCCCCTAAAACTACTTATCAATAATCACATTCAAAACACAATGACAAGTTAAAAAACAACTAAAAAAAACACAAACCTTAGCCTTATACTTGCCATAAAGATCAAAATGATTATGACCAAGGTTAAGTTTCTTAGCAATATGAGCAATGTGAAGAGGCTTTACAGAATGAGCAATATCAGTTGGAACAGGTGATACAACTTGCAATGTAGTACTCATTGCATTCATATTTACTAAATTGATACGTGTGGTTGGAAATATTTACTTTACATAAGGAGGCACTTTATTTTAGAAACCTAACATCTACTACTTACCAATGGATATATTTGAACCGTTGGATCAAAAACACTTTTTAAGATTAAAAAACACGGAGGGGTCATTTGTGTAAATTCAACAAACTTACTCCCACCAAACCCACCCCTACCAAACCCACCCCAGACATATCACTTTCACAAATTCTCTGTAAAAAAAACTCACTTTCTCTCTCTAACCAATATAAAAAACTACCATAAAAATTTCAAATCAACCACTTTTAACCATTAAAAGCAAAAAGAAAAACACAAAAATGAAATAATCAACGCATGTAGAACCAGATCTGAGGAAAAAACGGTTCAAAATGAACCGATTCATACTCAAGATGATCATACGGTGCTTACAATTCTTTATTTAGTTGTTATTTTACTATTTGTTGTGATTTTATTTATGTTTTTGTTGTTATTTATAAAGATTTTTGTGTTTTTTTAGTCGTTAATCGATAGATTAATGTGATGATGGGATGATTGTGATGATTTTGTTCTAGAATCTGGATTTTATTTGTGTTTTGAAAGATATTTATGAGAATTGTTATGAGGATTTTTGTGTTTTTATGATAATATGAGATATTAGAGGTTAGATCTAATTGAAAACAAGAGATATTATGATCTTTCTGTTAGCTTCGTATACATGGATGCACACCAAGTGTTTGATGAAATGTGTGAGTGAAAAGTATCATACGTGTAGTATCACCAGTGATATTTGAAGTTGAACTGTGTATCTGTATTATCACTAGTGATTTTGTATTATCACTTGTGAAATTTTATTTATATGTTAGGTTTTTTTGTTAAGCTTTATTATATGTAATGTATAGTATCATTTTTTATATTTCATTGTTATTGTTTTATAATTATAAATAGTTTTTTATTTTTATTTTTTTTAAGTTTTGATGATATACTATTTATTGTGTATTTTATCATCTTTGTTTTATGTGCAATGTTTTATGTGCTTTTTGTGGATGTAAATTGTGTTTTAGTTACTGATAAACAATTTATTATAGTGTAATATTACTTATCATTTAAGTTGTTAGATTAAACAACTTAAAAGTTTGATTTTGCTTCAAACACATAGTTATTTAGTGTGAGTTTGCTTATTATTTAAGTTGTGATTGGATTTGTTTATTTAATGGATACATTGTGCGTATTTCAATAGGTTTTACAACGGGATTTTACAATATATATGGTTGAATCAAAAATTGAAGAAGTTATGGCTAAACAAAGCACAACATCTTCATAACAAACTGAAGAAGCTCAAACACATGTTATATCACATGTGATATCACAGGTGATGTCATCTGTGAAATCACATGTGATAGCACATGTGAGATATTGTGATTCAACAAAAAGAAGAAGCCAACACATATATGATGTCACGTGTGATATCAAACTCTCCTTCAAAAACTTGAACATCATTAGAATGAGATACACGACAAATTAGCAAATGAAAGTGTGGTAGTTAGTAGTTATTGATGGATTGTTATGATAATGTGATGAATGTTGTGATAATATAAGAAATCACAATAGATGTTGAGCTTGTAACATGCTTCTGTTGGATTGGTAATGCATTTATTTTCTTAATTGATAGAGTGTCCATGTTCGATAGGTTTAACACTGTATCACATGTTCCTCCATCACCACCACTGATTCAATAAATAGAATAAGTCGACATGCCTGTGATATCACGATGATACACTGTGATATCATCTATTATATCACAATATCACAGGTTCCTCCAAAAGCCAAACAACATGTTGCGCATTTTTTAAGTGCAGTATAATATCACAAGTGATAAACGAGTATATATTGGTCTCTAATAATCATGGCCTATTAATATTTACAGATGGACGTGCTTGCGAGGCACATGATGATAAATAATCCATATGAAATTTATGAAGAATAGCAGCAAAGATAATTCTACATCAAGTAAACAAAAAAGGAGATGATGTCTGATTGTGCAAAAAAGATTGCTACAAAAAATAAAGATGATTGGATAAAGAGAATGATAGATGAAATAAAGATGACTGGAAAAGGAGCCAGCGAAGCAAGAAGCAATCCTTATGTTGCTTAGTTTAAAAATGCAGTGAAGTTTGGGGTAACCTAAGAAGGGTGTGGTCTATTAGGTCCCGAGCCACATTGCATGGTGCCGAAGTTTGTATTAATCACTACGTGACTTGTATGATCATTTTTATGGAAAAGTATTAATGTAGCATTTTATTCATTTATCACATGTGTACTCTTAGCATTTTGTGTTACAATAAATGTTTCATAAGAGATATAACACTGCATATTACATATATCAAATATGTATAAAAACAAGAAAGGAAATTACAAATATAAAAAACTTGTCATATTCTAAAAATCAAATAAAGTGTTACATCAAATTTAACAGAATATCACAAGTGATATAAACATCAAAATCAAAACCAAGTGTTGCATCATTTTTAACAGAATATCACAAGTGATACCAGATACAAAGAACAAGTAAAAACAAGTAAACACATAAATGATGTAAACATTTCATCATTTTCATGCTTTATCACAAGTGATAAATAAGACAAAATATTTCATAAACTCACAAAGACCTTATAAAAATTAACTTCAACTATTTATCACAAAAGATACATAACTTATAATTTATGACAAAGACAGGCTTGGAACCGTGAAGCTCACCGCAATTGATTTTCGCATAGCACCATCTTGACCGATTACAATGATATTTAGATAATGCACAAAAGCTTTCTTGAATGCTTGGAGTAACCATACACAAGATTCATTAGTTTCGTTCTTAAGCGACCCGAACCAACAAAGTAACACACCTTTTGTGATTAGCAATTGCGAAAAGGCACAAAACCATCATGTACCTAGAAAGAGAAATATCTCAGGTGATATTATATACAAAATGTACAAAAAACAATGAAATCTCACATGAGATATTATAAATTAAAAAGCATACTTGTTTGTTTCGTATGTGGCATAAAAAGAGAAGATATCACCAAACTATTTGTGATTGCAATTTTCAAAAAAACGGCTCCATCAAACGAAAGAATCAACAACAACCTGCACTGTGGTTCAAAAAGCACAACAAACTCCACAAAGCAAATTGAAGAAGCTCAAACAACTTTGACATCGCCTGTGATATCATAAGATCTTCCATTACTACAACTGATTCATCATAATAAAAGAAAGCGACACGCTGTGATATCACTTGTGATACAACCGAGAAACCAAAGAATACTGAGAAAAGCAAAATAGAGAAAAGCGTAACCTCAAGTACAACACACTGGGTCTTCTTATCTTCGCAATAAAGCTGAATTACATGATTCCAAACAGGGTTTAAGTTGTAATCAACAACCTTTCTTTTGAACTTTTCAAGTGGCCGAATATATGCAATCACATAAGGATAAGACTTCCCAATCATTTCCATGTTTTTCAAATTATTTGCCTTCACGATTGTTAAGATAAGTAGTCCTTGTGTCTTAAGCTCCATGTCACTGCGCAATTATCGAACAATACATCAAATTTGCATCACCTCGGATATAGAGTGATGGAGAAAGCAAAATACAAAACGCACCAAAATAATTCAAAAGACACCATTCGAAAAATGAAAATAAGCATCAACTAATGCAACATAGGATATGATTACTCATTTACAATAACTACAGTGCGCTTTAATTAATTTCCTAAAGCTTGTTTATTCAAATAAATATTTTTGTTTGGTTACATATATGAAATAATGGACAAACATGAACATGTGATTGCTTATCAACTTGTACATCCCTCTCTTAGGAATTTTGTCAAACACCTTCCGTGCATCAAATTTTTATTATTTCACTGATGAGTGTCTAAATACTCATCATTTTTATACTGTCTAGACTGCAAAAACATCTGAAAACACTCAGAAACACATCAAAATGATAAAAATATCACAAACAAGTGTTTTATGTGTTTTAAATGCAAAAACATCAAAATCTGGTGAAAAACGTCTCAAGTTTGCATAATTTGCAGTTTTAGTTCCCCAAGTTTGAAAATTTGTCAAAAACAGTCCCTGGTCATTCCAAAACTTGTAAAATATCACAAAAGGTCCTTAGGGATTCTTAAGTTGTCAAAATTGGTCCTTGAAATCAAAAATTGGAAAATTACAACTTAGGTCCCTCAAGTTTTGAAATTGTCAAAAATGGTCCTTGGATAATTTAAAAAATGGAAAATAATCAACCTTGGTCCTTGTACTAATCACATTTGGCAGGAATGGTCCTTATTGTAACTTTGTAACAGTGACAAGTTCAGTCCTTGAAGTTTGGCAGATTTACATTTTTGGTCCTTGGGTTATTAAGCTACTTAAACCAAACGGATCCTTTATATTTATCCAAGCCCAATCCAGTCCAATAAATCGCCTGGCCCAATGTTTAAAATTCCAAACCCGCCACCACTGTAGCATGTCTCTCCCACACCTGTTTAAACAAAACCAGTGGTTTTCACCACTTGTTCTCTGCCTTTCCACCTCACCACCACCCTTATACACTCTTCCCCAGCTGTCCCTCCACCTCTACATCCATCCAAGACCCATTAATTGAGTTAACCTGCTCGTAGGAAATATGGCGCCAAAATTGCCATTTGGCAATTGTAATGATCTGGATTAAATCAACGGTTCAAGATTGGTGGGATTTGCTCAAGAATGTCGACAAGGTCAAATGAGGTCAATAAATACAAGTTTGAAGCAATGTATCAAAGTATCTAGAGTAATTTTAATTTTTGTATGTCGTATTATTTAACTTTCAGTTTTCAGTGTAACTTAAAGCTTTAAAGTACCTTTTTAAGCAATTCTAGTGTATTGTGAATCTTTGGAAGTAATCAATTTCTGTTTTTATTCAAGTTCTCAGCTTATGCAACTTTTCTTAATTCAAAAATCTTGAAATATTTTAATGTTGTTTGTTAGTTGTTAGTAAGGACTGAATAGCCCATGTAAGCTCCTAAAAAGCTTATGCAAGCTTTTAGAAACAATTAAAAATCAGCCTAGTACCAAAAAGTAAAAATACCAAAAATACAAATAAATTAGTGAAAAATTAAAAATCTATGGTGAAGATGATTAACAAGTTGGAGCAAGGTAGATTCTGGATTGCTTTGGGTTTAGTGCTTATTGGGAAGCTTTAGGTTGTGTTTGTACACCTCAGTTCTCAGTTTAAGCTTGGAAGCCACTTGTAAGCCTATTGTTCATTTTTGGTAATTCACGTAGTATCTGCTTATTATAGCTTATCTCTGTGTTATTTGTGTTTATTTGGTGTGTTTTAGTGATATTATAGCTTAATATTACATACTTGTTCTTTTTGATTTATAGTTACTAAAAACTTTATTTTAGCAGTCAATATAGCATAATGGGTATTTCTTAGTTTTATGTTGTTAGTATTGTTGTTTAGTGTTTAATTAGTCTTAATAAATGTTAATTTAAGGTCTGTATTCCAACTCATGGTCTTAATCTGTTTCAGTCTTTGAAAAAGTTTCAAAACAGTCTCATAAGGTGTGTTTGGATAAGCTAGTTTAACTGTGTTTAAGGTTGCTTATGTTATTGCTTTTGCTTTTCTTATGTTTCATTAGTTCTTAGTAGCTCAAAGAAACATAAAAACCGATCTTCATTTTGTGAAAAGTCAAAATTCCTTTTGATCTCTTCTTATTATTTGTCATTGGATTTTAAGTCTTATGATCATGGTTTTGTGTTAAGAAGTTGTTATACTTGTTCAAACTCAGTATTTATACACCTTAATACATCAATATCAGTGCTTAAGAGCAATCACAAGTTCATATAAGTCAAACTTTCGTTTAATCAAAAGTCAAAAATGCTCGTGCACCGTGAGCCTATCACTTTCACAAGCTCATACAGAGCTTGTTATTTAGCTTAAGCCTGTGATTTTTGGTTCTTTGGAAAGCCAACCTAACTATCTCAATGTCTCAAGCTTAAGTTTTTAGTTTGTAGCTTTTAGATAGGTACGCAAGTGCTTATTAGTTGGTCCCATTTTTCGGCATTCGAGTTTTGACTCGATGGTTTTTCAAATTCTTCAATAGCTTTTCACAAGCTCGTATTGTAATCAATCAGTGTGATTTAGCTTTTGGAAAGCTTAATGGTCAACTTGCTTATTCCAGTTTTTGTTTTAAGTTTGTAGCTTATTTAAGTGCTTAAAATTAAGCTCAAAAGTGCCTAGTGATTCATAAAAGTGTCATGTGCACCAGTTGAGATAAGTGCTTATTTGAGTCAGTTTTGTGCTTATTTCTAGCTTATTTGCATTTTCAGTTGTTGTACTAGCTTATTATCAGTATTTAACTCATTTCCAATTCTCATTTTGTTTATTGAATAGCTTATAAGCCATTTGGCTTGAATCTTTGGTTTTACTTCCATTTTAGCCAACTGTTAAGAAAATAAGCTCTCACAGAGCTTATTATTGGTTTTCATAAAAAGTCACAGTTACAAAAAGTGCTTATTTTTAGTGGCTTAACAACTTTGTAAAAGAAAAAAATCAAAAATAAAATGTTTAGCAAAAAGGGGGTAGGCAGGCTCGAGCCTGAGACCTCCCCCTTAGGAGCGTGTTAGAAGGGTACCTGGATACCGTTTTCCCTTGGGACTTGTCTCGTTCATATCTTGCAAAATCTAATATATAAGTACCTTTTGTCTCATATAGCTTATTCGAAGGTTTTAGCTTATTTATAGCTTATTTAGTATAGCTTTTTTAGTTTTTGTATTTTTTATAAAATTGTATTAGTATTAAGTATTTTATAAAAAAGTTTCAGATTTTTCCAAATAGTTTTAGTATTTTTTAACATTTAATTAGTATAAAATCTTATTTAATTCATAATAAAAAATATAAAAGTCAAAAAAATATAAATCTTTTTTCTAAAATTTTCTTTTGTCATATAGTACGTAAACAAATTGTTTTTACATTCGTAGGCCTTTTATTTCATAAAATTTACGTTTTTGCTTGTGCACTCGCGTAATTTTTAGACATAACGTACGTTTTTATTTTAAATCTAGTTTTTAGATAATTTGAGTTTACGTTTTAGTTAAAATAGTTTATTCAAGTGATTTTATTTTATAAAATCACAAAAACATCATTGTAAAAATAGTGATAGCGTTTATTTAATATATTTTAACTCTTTTATTTCCTTTAATTTGCATTTAAGTCGCTGTAATTTGTTAATCTTTTCTTTAGGTAATTATCCATCAAAATCCTTATTGATCACTATCCTTAGTGATTATTCTATCATCTGATCAAGTGTTTATTCACCAATTCATCCTCCGTGGGACTTAACGACCTGGGAATCCATTATATTCCTCTGATCTTTATTGTATTGGTTTCTGAGCAGTTTTAAGTTTATTACGGTTAGCCATTCACAAGTGGCTAGTTTGTGTAATTAAACTTGACAGTTTAGCACCAATCATTCACCAATCCTAAAATGATATCATACTAAAACCTAATGCTACTCACAATATAAAACATAAACCAAAAGTATCAAATAAACAAATTTCACAAGTGATAATACAAATATCACTAGTGATAATATACATATACAGTTCAACTTCAAATATCACTGGTGATGCTACACGTACGTTCCATAGCAGATTTAAAACAACAATCCGACATAAAAACAGCATTCAAATGCAGTTAAAAACAAAAATCCAACTAACTTAATTAATAAACAAAATTATATGAGCAGATAACAAGATTATTAAACATTTTTCACTCGCACATTTCATCAAACACTTGGTGTGCAACTTAATAAGAATGAATGTTAACAACTTGATCCACATAATTAACAACCGATCATCAACATTATCAACCGCAAGAACATCAATCAAAATAGTTTCTGAAACAAACGGTTAATTCAAATAAAAAAAAAGACATAAAAAAAGGATGATATGATCGGTAGGTGATGATGATATGATGATTGGGATGGTGATGTGATGATCAAACGGTAATAGTTGATTATAATAAGTACTTTTTGGAGGGAAATGATGAGAGGGAGGAAAACACACAGTAACTGTGTGAAAAAATTGAAACGAATGAAAAAAAGAAAAAGAAAAGGATTTATATAGTTGGAGAATTAATGTTAAGCATATTAAATCTTAGGTTAATCCCCACCATTAGATCAAAATAGATGGATGGTGAGGATTTGTCCATTGGTAAGCATCAAAATAAAGGTAAGCAAATGAAAATTTCTCTGATAATGCTCTCTAGAGTTTACACTATTTTACACTAGATATTTTTAGATGGGTTAATATAAATATATGTTATTAAATTTTTCAAAATAATGCGCTTAAGGTAATGAACTTTTATTTTGTTCGTTTGGGGTACTGAACTTTTGAAACATGGCATTTGCTGAACTTATAAAGATATACGTAAACATCATTAAACTTGTAAAAATACATCATTTTTTTTCATCGGTTCGGTCTTACGTATAATCGGACATTATGCTTTGTTGGACCGGACCGATCGACGAATCGGACATGAACCGAACATTTTGGTCCGGTCTTCAATCGGGTGTTTTGGGCCAAATCGGTTTTCGATTCGATCCGACTTCATTAGCCCATTTATCAAGTTTTTTGTCATAAATAAAATTTCACATACACATTTAAGAAAATAAAATATTCCCAGTTCTGCTTATTACAAAATTAAACATAAAAAAATTCCTATTTATTCCCAAAATTTGTAACCGTCATGACTTTTCAATTTTCCCTCTCACCTTCTGTTGAAGCAAATTCCTGTCGTTCGGCTTGACCTGAAAGTTGGGCTTCAATCAACGGTGTCAGAGGAAAATGCGAGTTCCTTCCTGCACAATGAACAACACGCGTTAGCCTCGTCCTGGGTGATGTCCAGGACCAAGCTTCGGCGTGAAAGTAAGGAAAGGGTAATAAATGTGGTAATTAATGTAGTCGTTAATGTGGGTGTGTGTATTCAATGCAAAACATTAAATGTGTTGGGGTATTTATACTACCCCAACTATGTACCTGTGTTACTGTGGACCTACTGTTCGCGCAGACCTATATTACGTGCCTGTAGGTCTACAACCACCCTACTTGATAGGCCACGTGGTAAGAATCCCGTAAAACCTAGTCACTGTTATCTGCCGTCCGGACGGTAGAGTATGCTGTCCGGTCGATGATCTTGCCGGACACCAGGACGTCCGGACACATACGCCAACATGTCCCCCCCAGTATTGTGTCACCGGGTGAAAACCGGTGGTGCAATACTTACCATTATTTTGTCTTATAAAAAAGAATGTTTTTCTCCGGCTGGCCATGAGTCTTAGTTGCTTCTGTGGGCATTGGGCTATTCTGATGGGCCTGGCCATTTGTTGGGCTTTTGTCCGGGCCTTTCTGTCTCGTAGATTAACGTGGACGGGCAAGATTGCGCCACGTCACTTTTTTACTGACTGATTGGACGTTTGGACAGCCTGTTAGGGTTTTCACCGCCTATATAAACTCACTTTTTACCACAGTTCTTTTTTCAAACATTTCACTTGTACTTGAATCGCTTTCACTTGCAGGACGTCTTCTCAATATTCATAAGGTTTGTCTCGTTCTCCCCTGTAATTATTTGTACATTTCCCTTCGGCATCCTTTTAGTAATGGCCGAACACGGAACCGAGGAACTGAGCACTCCCGTCATAGCTGAAGCTATCCAACCTTCGGTAGTACCGAAGTTCGATATGCATATTTATACTTCTAAGTTAACACAATCCGAGCTAGATAATATAATTGTAGATTACGGTATTCCCAATGATCTTCGTCCCCACCTTCCTCCGGACGATATGTCTATGGATCAACTCCCGGCAGATAAGATCGGTATATACCCCCAACAGTTGGATACCGGAGGGGTTAGAATCCCTTTTTCTTCATTTCTATTGAATGTGATCAGACATTTTAGGGTTCACATTTCTCAGCTGGTTCCCTTAGGCTTGAACCGGGCGACTCTTTTTGAGATCAGCTGTTATAGTTTGAACATTCAACCTAGAGTATCCTTGTTCCGGGCGTTTTACCGGTTGTGTAAGCAGGGGCATTGGTTTTCTTTTGAAAGTAGGACAGGTAAGAAGTCCTACAAGTGTTTTAAAGAGGTGCTCTCCGGCCTGAAACATTGGAAGGAGAATTTTTTTCTGATTGACTGTAGGGCAATCCCCTACGCCATGACATGGAGGCATAAGGACTCAAAGATTACCGATTCTTTTCCTGACGGTTTTTCCGAGTGATAACACTCAGATTGTGCATGTTTTTAGTAGCATTATGTGTACTTTTATATCTGTTATTTGGTTATATTTGCGTGATTTTAGTACTTAATCGTATCTAGAGATGTTTGTCTAGTATTTATAACCAAGTGCAGGGGAATGGAGGAAAATGTGGAAATATGCAGCTAATCGAAGATTCCCGTTTCAGTAAAGCTAAATCTCAAGTACCTTTGAAGACTTTAGTGATTGAAGAACCAAGTTCTACAAGGCAGAGTGAAGAGAAAAGATCAAGTTTTGTATCTCAGAAGATCCAACCGGATCCGGTTACACCTTTAGCCGGATCGGTTGGAATTTGGTCGGAATTAATGTTTTTGCCATAACCGACCGATCGGTCGCAACCCGCAACCGGATCGGTCGGTGTGTTATTATTGAGGACCAGCCGGATCGGTTGGTCATATGACCGATTCGGTTGGAGAAGCTGCAGTTGTCAAATCTTCATCACTAAGCTTCCCTTTGCATCCAAACGATTCTAGGTCCTTCTCTTGGTGTATTCTAGTCCCTTCCTCACTCCTTGGAGGCCAAGTTAAGCATTTAACACCCTAGGCCTTGGAAATAGTATAAATAGAGGCTAATTGTGAGCATATGAGACATACCTCAATTACAAATCTCTCTACTCATCAAACCAAGCCTTAAGCTCTTAAAATTCGTCCTTAGAAATCCAGGGAAGTTTGGAGTTCCAGAAGTTCCACCTTTGGAGGCCAAAACACCAAGAAGTCCACCACGATCCTTTGGGAAACATCACTTCATCATTTGTAATCTTATTCCAAGCATTGTAAGACTTTTAATCATGTTTTCTAATGATCAAAGTTATGAGTTTATGTTCATATTTGCTATGAGTGGCTAGTTTCTTTATACACTTGCTTAAATGATGTTGATTATCATATGATTAGTTAGTGGTTGTGTTAAAATGTTTTAATTCAATTTCAAGTTAATTCTAAGATCCAATTGTGCTAAAGTTTCATAGTGACATTTGTTAATCAAGTTTGGCTAATTGGTAGTAATCGTTGGGGTCGAAAGAACTTCGTGTTATTCAACTAGTCATAATCATTTTGTCTATGGATGATTGTTTTACCCATTATTCTTGATTATACAAAGGAACTAAGGTGTGGTTGTAATAGAAACGCTTTTGATTATCAAATTGGATTGGTTGGAAACATCTAAATGGTCGTAAGATTAGTTGTTGAGAATCAATTGTAGCCTTTTGTCTATGATCGGTTACCTTTTGTATTGACCATTTCTTAACCAATTTGATGAACAAGTGGATGTTTTTGTGTTTAAGTTTATGTATGTAGACTTATGAAACTTGAATTGATCTTGAATTGATTGGTTAAACTTAATGCTTGTTTTTATAAACTAAACTCTTGATCAAAGTTTGACTTGTAAGAACAATAGATTAGTACACCAACTAATTATCATAACCAACATGTTAAGAGGTTAACACAATCACATTAATTTATGATATGATACTAGTTTAAGCAAGTGTAGTTTTTAATCATCTGAATTTCATATATCTATTTTGCTCTATTATATGTTTTGGATAGGCTCTGTAATTCAAACTTGTGTTTAGATTCACTCAAATCCCTGTAAACGATCCCGACTTACCTTCATAATCTTGCTATAACGGACGAGTATACTTGCTCGTATGTGTTATTGGTAATATTGGTAATTCACCTTTTATAAATTTAAAACTTGCACCAACTGGGCACATCAAGTTTTTTACGGGGATTTGATTGTGTTTCAACAAGTTTTTGAATTCCCTCGATTCAACTAAAAAAAAAAAAATTTCACGAAACCTTAACCGGATCCGGTTGCTCCTCAACCGAATCGGTTACAATTTGTCCCATCACTCAACTGGTCTAACCGATCGGTGCATCCCCAACCGATCCGGTTACTTCCTCTGTTCCATATAAAACTATTTTCGTTGTTTGTCCGTGTGTTTAGATATTTCCTGGATTCTCTAGGTCATTGTATGAACACTCGAGCAACGGGAATTGAACCAATTACACCTCTTACCAATCCCGAACGTTTGATTCAAAGAAGAAGGAGAACACGTTTCATACCATTGGAAAATCGTGTACCAAGAGTACCAAACCCACCATTTGATAACCTCATTGAAGCCAAAGTTGTTTACAATCCTTTCACCAATTTACCTTTTCCCATGGCGGACGATCAACCCATGTGGGGAACCAACCGAACCGTAGCACCAACACCCGAAAGTGCTATTGTTGCTATTAACCTTGGTGACAACTTCACCGTGAAGGGACATCACCTTTCTATGATCAAAGAACGACAATTCGATGGCGTGCGCCGATCCGCATAAGCACATTGCCGAATTTATCGAAATTTGCGGCATGTTTCGTTATGGCGAAACCGATGTCAATGCCATCAAACTCAAACTTTTCCCATCATCACTCACCGGAGATGCTAAAGTATGGTACAATGAATTAACCCCGGGAATCATCAATACTTGGGAGGAGATGAGGCAAGCTTTTGTGAGCCGATTCTTTCCACCTGCCATGTTTGATCGATTAATGGGAGAAATTAGATGCTTTCAACCAAAACCCAAGCGAATCACTTGTCGAAGCTTGGCTTCGAATGAAAGATTTGCTTCGTAGTTGTCATGGACATGGATTATCAAAAGGAACCATTATCCAAATCTTTTACCATGGACTAGATGAAATCTCTCAAGGCATCCTTGATGCTGGAGGAATTTTTCTCTATAAAACTCCCAATGATGCACATCAGTTGCTCGAAGATCGAGTACTTCTCAAACTTGATTGGTCCAAAGATTCCAAAACCAAACCTCTCCGAAAAACCGTTGCTTTTGTCGAAAACACCGATACCTCAAAACTCATGGAGAAGATGGAAGCGTTAACCTCAAAAATCGACTCGCAGTACAAAGATATCAAAGATGAAATGAAGGAAATGCGAGACGGATGCAACAATTGTGGAGGAAATCATCCATCGTCCGAGTGCGACGATAAACCTATGGGTGGACCGAAGTAAGGAGAAGCGAGTTACGCTCTAGGAGGATACCATGGAGGAGGATATCGTAGTAATTATTACGGTCGAAATTCTGGAAATTGGCAAGATCGCCGACCAAGGGATGACAACCGTGATTCCCAACCACGAACCGACGATCCACCACACCAAAGTTCCGACAAAAGGCGAAGAAGAAACCGAATTCGAAAAACCATGAGAGAAGGCTGGTCAAAATCCGCATAAATGATTTTATCAAAAATCAATTTTTCAATCTCAAAGCCAAAGTTGAGCAAGGACAGAAAAATCATCAAGCATCTATCCAAGATCTTGAAAACAAGCTTGGCGGACTTTCGACCAACATTACTCTAGACCATCTGGTTCATTGCCAAGTAACACTCAATCCAATCCAAAACCATCAAATGATAAGGACGTCCGTCCACCCCAAACAAGAAATGAACATATCAATGATGTTTTCACAAGAAGTGGTCTCTCGTACGATCCACCACCTAATCCTAATACTCCTGTCACCATTGATAGTAAGGATGAAAACGAAGAACCAAACACAACTCAAACCACCAAAAAGAAAGACATTCCATCCGTCAAGGCGTATACACCAAAAATTCCTTATCCTCAACACCTAAAAAAGAGAAGATGGAAGAGCGTTATAAGAAGTTTATCGAAATAATCAAAGAGGTTAGACTCAATGTTCCTCTCATTGATGTTATAGCCGGAATGCCCAATTACGAGAAATTTTTGAAAGAACTTCTTAATAACAAAAGCAAGCTTGAGCAAATATCGAAATTTTCTTAACGAAGAATGCTCAGCTATAGTTCAAAACAAAATTCCACCAAAGCTCGGAGATCCTGGGAGCTTTCTTATTCCATGTACTTTCGGGAATAAAGTTAAATATGATGCTTTAGCCGATCTTGGCGCAAGTATCAATTTGATGCCTTATTCACTCTATTCCAAGTTGTGCAACAACGACTGAAACCAACAAAATGAGCATCCGATTGGCAAATCATTCCTATCAATATCCTGTGGGAATAGCTGAGAATATGCTTGTTCAAGTCGGTAAATTCATTTTTCCCGTGGACTTTGTAATCTTGGAAATGAAAGAAGATAGTAAAGTCCCACTCATTTTAGGGAGACCTTTCACAATACCGCCGAGAATCATCAAAGTTAAAGGAAAAGAACTCAACCTTGGGGTTGGGGAAGATCGAATCACTTTTCTTATCGATAAAGCAATGCGCTACCCACATTCCAGTGATGACATTTGTTTTAACGTCGATGTTATTGATGAAGTCAGCGATGAGGAATTAGATGCATTCTTGAACGAATCCGATCCATTCATGACTACTTCGAAAAAATCAATGAAGCAGATTACGATAAAGAATTTGATGATTTCATGAAAGTAGAATTTGAAGGAGATAACTCCGAAGAAGAAGAAATGGAGGAAGAGGAAGAAAATTTTGAGGAAATTACTTTCAATGACAAGATGCGAATAAAATCCTCTATCGAAGAACCTCCCACGGATCTCGAACTCAAACCTCTCCCAAATCATCTCGAGTATGCTTATCTGGAGGAGAACTCACTTCTTTCCGTAGTCATATCTTCATTGCTCGAGGATAATGAGAAAGAAAGTTTAGTTTCCGTGCTCAAAAATCACAAACAATCTTTTGCTTGGAAAACGTCGATATCCGGAATTAGTCCTAATTTTTGCAAACACAAAATCAACTTTGAAGAAGGGATTAAACCTGTGGTAGAACGTCAACGTAGACTCAATCCCAACATGAAAGAAGTTGTTAAAAAGGAAATCATTAAACTTCTCGATGCCGGAATCATTTACCCAATTGAGGATAGCCCTTGGGTAAGCCCCGTTCACTGTGTTCCCAAGAAAAGAGGAATGACGGTTGTAACTAATGAGCGAAATGAGCTAGTTCCAACTAGAACTGTCACCGGTTGGCGTGTTTGTATTGACTATCGTAAGTTAAACAAAGCCACAAGAAAGGATCACTTTCGCTCCGTTCATGGATCAAATGCTTGAAAGACTGGCAGGAAATAAATTCTTTTGTTTCCTCGACGGATTTTCGGGATATTTCCAAATTCCCATCGATCCTAATGATCAAGAAAAGACCACCTTTACTTGTCCTTTTGGAACCTACGCATATCGGCGTATGCCTTTTGGTCTTTGTAATGCACCCTCGACTTTTCAGAGGTGTATGATCGCCATATTCCAAGACATGCTAGAAACCTCCATGGAAGTTTTCATGGATGATTTTTCTGTCTTTGGAGATTCATTCGAAGCTTGCCTTTCTAATCTCGATAAAATGCTCGAAAGATCTTGTTGCACATCTTGTTCTCAACCGGGAGAAATGCCACTTTATGGTAACCGAAGGAATTGTGCTTGGACACAAAATCTCTAGTGCCGGAATGGAAGTCGACAAAGCAAAGGTCGATGTCATCTCAAAACTTCCACCACCAACCAACGTCAAAGCCGTTAGAAGTTTTTTAGGACATGCTTTGGTTTTACCGCCGATTCATCAAAGATTTCTCCAAAATATCCCGTCCGATGACGAAACTTCTTGAGAAAGAATCTATCTTTGACTTCGATGTTGATTGCATAAAAGCTTTGAATCATGAAATCTCAACTTACTAGTGCTCGATCATGGTTTCACCTAATTGGTCACTACCCTTCGAACTGTATGCGATGCAAGCGATTTTCTTTGTTGGGCTGTCTTAGGACAACGCGAAGGAAAACACTTTCGGCCTATATATTTTGCCGAAGACACGAATAGTGCCCGGCAAAATTATACCGTCACCGAAAAAGAATTAATGGTTGTCGTTTTTGCCTTTGACAAATTCAGATCATATCTTGTGCTCTCAAAAAATGCGTTTTTACCGATCATTCAGCACTCAAGTATCTGTTCACCAAGCAAGACGCTAAACCACGTCTTATTCGATGGATTTTGCTACTCCAAGAATTTGACATCGAAATTAAAGATAAGAAAGGAGAGAGAATCTTGCGATCACTTATCTCGTCTCGAAAATCCTAATCTTGAGGAGTTGAAAGAAGAAGAAATCGATGATTATTTTCCTGATGAAACTCTCATGACCATCGACGGAAATGACGATCCTTGGTTTCTTGACTTTGCAAACTACCTCACGGAGGAATTCTCGAAAAGGACTAACTCATGCTCAAAGAAGCAAATTCTTTTCGGAACTCAAATACTACTTTTGGGAAGAGCCATATCTTTTCAAAATGTGTCCCGATGGGATGATCCGAAGATGTATTTTTGGTTCCGAAACTCGTAAAATTCTTGACGAATGTCATCATGGCCCAACTGGGGACATTATGGTCCTTCCACCACAGCTAAGAAAGTTTTTGATGCTGGATTCTATTGGCCAACAATATTCAAAGAAGCACATACACTTGTTCAAAACTGTGACGCTTGTCAAAGAAACACCAATCTCTCTCGAAGGGATGAAATGCCATTAACAAGCATTCAAGTGTGCGAAATATTCGATGTTTGGGGAATAGATTTCATGGGACCTTTCCCTAAATCCCATAAATTCGAATACATTCTCGTTGCTATAGATTATGTGTCCAAATGGGCTGAAGCTTTACCGACAAACGATGCTCGTGTCGTCGTTAATTTTCTCAAAAGCTTTTCGCCGTTACGGAATTCCCAAAGCACTCATAAGCGATCGAGGAACTCATACGCAATCAACAAATGGAAAACCATGAAAAGATATGGAGTTCATCATCGATTTGCGACTGCTTATCATCCACAAACTAGTGGTCAAGTCGAAAATACCAACAGAGATCTCAAAAGAATACTGGAAAAAAGTAAAGACAATCCGTCATTATGGGCAAGAAAACTTGATGATGCTCGTGGGCATTTCGTGCGGCTTATAAAACACCAATTGGTACAACTCCTTACAGACTCTTGTATGGGAAGACTTGTCATTTGCCGTTCGAAGATGAACATCGTGCTTATTGGCTCGACAATGTAACACCGATCTCAAAATAGCGAGAGAAAAGATTTATGCAATTGCACGCGAACTTCGATGAATTAAGACTCCAAGCTTATGAAAATTCCAAACGTATAAAGCCGAACAAAAGCTTATCATGATAAAAGCTACAATTCGGAAAGAATTCAAAGCCGGAGATAAAGTTCGCTTTTAACATGAAATTCAAATTCAAAGCTTCGAAGTTACAACCAAAATGGTTTGGACCATATGTCGTTAAACATGGATATCCATCCGGGTATGTCGAACTCTATGACAAACAAGGTGGAAGTTTCATTGTTAATGGACACCGAATCAAGTTATACTACGACAAGGAGAAAACGAATGAAGTTTCATTGCGGTGTCACGGAGACACCATGAGAATGAATTTGAAACTATCACCTTTGTAGCACCATTTCCTAGAAGAATCCCACAAACTGTTCCATGGAAACCAACTGCTGAGTTCGTCTGGGACGATATTGAAGCTACTGGTGAAGAATTCATGTACATCCCGAACTTTACAAAATGTTCAAAGCTGCCCTTGCAGTGAATAAATTCGGGAAGACTCGAGTCGATGACTCGATAATAAAACAAGCGCTTCTCGGGAGGCAACCCGTGTGTTTTAGATTTGATTTTCTGTGGTCACTCCCCAAAGTTTTAAACCTTTGGTTGAACTTAAGTGTGGGGGGGTGCCATCTTTTTAATAAAACCTTTTGTTTGTTTATAAGATTGTATGCAGGTAATGATTTCTCCAGTGGACGCCGGGAATGAAGAAAGATTTTAAGTCGATAAACTTCGTGACATATCTGGTTTCATCTCTATTTTCCCTATTTCTATACTTTGAAGTTCGTTTATCATTGAGGACAATGTCTAACTTAAGTGTGGGGGGTGAATAGGAAAATTAGAGTTTTCATGCTTAAATTTAAAATTTTGCTTGCCCTTGTGATCTAGTTGTTTTCACACTTTTAGGATTATCTATTATAATAACTGGATCATTCCAACGGTAAAATTGGTAATATTTGAAATTTCGAGATGTGTTCCGATTACTATTGCAATCCATTTTGGGATCGATGACATTTGCTAGCACATATTATACCCTTTCCACTAAATTGTGAGGATTTGAGCCTATTTCTTATTAGCATACACCTTTTATGCTTAGATCTTTTTGCTATGAGTGTGTCGGTGATTTTATTTATTCTAGAACTTGTACTTGTAAATCATTACCGGACAGCGAGTGAGATTGCATTCGATGCGATATAAGTGAATTCGTGTGATAAAGAGGCACCTTAGGATTTAACCCAAATGGCCTTCCATTTTACATCTAATGATATATTAGCTAACCTCATTGGTTAGTTAACCACCCACATGGACCCATTTGTAGTGCTCATTTTAGCACTAGATACCCCTAGTTACACCCTCTGAGCCATCCTTTTCATTTTGCTTCACCCGAAAATACAAAAAGATTTTATACTTTAAACCTTAGCCTATCCCATATCAATGT
Organism: Chrysanthemum makinoi; assembly: GCA_910596185.1. Lineage (NCBI taxonomy): Eukaryota > Viridiplantae > Streptophyta > Magnoliopsida > Asterales > Asteraceae > Chrysanthemum > Chrysanthemum makinoi. The sequence goes on from OU343217.1 coordinate 277,503,224, forward strand.
CTAATCGGTTGGTTGCTAGTCGCCTGGAAAGTGAAGATTGTTCAAATGATTATGAGTACCACATCCTATGAGATTGATTGAGCCATGCGTTATGAGTTTAAAAAAAAAATGTGTTGAAAGTATGAAAATAATAGCCAATGTGCTATGTTCGTGGAACAATTGTCATGGCAAAGCAAAAAGTTGTGGAAAGCAGAAAAGAAGAAATTGAAGCTATATTCATTTATTTGGTTCGTGGAATGTTTGGTAGCTAGCAACATGGGTATTAGACTTGACTTCAATTTTATTTTAACACCAATTTCATAAACATTCCCATGCCTTATCCATACCCTTAACCCTTAGCTATATCATTATAACCCAATAAAACCCTCTTTAGATGTTTTACTTGGTGCTCACGCCACGTCGGTGGAGTTTTGTTTCTTGTACAAGCTTATGGTAATAATCTAATCATGACTGAGCAATGAGTGTGATTTATCTTGTTACTCCACTAAAAATGAGTGATTGAGTGAATTATATTCCGTTATTTTTCGTGAGGTGTTTCGAAATGTTAATCATGCAAGAAAATCATTGGATATTGTCAAACATCTTGATGTTTCACCTTGATAAGCATAATTGATGAATCCTCTCTCGTATTTATACTTAGTTGATTTGCATCACATTTTTCATAATCACGATCTGGTACCAGTGGATGTTTGTCCTAGATTTGCTTGAGGGCAAGCAAAGTTTAAGTGTGGGGGAATTTGATAACACTCAGATTGTGCATGTTTTTAGTAGCATTATGTGTACTTTTATATCTATTATTTGGTTATATTTTGCGTGATTTTAGTACTTAATCGTATCTAGAGATGTTTGTCTAGTATTTATAACCAAGTGCAGGGGAATGGAGGAAAATGTGGAAATATGCAGATAATCGAAGATTCCCGTTTCAGTAAAGCTAAATCTCAAGTACCTTTGAAGACTTTAGTGATTGAAGAACCAAGTTCTACAAGGCAGAGTGAAGAGAAAAGATCAAGTTTTGTATCTCAGAAGATCCAACCGGATCCGGTTACACCTTCAGCCGGATCGGTTGGAATTTGGTCAGAATTAATGTTTTTGCCATAACCGACCGATCGGTCGCAACCCGCAACCGGATCGGTCGGTGTGTTATTATTGAGGACCAGCCGGATCGGTTGGTCATATGACCGATTCGGTTGGAGAAGCTGCAGTTGTCAAATCTTCATCACTAAGCTTCCCCTTTGCATCCAAACGATTCTAGGTCCTTCTCTTGGTGTATTCTAGTCCCTTCCTCACTCCTTGGAGGCCAAGTTAAGCATTTAACACCCTAGGCCTTGGAAATAGTATAAATAGAGGCTAATTGTGAGCATATGAGACACGCCTCAATTACAAATCTCTCTACTCATCAAACCAAGCCTTAAGCTCTTAAAATTCGTCCTTAGAAATCCAGGGAAGTTTGGAGTTCCAGAAGTTCCACCTTTGGAGGCCAAAACACCAAGAAGTCCACCACGATCCTTTGGGAAACATCACTTCATCATTTGTAATCTTATTCCAAGCATTGTAAGACTTTTAATCATGTTTTCTAATGATCAAAGTTATGAGTTTATGTTCATGTTTGCTATGAGTGGCTAGTTTCTTTATACACTTGCTTAAATGATGTTGATTATCATATGATTAGTTAGTGGTTGTGTTAAAATGTTTTAATTCAATTTCAAGTTAATTCTAAGATCCAATTGTGCTAAAGTTTCATAGTGACATTTGTTAATCAAGTTTGGCTAATTGGTAGTAATCGTTGGGGTCGAAAGAACTTCGTGTTATTCAACTAGTCATAATCATTTTGTCTATGGATGATCGTTTTTACCCATTATTCTTGATTATACAAAGGAACTAAGGTGTGGTTGTAATAGAAACGCTTTTTGATTATCAAATTGGATTGGTTGGAAACATCTAAATGGTCGTAAGATTAGTTGTTGAGAATCAATTGTAGCCTTTGTCTATGATCGGTTACCTTTTGTATTGACCATTTCTTAAGCAATTTGATGAACAAGTGGATGTTTTTGTGTTTAAGTTTATGTATGTAGACTTATGAAACTTGAATTGATCTTGAATTGATTGGTTAAACTTAATGCTTGTTTTTATAAACTAAACTCTTGATCAAAGTTTGACTTGTAAGAACAATAGATTAGTACACCAACTAATTATCATAACCAACATGTTAAGAGGTTAACACAATCACATTAATTTATGATATGATACTAGTTTAAGCAAGTGTAGTTTTTAATCATCTGAATTTCACATATCTATTTTGCTCTATTATATGTTTTGGATAGGCTTTGTAATTCAAACTTGTGTTTAGATTCACTCAAATCCCTGCGAACGATCCCGACTTACCTTCATAATCTTGCTATAACGGACGAGTATACTTGCTCGTATGTGTTATTGGTAATATTGGTAATTCACCTTTTATAAATTTAAAACTTGCACCAACCGGGCACATCACCGAGGATGATGCCGAGAAACTCAGTCGTACTCCCATTTTACTAAGGAAACCGACCATTAGCTTGTTGTAGATGTGTCACGTTTCCTCAGTTTTCAGAAATCCAGGGTTCGAGCCTCTCCTAAAGGATGCCGAGGGTCACGGTAATTATTTGTCTAGTTTATGTGGGATTTGTTGTAATTATTACATTATGTTTTTCTTAGACAATCTCTTCTTGCAGTTGTGGACATGTCTGAGTACCTTGAACTCTCGGAATGGGATGATACGGTGGTGAGCAAAGGCCCTCCCATCGACCCGAATAGGGAAAAGCCCAAGAGGACGACTGATCCTCTGCCGGTGGGAGCAGCCGTTCCTCCTAAGGATGCCATGACAAGGAGATCCGAAGAGGCAGATCCGGAGGTTGTGGCTGCAAGAGAGAAGAAAGAGAAGGAAGTCGCTGCCCGGGCCAAAAGGAAAGGTGAGGGGACGTCCAAGGTCCAGAGCAAGAAAAAGAAGAAAAAGAAGACAAGTTTCGTTGAAACTTTCTCCTCTGGTTCACCCGTGCTTAACGCAGAGCCCTTGAACCAAGCCAATCCGGACGGCCAATAGGTGAACTTAAATGTTAATGCTGAGCAGGAGACTCCCCATGTTGCTGCTGGAGGGGATGAAGAGATTGTGGCACATGAGGGGATGGGCGACAACGGGGCCGGAGTTGGCGGTCTTTTGCAACAGCCGCCCCTTTCCCATCATGAAGGTGGCCATTCTCCTCCGGTCAACTCACTTCCACACAATTATGAAGGTACGTATCAGCCCTCATGTGACTCCCTTATTCATTTTGTTGTTTCCTATTATTCATTTAGCTACTTAGCTGCCTTTTAGGTCATTCGGTCCCTCACATTGGTGGTCCTTAGCATGTTGAAAGGGTTAACCTAGATTCAGGTATGCCTTAATCTTAGGTTCATTAATCTATGTTTGTTCGTTAATTTCCTCTCATCATCCTCTTTTCCTGGGGTGCAGATGAAGCCACCAATGTTTTTATCCCCAACTGGGCTCTCCGTGATGACGTCCGGATAAATTCATATCGCTCTTGCCAAGAACTGATTGATAACCTTGCTACCCCTGCCGAAAGAGAAGCTCTAGAGCAGATGAACAACATTGATCTTACTCGTCGGGCGTACGAGGATTTTGGCAAAAGTGTGATTGCGCAGGGTGAGCTGTTGAGGAGGTTCAGAGATCTCTCAAGTGGGTATTGGAAACTGAGCCAAGATCATAAGGGTTGCCAAGGACTTGCCGACAGGCTTCTGGCTGCCGAGGGCGAAAATGGAAGATTGTCCGAGGAGTTAAAGTTTGGATACCGCATCCGGCTAGTGCGGATAGGGAAAAAGGCTTGGAGGAGGAGGTTGATGTGATAACCCGAGACAGGAATGAGTGGATGGAGACTTCCGCTGCTCAGGCCGAGAAGATTAGGAAACCGAGAGCGAGTTGAATGCTAAAACCAATCTTTGGCATCTCTTCGTGGAGAAGGGCAAGTTTGCCGAGGTCGCCAGGCGAGGTCGTGAAGCAAAACGCTGTTCGGTGTCTTTTGCCTTCGGCTGTTTGGAAGCGTGGAGTATAAAAAGAGCATGGCCAAGGTATACAGCTTGACTTATCAAGCGGGATTCGTGACGGGAGCCAAGGTGAACAGGACCGAAGAGGAGATGGAGGCTGCCCTTCAGGGTATTCGGAATGTCAACAAGGAGGCTCCAAATTTATGGAGGGCTGAGTATGACAAGCTTTTCGAAGCTGAGTATCCTTTCATTCAAAAGCTCACTGATTCTTACCGTTTACCCCTGGGGGATCTGCTAAATATGAAACAGGCGGTTCCTGCTAAAAAGAATCCGCCTGGACCATCCAATCCTCCTCTTACCACTGGTACTCCGGCCGCCAATACTCCTGCTGATGTTGTGGAGCCGAATGCTTAATTTTTAGCCATTCTTATGACTTGTATTCTGTGAAAAAATACTTAGATAATGTGGTTGTAATAATTAACAATATTCCTTTGTGGTTTGTCGATTTATGAATAAATGCTCTTTTTGCTTGACCATGTGTTTCTTTTGTTTTACTCTTCTTCGTTATTCTTTTATTTTATATTTCGTGTTGACATCCTCCTTAGGTTATTCTAAGGACATCCGGCCACGTGGGCCGTGCATCCGGATTTCGGGCATCCTCGCAAAGTTAGAGGGCATCCATTACTTGGGCATCTGACACGGGTGCTCAGGCATCTGCGTGGTTACTCCACCAGGCGCCCAAAGTGTTTTACACTTGGGCATCCGTATTTCGGGCATCCTTATAAAGTTAAAGGGCATCCGATAGGTGTTTTCGGGCATATTTGCATTTTTCATACTCGACGGGGGCCAGCCGTCGGAATCATTATATATCACACAAGCTATAACGGAAAATTGTTTCCCCGTTGTGGGAAAACTTTCATCATTGAACCAACGTACATAATTAATTTAGGTTACACAATGATAGTAGGATTCTTATCACAATAACAACTATAAGAAACAGTTTCTGAGGTTTATAGCATGCCAGGTCTGAGGGACCTCCTTTTCCTCCATTGTTTGTAACTTATAAGAGCCATTCTGATTTGCTCCTACTATTCGGTAGGGCCCTTCCCAATTAGGTCCCAATTTCCCTTGGTTTTCCACCCGGCTGGCCTCATTCTTCCGGTAAACAAAGTCTCCTACCTTGAAATTCATTGGCTTGACCCTCCAGTTATAATACTGCTCGACCTGCGTCTTGTACTTAGCTTCTCGGATGGCAGCATTTTCTCTTCTTTCTTGTAGAAGGTCCAAGTTCAGACGTTGTTCTTCCTTGTTCTGATCCTCTCGGAACATCATTGTCCGATGTGTAGGCATCCCTATTTCCGCCGGTATCACAGCCTCACTTCCGTATGTCAGGCTGAACGGGGTTTCTCCATTGCTTGTTTTGAGAGTTGTCCGGTGTGCCCATAAAACGTTAGGTAGCTCATCCACCCATCCGGTCCTCTCTCGCCCCAGCCTCGTTTTTATTCCCTCCATCGGCTCCTCATAGCCGTTCCACCAATCCGTTGGCTTGATGGTGTGCCACCGTTGTATTCATCTGTTTAATTTTCAACCCCTCGCACCATTTTTTGAACGGGTCATTGACAAAATTGGTCCCATTATCAGTGACTATGACCCCCGGTAAGCCGTACCTGCATACAATGTTTTCATATACAAATTTTATGACATCTTTCCCTGTTGTTTTAACCAACGACTTCGCTTCTATCCACTTTGTAAAATAGTCAATTGCTACTATCACATATTTGATGCGGCCTGGTGCTTTCGGGAAAGGGCCTAACACATCCATTCCCCATTGGTAGAAAGGCCATGGGGCCATGATGGAGGTCAATAGTGTCTTGGGGAGTTTGGGTACCGGAGAGTGTATTTGGCAAGAATCGCACTTCCTAATTTCTTCCCTAGTATCCCGGTGCATGGTGGGCCAATAATACCCTTGTCTCATAAGCTTGGCCACCATGGTTCTTGGTCCGGCATGCATTCCGCAGCACCCCTCATGCACTTCACGAATTATGTAGTTCGCCTGTAATGGCCCTACACATCTCATCATCGACACTAAGTAACCCTTTTTAAAGAGGACTCCTTCTTCCATAACGTACTGTGGGATTTTCATCCTCAAGCTTCTGGCCTCATTGGGATCCTCCGGCCAAATCCCTTCCTCCAAGCACTTGATGATCGGCGTCATCCAGTTGTCCGCCTCCTCTTCTACTATGGTGTTAACCATCTCTTCACCTCCCGACGGTTTTTCCAGAACCTCTACCAATACCTTTTTGGTAAGGTGGTCGAAGGCCACTAAAGCTAGCATACTTAGTATGTCCTTTCGATTTTGAGCCCTCGAATGTTGCGTGATCTTGAAGCTTTGAAAACCAGCTATATAGTTTTTCGCTTGGGCTAAGTACTTCTGCATGCTTTCTTTAGTAGCCTGAATTCCCGTTGATTTGTGGCCACTAGCTTCAAATCTACCGCATACACTTAAAGCCACGATTTTGAGCTTTTTGCAATCCTTAGCCCGGCCAATGTGGCTTCGTACTCTGCTTCATTATTGGCGCTAGGGAAATTAAGTCATTGAGCATAGGTTAATTCTTCTTTCTCCGGACCGATGAGGACCAAACCGGCTCCGGCCCCTTTTCTGTTGGATGCTCCGTCCGTATACAGTAACCACTCTCCATCCCCTACTTCCATGACGTCTGTCCCTTTTCCTTTATTGATACAGCATCCGGACTCCACCGGTACTTCCGTTAGGAAGTCCGCTAGCACTTTCCCCTTGACTGCATTGCGAGGAGCGTACGTAATGTTGTATGCTCCCAGTTTCACAGCGTATTTGGCTAACTTTCCTGAGACTTCCGGTTTGTTCAATATCTGCTTGATGGGTTGATCAGTGATGACTTGGATGGGGTGAGCCTCGAAATATCTTCTCAACCTTCTGGATGCATGCAATAGACACAAGGCTAATTTATCTATCGGAGAGTAGTGTTTTTCGGCGTCATGCAAAGGTCCGGCTAACATAGTGTACCGGAGACTGCCTTCCCTCTCTGTCTACCATCAATACTGCACTTACCGCTCCTTTTGAGGCCGCTAGATATATGAACAATTGTTCCTTCGGTTTAGGCGTGGACAGGGAGGGTAGTTCAAGTATCAGCCTTTTCATCTCCTGGAATGCCACATCGGCCTCTTTCGTCCAGCGGTATTCGTCCTTATTTTCTTTGGTGATGTTCTTTAGTGTGTCAAAGAAAGGAAGGGCTCTTTCCGCTGATTTTGATAGGAATCTGTTCAAGGCTGCTAGTTTCCCGCTTAGACTCTGCATCTCTTTTAGGGTTTCTGGGGATTTCATCTCCATGATTACTTTTGTCTTACGGGGGTTAGCCCTTATTCCTTCCGACGTCACCATATAGCCGAGGAATTTTCCTTCCTCCACCCCGAAAGAGCACTTTTGCGGATTCAGCTTCATGTTTATCCTTCTAAGGTTGTCAAAGGTTTCCGCAATGTCAGCTATCATTTCGCGTTCCGTCCGACTTTTTATGACCATATCGTCCACATATGCTTCCAAGTTCCTTCCTATCTGTGATTGAAATGCGGAATCTACCAACCGTTGGTAGGTTGCTCCAGCGTTCTTTAATCCGAACGACATTTTGGTGTAGCAATACGTTCCCCGTTCTGTATAGAATGTCGTCTTCTCCTCATCGTCCTTATTCATCTGGATTTGGTGGTAGCCCTTGTAAGCATCCAGGAAGCACTTATACTTATATCCTGATGACGTACCCTCCGATCAGGTAGAAGGACCCCCCCTTCGGCCTCAGTCGAAATTGCTTTACGAAGACCCAAGTCTTTCTTCTTAAGTCATTGGTGGCGTAAAACCATTCATCATTGACATGGTTACCGGTAGGGAATCCGCCAGCCGAAGGCCTATGCCCTTCGGTGTCTTCCTTTGAAGGTGCCGAGGCAAAGAAGAACCTTGACTTAGTCTTCCCCCACGTTCCCACTATGTCCTTAGCTTCCCCGCCAAGTCCGAGATAGTGGGGATGAAGCCCTAGCGGTTACCACAAATCAGGGGACGCCCCATGATCTCCTAAACGTGTGCTAACACTCTCCAAGCTATTTTCATCACCTATAAATAGGTTGGACGAGTCATTTCAATGGTAGGTTCACTCAACACAGTATTTTCACATACATCGTATTACTTACAACACATATCATATACTTACTCTTACGCCGGAGGTGGTTCGCAGGGCCCAACCCTGCGCAATCACTTAACGAAGTGTCTACTATTTCTTATTGCAGATTGACTACAAGTTTGGCGCAAGCATATCACCCTCATACCATTCGATCACCATCGAAGGCCTGGTCATACGATTTATTGTACAATCAGTGGTGCCATCTGTGGGACCCGCTACTATTGGTCTCGTTATTCCAAACTTACACCCAGTCAATCACTCTCACTAGTTTTACGGCATGAATCAAGGAAGAGAAGATACACCCCCTCCGGGTTTCTCGACCTTAACACCAATCCCACCAATGATCCTAACAATCTTCCCAATATAACCGCATCCACTTTTACCACACGATCTCACCCTGAAATAACTCCCAACAATCACGCTTCAACCTCGCAACCCTGAACCGTAATTAGCCCCGCGTTTGTCGAAGCTAACATCGAAGCCTTAGAATCTTTAATGAGGGCTCAAGAAAGCAAGCTCGGAATGTGGAGATGCGTAGAGAGTTAGAATACCAGCGACGAGTATGACGAAGAGTTGGAAATGGAGACTAGGCCCTTGACTCCTGGGGCTACACGCCGGTGCTAAGGATAGGGTCTCCGGGCAGTCGAAGGCCTAGTGGAAGGTCGGTTGGTTTTGAAGACGTTCGGAGAGGCTCACTAGACGGGAAGGTATGATAGAAGGTTCCAATGGAAGGAGTCACGTAAGGGACGCTATGGAGGTTAATTTGCCACCACTTTTGGCGCTCATCCGGGAAGAACGACGCGGGGGTTCCGCTATGCCTTTCACGCATCGGGCGTAGAAGGCAATCCATCTCAAATGAATGGGGAGGAAATCTTCCTCCTCATGGTATGTACCCTCCTTTTCATGCTCAATCTTACCCCCAAGGGGTTTATCCCTCACCTAATGGGCGTGCTAGTAACCCCAGTTTTACTCAACCATACGGAAGTATGCCCTACGGGTAACCTATGGTATATCCTTCGCACCGCCTAAGTCACCCGCCTTATATACCTATCGCTTACCCTCAATATGTTAACCAAAACCCCTGTTGGAATACCTCCAAACCATAACCCGTGATAATGCCGCCCTACCTATATGCCACCTTATAACGCTTTTATTGAGCCCATGGGCTCCACAATACCCTTCGTAAGGTGGATAGAAGATTACCCTTTGCCTGATGGGTTGAAAATGCCCGCGAATATTGGTACCTACGATGGGAAATGGGATCCGGATAACTTTACACTTGTTCAAGGGGCTATTAGAATGCGTGTGGGTTATGCCTGTTTTGTCACATGTTTTCATACACCCTACGAGACTCGCCAGATATGGTGGAACGGGCAAAACCGGTAGCATTATGAATTTGGATGATCTCAAGGCCAAGTTCGGATCACATTTCACCAAAAAAGTTTACAAGAACGCACCTAACAAAGGCACAACATCAAGTAGAAGGAAAATGAGAGAACCAAAGCTTTCATTACGTGTACACCGATGACACGCTGATAATGGGCTTGCATGAGGACCAGCAGATCTCGGTTTCGTGCATGGCCTACGAAAACAAGTTTGGTTGAATTCTCTCCACCGATCTCCCTGCAACCTATAAGGGTTTGGTGGAAAAGGCTTACACCTGGATCGAAGCAAAAGAAGTGTCTACCAATGGGGCTCTGGTTGAAAATAAAGAAAGTCACAGAAAGCCGCGAAGCATCCTTCGTGGGAGGGTCAAGAACAAACACAAAGCAGGGACATGTTTACACCATACCACAAAAACATCAACCATGGGCTCTTGGCTAATCTCCCAAATCTCCAAGAGAGATACTTGCTACGAAAAGGCGGAAGGCCCTTGATCCTCCTCCTCGCTTAGCAAACAGAGGCAGGCCCAGAGATACTTCCAAATTCTGCTACTTCCATGACGATTATGGACACGACACTAAAAACTGCAGAGAGCTCAAGAAACAGATAGAAGAGGCCGTGAAGTACGGCCAACTGGGACACTTGGTGAAGGGTATAAAGAAAGGTAAAGACAAGGTCTCCGGACACACATTGGGGAAGGATACTACACTGTAGAAGCACCCATCCTCATGGTGTACAAGGATGACTCGTTCAAAAAGAAAGAAATGGAGGAAACTTTGTACGGAATAGGAGATGTAACTTTTCCTTCACTCATAGGGAAAGTTCTTTCAAATGACCCCGTGGTCATCAAGGTCTTGATCTCCAACAGAGAAGTAAATAGGGCCTACCTTGACCGCATGTAGCTCTGGGAAGTTATCTACTGAACGTTGTTTTCTAAAGCTTAAACCTTCGATAAGGTCGAAGAGAGTAGATTCGAAGGTACCCTTAGTGGGATTCTCAGGGGAACACTCATGGCCCTTGGGAGAAGTCCCTCTAGAGGTTACGATTAGAGAAGGGAGGCTAAAAGGACGAAACTCGGTTTTCACGATCTTAAGGTCCGAATCTCCTACAACCTATTGATAGGGAGAACAAAGAATGCAGAAAATGGGCATCGTTGTCTCAACTATACATGCCGCGATCAAATTCCAAACATCCTTCGGCATTGGAACGCTTTTCTCAGCTATAAGGTGAAGGAGCCTACAAAGTAGGCAAAAGAATCAAACAGGTTTCAAAGAGCCTCCAAGGATGTCCTTAGTTGTACTGACGCCAAAGAACGCATTGTGGTAAATGATCTATACCCCGATCAGACGGTAGTGATCGGAAAGCAACTCCCAACCTCCTTTAAAGTAGAATTGGAAAGGGTACTACGTGCTAACGTAAGCTCTTCGCATGGACCTACTCGACGACGGGGTTCCGAACTCTCATCATAGGACGGAAAGCCCTTCGACCGAAAGCACAAGCTCAATGAGTTCAAACATATTGAACCCATCAAACAAAAGCGCCGAAGCCCTGGCCTCGAAAAGAAATGCCGCCGCATGCAAAGAAGTGGATGAACTTGTAACACGGCATACTCGGAGAGGTGAAGTACCAAACTTGGGTGGCCAATCCGTGATGGTAAAAAGCATGATGGAGGATGGCGAATGTTCGTGGACTTCACAGACATTAACAAAGCCCGAAGGATGCTACCCTCCGCCGAAATTGATTGGAAGGTGGAATCCTTGTCGGGTTTCGCTTAAGTGTTTCCTAGACGCTTATAAGGGTTACCATCGATACAAATGGCGAAGAGGATGAAGAGAAGACATGCCTTTTACGGGAAAAGGTGTTTATTGTTACAAAAAGATGCCTTTTGTTTGAAAATGCAGGTGCCACCTACCAACGCTTAGTGGACAAAGCCTTCCACAAGCGATAGGTAGGAATCAAGGTCGGGATATCATCACGGTTGGGTAGATGAACTACCTCAAGTACTTTGGGCTCACAGAACGCATACAAAGTCAAGTCACGGAGAGACACCTTTAGCCCCACATATGGCACGGAAGCCGCCATCCCTTCCTAAGTAAGTGTCAAACCTAAAGAGTCATGAGCTTCGCAGCAGATAACGAAGAAAGACTCGTAGCAACCTAGACCTACTCGAAGAACGAGCGGAAATAGCCTCAATCAGAGAGGCTATTCACAAGCAAAAGATTGAAATGTACTATAACAAACGGGTCCGGCCTTCGACCTTCAAACCAGGGGAATATGTCCTCCGACTCAACAAATAAGTAAAGCCGAGTACCGTGGTAAACTAAGACCTACATGGGAAGGGCCCTACGTTATTAAGGAAGCATATGGCAACGGAGCCTACAAACTGGAAACCTTGGAAGGAGACGCTATTGATAGAACCTGGAATGGCACTACTCTTCGTGAAGTTCTAATTATGAAACTTACAATGTCTAAGGACAAATTTTATTTGCTTTCAATCAATGTATTTGCATTCTTCTCACTTGGGGAAAGAAGCATTAATGGTAGGCGTCTAGTATTCATTTCTTAAAATGATGTAATCCTCCCTACCCACTTAATGGTAATAACACATTTCCCTCAAATCTCTTGTTTCGTTCAATACAACAAAGATTTGTCCACCAAGTTGCTTTATAAGTTTGAATGTCGAAGGGATGTACAAAGACTAAACAACAAGTCTTACTCATATGCATAACATCCATCTCAACTTCACATTAACTTTCCTATATGGCCTTAAGGTATTTTAAGCCTTTCGCTGCCCAAAGGATCAAGACGGAGTGGGTCACGACCCTCTGTCAGCAGTTAAATTATACGATTGCTAATATTCTTGGTGAAGTAACTACACACAATGAGGCTATGCATCTACCATACGCCTTAGGTTGTAAAAAGATTTTTTTACGCAAGTAAAATAAAAAGAGAAGATTCACATAACAGAATATGAGCCCTAGTGGCTTCAAAGTAGATTACTGACTAGTCTAACTAGTCTAAAACAGGCCGTAGCCTTAACGATCCAACAAAATAAAATATTGTCTTAGGTCGTAGCTCTACACCACACATACCATATGATAATTTTTTCATCGTGCATGAAGCCCGGAAAGGAACAGGGACAATTGTTTTAACAAGGTACATACCACCCTGGGGATCAAATTACAACCACATGGTTGCCTTCAAACCTTAGAATGAGTAGGATCACCGAACCCGAGAGGGAACTTTGGGTGACGGAGTCTTCTTGGAGGAAGACGGAGGCTGGACTGTCCTTGGCTTCTTGGAAAGTAGGTCCTCAATTGAGGCCGCTGGGTCCTTCGTCACATCTTCAAGGAAAGGGAACTCTAAAGCAGTTAATTGATTACCTACATCATCATACTCTTTTTCATGAGTTGCCCTGTAGTAAGGAACTTTCTCCAGCTCCACGGTTCCCGCCTTGGCTACCTCCTCCAAGGTAGTACACTTGCCATGGAAAATGGCAGCATTCACCACATTCCCAATGGCAACCCCCACATCATCGCTATGGTAAAGTTCCATAGCAATATAGGGGATCACCTTGGTTACCAAATCCACCCTATCCTTCTTTAACATCTTCAAACGAAGGTTCAAACCATCAAACTTTTCTCGGAGCTTGATCTCTTGGTCCAAAGAACTTTGCCCTCTCTTTTCAAGGCCTCCACACTTGGATGAAAGAACGTATATCTGCTCCTTATAGCCAACCACCATTGAGCCTCCGGACAGTTAACCTTGACTCGCTTCACTCGTTGCCACCGACCTTTGAGCTTTTCATTCTCACTCGAGATCTTGCACCAAGGGGTTCTTGTCAAAATCTTCCAAGGCATCCTCACACTTCTTCTCCAGTCCGCATACTGATCCCTAGCCTTCTCCCTTCTCAAGCATAACATCCATTTCCTCTCGAGATTTTGAGACAGAAGGAGCTCCTTGTCCTAGCATTGAGTGATTGTCTAGCATGCACCGGCGATATAGCTTTTGTCATGAAGGTCGCAGAGCCTTTCTATGGACATGTTATCCATCACCCCTTCCACTTGGGTGGGATTACATGGCTCACAAGTTGGTGACAAGCTAGGGGAGAAGAAAGTTCTTTCGTATCGTGAAGTCCTGCAACATAGGTAAATTTGTTAATATATTATTACCGGTACCTAATTTTTGTTGGTGAAAGAAACATTACCATGGATGTCATCACCACTGGGCCCTTCGATAGTGGAAATTCCACGCCTTACCCCGGCACTTTTTGCCGGTAGTTCGGAGGAGGGTAGGCAGATGAGCTTTTCGGGCGACTTCACAGCCTTTAGCACCGCCACCTTTCTGTTTGACCCTCTCACCTATGCCGGGGTCCTACAATGGCCAACCGCCCTTCGGAGACCTGGTTCGCCGAGTCGCAACGTTCTCCACAAGTTGATCTTCCACATCTATGGGTTCCTTTGACGGAGGAGCAGATGATACAGGCTCGATGGGTTGGGCATCCACATCATTGTTGTTTATGGACACTGATGGGGAGCCCACGCCATAGCCGGTCTCTTGGGATTCTTGGGAAGGAAGCTCACCTCCTTTGCACCACCGTGATACAACAAAGTTCCCGAATCCACATCTCTGCACAAACAAGCAAATAAGATAAATATCAGAGAGATAAGTTTTAATTTCTTATGTTAATCATAAAAGTACATACTTTCTCCATCACAAATTATCTCATGTACCAAAGGAGACCCCTCCCATCTTTCAAAGAATGCCACCATGAACGGATTGGCTCGGGAAGGTTTGGCAATCACCGGATGACGAACCAAACGTGATACAAAGGGTTCCTTCTCACAAAGATAGGCAAGGGATCGTTGAACCTTTTCTCATCATATTGAAAGTCTGGATTCAACAATGCAGAGTATGCCGGAGGAATAATGGTGTTTTGAATATAAAAAAATTTGCCTTTCCAGTTCCTTATATTTGTAAAAGGTCTATCTATCAGAATAGGCACATCCCTTTCACCTCTTTTGGCTAAGGTCAACCAGTCTCCTCCGGGTATAGATTCGTGAAACCTCTAAGCACCGTCAAGGATGGTTCGAACCCATAAGCTTTACACATTACGATGAATGTTGTAAGCTTGGCTAGGCCAAAAGGGTTGAACCTAGAAATGTGTACCTCATAATACCGGAGGAACTCTAAGATCAAAGGATGCAAAGGTATCCTAAGGTTGGAAGTAGTGAAAGCATGACAGGCCTACATAATTTTCGTGGGCATCAAATATCCCTTGATTTCTACTTGGTAGCATAATTTTATGTTCCTTTGGAATGGGGTAATCAGTGAGGAACGCTTTAAGCTCCTCCCTTGTTAGTGTACAACCTTGTTGTTTTATTACAAATTTTTTATTGGTTGACATGGGGCCTTCTAAAATACACAACAATGTATTTGAAATACAGAAAAGAAGGAGCACTTTACCTTGTTTGATCAAAAGCTTGATCGGAAGGTGTTTAAATAGGTGAAAAAATTTGGGCGAGAGAAAACCTTTGTTAGGGTTTTACTGTTTTTGCAATTTATATACCCTACAAGGTGAACAATCTCGGCCCTACACGTGTAATTACTTATCATCTTACCACCGGATTTCAAAACTATTTCAAATTTTGAAAAGACGTTCTCTTTTACCGAGGAAAAGGGGTGGTTAGGATAATTAGTTGCATTAATTACGGTCAATAACTACAAGACTTTTTATCTTCGTTCGTTTTTTGTGACGAAGAGGAGGTTTCGTTTTTATTTCGAGTCGTAGCAATATTTCTTGTTCGTACATATCACTTTCGACCGGGGCTTGATGACGCACCCTCCGTCAGTCGAAGGACCCCCTTCGCCTCATCGAAATTGCTTTACTTAAGACCCAAGTCTTTCTTCATAAGTCATTGGTGGCATAAAACCATTCATTACTGACATGGTTACCGGTAGGGAATCCGCCAGCCGAAGGCCTATGCCCTTCGGTGTCTTCCTTTGAAGGTGCCAATGCAAAGAAGAACCTTGACTTGGTCTTCCCCCACGTTCCCACTATGTCCTTAGCTTCCCCGCCAAGTCCGAGATAGTGGGGATGAAGCCCTAGCGGTTACCACAAATCAGGGGACGCCCCCCCCATGATCTCCTAAACGTGTGCTAACACTCTCCAAGCTATTTTCATCACCTATAAATAGGTTGGACAAGTCATTTCAATGGTAGGTTCACTCAACACAGTATTTTCACATACATCGTATTACTTACAACACATATCATATACTTACTCTCACGCCGGAGGTGGTTCGCAGGGCCCAACCCCTGTGCAATCACTTAACGAAGTGTCTACTATTTCTTATTGCAGATTGACTACAAGTTTGGCGCAAGCATATCACCCCTCATACCCTTCGATCACCATCGAAGGTCTGGTTGTACGATTTATTGTACAATCATATCCTATGACGGATTCGATCTTCCAATCTATCTCCGGCAAAGGGTAGTAATCCTTAGGGCACGACGAGTTTAGGTTCTTAAAGTCAATACACATCCTCCAACTTCCGTCACACTTCTTGACCAGCACAGGATTGGATATCCATGTTGGGTATCTTACCGGGCGGACTATGCCGGCTTTGACCCATTCCTCTACTTCCTTAGTAATCACCTGGTTTTTCTCCCGTGAGAATGTTCTCCTTTTCTGCGCAATCGGTGTGTCCGAGACATTTACGTAGAGAGAATGTTGCATGAGACGCCTCGGCACCCCGGTCATAGCTGCCGGCTCCCAGGCAAAAATATCTTTGTTTCTTCTTAAAAGTTCAATGAGTTGCTTCCGGCATTCCCGGGAGAAGCCAGTACCTACGGTTACCCGTTGCTCAGGGTAAGCCGCATTAACCAGGATATCTTCTGTTGGCTTTAGGTCCCCCTGAATCTCTTGGTTTCCCGTTTCTACTTTCCTTTCGAGAGAGAAACTTCTCCTGGGATCTTGTCCTTCTTCTAACCTCCTACATTCCATGACTACCGCTCTTTTGGCAATTAAGGTGGATATTCCTCCCGGAGTGGGGAATTTCATCATAGCGTGGATGGTCGAGGGTATGGCTCTTAATTCTTTTAAACCCGTCCGTCCCAATATCACATTGTAAGGTGAGGGTGATTTCACAACTGTAAACGTCATCATGACCGTTCGGAACAGGCCATGATCGCCGAGCCGAAATTCTAATTCAATCTTTCCCATAGGCTGAATGACTTCGCCTGAAAACCCTACCAACGGTGAGCTGGTTTCTTGCAGCCTAGATTGAATAGATGGGCACAAGTTCCTGAAACAATGCTCATACATGACTTGGGCAGAGGCGCCTTCATCTACAAATACCCGCCGGACAAAGTAACCCTCTATCTTTGCTTCTACAATCAATGGCTCTTCGGACAGGTCGTCTGCGGCTATCCGAGGAAAGGATATAGGGACGTACATCCAGTCCTCGTCATAAAACCAGGCCTTTCTTGTACGGTCTTCTGAGTAATGATGGACCATGTTAATCACCTTTCCTTTTCCGTTGTGACCTCTCGGTTTCTCCCTTCCCTTTTGTTGTACGTTCTTGACCAAATGATCCAGCTTCCCAGATTCAAGAGCCATTTCTAACTGTCTTTTCAGATGGTAACAGTCATTAGTTAGGTGGCCTCTCTCTCCATGATATTCACAGAACCGGTCCTCATTCTCTTTGCTCGGCTTTCCTTGTAACGGGGGTGGTGGGGGTAGGTTTAGATGGTGTTCCATGGACAGTATTTCCTTAGGCTGTTTAGATAAGCCGGAGAGCATAACCCGGTGATTATCGGGCTTATTGACATCATGGCGCCGGAATTCATTTCGGGGTCGAGTCTCGATTTTCGGAGCAACGTATGGGGAAAAGACTTCCCTCTGTCTAGAATTATTCCTTTCCCAAGGCCGTCGGTCATTTCTCTTCCTGTCTCCAAATCCCCTGAAACTCCGATCTCTTACTGCCGAAAGATTTCCCCTTCGTAATAACTCGTGAGCCTCTCCTTTTGGCAGCTCGGTATTCTTGTATGCTTCCTCTGCTCGGACATAATCATCCGTTCATGTCATCATTTCCTTAACGGTTTTGGGGACCTGATCAGAAAATTTCTTAGCTAAGTCAGGGCATCGGTGAGCACCCATGAATGCCTATATCTTCATAAGCTCTAAGACCCCCGGTATCCTGCTAGCTTCATCGGTCCAGCGTTCTTTGAAATCGGACAATGCTTCATTTGCCCTTCTTACTATCCGGGTAATTTCCGTGGGGTCCTTCATGTTTTTCTGGCGTAAGGCAAAACTTGTGGTGAATTGATCCCTGAGGTCATCCCAACTATCGATGCTCCCCGGTTCTATATTGCTGAACCAACCCTGTGCAGCTCCGTCCATTGTCTGTTGGAACATCTTGCACCACACTGGCATTGGCCATTTCCCTTGGTTCGCCGCTCCCACGAAACGGTTGATGTGATCATCCGGATCAGCTGACCCATCATATAGTTTCAGGTTGGTAGGCATGGTGTACTTGGGGCCGGCGAATTCTACTATCCTCCTTGTGAAGGGTGACCTAGCCACTTACTTATGGGATTTGCTAAGATCATCCTTGAGGTTCTGCCCAACATCCTTTTCTTGTTCCTCATCGTCTCCGAACGTAAGTCGGATAGGATTGATAGCACTAGCTCCTGTAGTGTTGTACTTTTTAATAAGAGCCTCTAACGACACCATCTAAGCTTGTATCTGTTCCGGTATTCCGGAGGTTTGGTTATTTATGACCCCACTCCCGCCTATTTGCTCCGGAGGAGAGGGGGGTTCGGGCGGAGGTGTTAACTCCGGACCTGTCATTCGATTCTCTCGGCAGAATGAATAGGGGTCCTACGGATGGCGCCAATTTGTTGAAGCAAATTCATGTCGTTCGGCTTGACCTGGAAGTTGGGCTTCAATCAACGGTACCGGAGGAAAATGCGAGTTCCTTCCTGCACAATGAACAACACACGTTAGCCTCGTCCTGGGTGATGTCCAGGACCAAGCTCCGGCGTGAAAGTAAGGAAAGGGTAATAAATGTGGTAATTAATGTAGTAGTTAATGTGGGTGGGTGTATTCAATGCAAAACATTAAATGTGTTGGGGTATTTTTACTACCACAACTATGTACCTGTGTTACTGTGGACCTACTGTTCGCGCAGACCTATATTACCTGCCTGTAGGTCTACGTACCACCCTACTTGATAGGCCACGTGGTAAGAATCCCGTAAAACCTGGTCACTGTTATCTGCCGTCCGGACGGTAGAGTATGCCGTCTGGTCGATGATCTTGCCGGACACCAAGACGTCCGGACACATACGCCAACACCTTCATAACAACAGCTACCATTACTAACCTGCTACCACCGTTGATCACATGGCCGTCGTTCAAACTCCGATCACTTTCATTGTACGTTGTAATAATGATTTGTTTCGATGCATGGTCATTACTAATCGTAATGCTTTACGAGTAGCGCGATTCGATACTAGCCGTAATGCGTTTTGTAATGTTGATTTTGGTGATTTTAGCTTTAGTTATGTGAAATACATTATTAAAACAGGAGCATGTACATTTAGGTGATAAGTTTCTCGTGTCAGTTAGCTTTAGATTGTTAGGTTATTTCCCTTATAATGGTTCACCATTTCGGACTAGTTGAGTAGTCGGATAATTAGATTGTTAGGTTATTCCCCTTATAATGGCTGCGTTTGATCTACGCCTTACCAGCTTCCTTAACCGCCTCTCAATTTTTTGTTTGAGTAGCTCATAATTTAGTAGCATATACACCTTATTCTTTATTTTTACTTTTTCAGCATTTGTAGGTGTACACCTACAAATAGTTCTATATTTTTCGGTATGGTCGACTTATTCGTTCAACGGTATCTTACTTTTTGTTTGGTACTTAGTGGTGAGCCAATGACGGCGATTGACTTAATTATTGATATTGAGGTACTAAGCAATGTCCTCAGTACCCTAACGGTCTTTGCCTTTGCATGCGTTATGGATGATCATTGATATCTATGTGACTTGTTGATTAATTTAAAGTTGTACTAGTTATCTTGCTCATTTGCACGTTCTGTTTACAGGAATAGGTTATGCATTAGGTAAAGGGTTCCTAAAAGCAGGTGATAATGTTATAATATGCTCAAGGTCTGGTAACTACAAGCTTTTGTTCAAATGTAAAATCTCAACTTCAGATTATTCTTTTAAACATCTAGAGGTGGAATTTTTTAAACGGGTCAATTCGGCTTAACTTGCTTGGTAATGGGCCAAGCTAGTTTTATCTAAAAAGGGTTAAAATGAGATGGGTCAAGGGGGTTAAACGGGTCCAAAACTGGTATTAAGGTTTTATACATGTTTACAATGTACTGTTGGAATCAAAAGAAGTTAAATATGAATATGATCTTTGTATCATTTTCATTTAATACATTATTATTTAACGGGTTGAATCAACTCTGCAGAATTTAAGGGCAGAATTTGGGAATCAGGATGTGTGGGTACCTATTGATATGTGGTTTCGTTATTATATCTCCAGCTTTACATTTATTTCCTCTTTTGTGCAGGGTACAAAATGTGAAGTACGGGATGGGAATGATGTGAAAAATCTAGTTAAATATGCACAAGACAACATCCAATACGTGGATATATGGGTACTCACTTTCATCACCAATTTCATTTGTATCAGTAATTATCATACATGTCAATAACTATAGATTATTACCATACCTTTATCTTGTTCTCTTACACAAATCTTTGATGAATTCAGATTAATAACGCATGATCAAATGCCTTTGCTTTAAACCTCTAGCAGAGGCTTCAGATGAAGATCTCATGTGAGTTTCTCTGTTATATTATACAGTACGTATTTCTTTCAATAGCTAATTATCACTTTGTTATTTGATAATTAATAAATAGTGTTCTATTCACTGTGACTACAAATACACTTGGTTTGATGATTTGTTAACGGGCGGTAATATTTTTTATGACAGTGCATGAATCAAATTATATAAGCATGTGCAATATTTTTTATGCAATAAAAGTAAAGTAATTAGACGATTTAACTGATCAAACAATACACCAACGCACGAGTATTTAATACTCGTTGAGTACAACAAGCAATTCATATGTTTGTTATGTTTATTTTTATGGCAAAATAGAACTATATTAAACGCCAAAGCTAAAAAAAAAAGCTAGAATGTCTAGGCGTCAACAAGTTAGAATGACTAAAATATGGTCATATAAAAAAAAAGGAGCTAATTTTTCAAATGGAATAATGGGTGGCTTATATTAACTTCAGACAAAGTGTATTAAGATAAAGTGTATTATTGTGGCACCTTTCACATTAACTTCAAACAAACAATCATTCATTTTCCAAATTCTAATGGCTGAAATAGTTGTTAGCGCAGTCGTGAATGTGCTCGTTGAGAAGCTAATCTCTGGTGACTTTATCAAGCTAGCTCAATCTGAAGGAGTCGATTCTCAGTTGAGAAAATGGAAGAAAAGCTTGCAGCTGATCCAAGCTGTGCTTGCTGATGCTGGTCAGAAGCACGTAACACAAAAACATGTTGAAGTGTGGCTGCACGAGCTCCAGGATCTAGCTTATGACATAGACGATGTACTTGATGATATGGCTACTGAAGCTTTTCGCAGAAAGTTGAATCAAGAACCACAAACCAGTACCAGCACGAGTAAGGTATTGAAGATCATCCCGACTTGTTGTACTAATTACACTCCGCATAACATCTTGTATGGCCGTAAGATAAGCTCTAAGCTAGATGAAATTACCAATAAGCTGCATGATCTTGTTGAAGAGAAAAGTAACCTAGGCTTGAATGTTAATGTGAAAGTTGAAAGATCAAATAGGACAAACAAACGATTGGAGCAAACTTCATTGATTGATGAGTCCAAAGTTTTGGGTCGGAAGGGATAAAGATGCACTGCTAGAGAAGTTGTTGGGGGATGAAGCTTGTAATCAAAATGTTAGTGTCGTGTCGATAGTTGGTCTGGGTGGGATTGGCAAAACAACTCTTGCAAAAGTTCTGTACAATGATGACAAAGTTAAGACTCACTTTGAACTCAGGGCATGGGTTTGTGTTTCGGAAGAGTTTGATGTATTCAATATTAGCAAGGCTATTTTTCAAGCTGTAAATGGGGAAAACAAAGATTTTGCTAATCTAGATCTTCTTCATGTTGCACTTATGGAAAAACTTTCACGGAAAAAGTTTCTAGTTGTTCTAGACGATGTTTAGAACGAAGACCACAATGAGTGGGAACTCCTGCAAAGCCCATTTGTCGTTGGTGCCCCTGGGAGTAAAATTATCGTGACCACGCGGAAGACCAAGGTTGCATCAGTTATGAACTCTTTTGAACCTTACAATCTGGAGGTTTTGTCAAATGAAACAGCGCTGTCTCTATTTGCTAGATGTGCGCTAGATGAACAACACTTTGATAAACATCCATCATTAAAGGTAATTGCTCACGGTATCATCAAGAAATGTCATGGTTTGCCTTTGGCTTTGATAGCACTTGGAAGGGTCTTGAAGACAAAAGTAAATGAAGATGAATGGGAGGAATTGTTGAATAGCGAGATATGGAATTTACATGATGCAAGTGATGTTCTTCCGGCTCTTAAACTAAGCTACTACGATCTCCCTCCTGATCTAAAGCGATTGTTTACTTACTGCTCCTTATTTCCGAAAGACCACTTGTTTGACAAGAATAAACTAGTCCTGCTGTGGATGGCGCAAGGTTTTCTGTCTCAATCAGTGGGAAACAAGTCAATGGAGAGTTTAGGTTGCCACTATTTCGAAGAGCTAAAGTCAAGGTCGTTTTTTCAGCATTCGGCGAATGATGTGTCACTATACACAATGCATGACCTGATGAATGACTTGGCTGTGAGTGTTGCTGGAGAGTTTAACTTTATGTTGGATGATAAGATTGATATAAATGGTAGGACCGAAGTTTTTGAGAAGCTGCGTCACTTTTCGTTTGTAAGTCAACCAAATCTGGTGTATAGACAGTTCAAGGAATTACATAGAGCTAAATGCTTGCGAACGTTCTTACCGGTGTCGGTTGGTTTGGAAGGTCTCTACACAGAATTCTGCTCGATGGACAATATTCTTGTTGAGCTGATGCCTCAATTAAAGTTCCTAAGGGTACTAAGTTTAACTTGGGGTTCGATTAAAGAGGTACCACAATCCATTGGCAGTCTCATTCATTTGCGATACCTCAATTTTTCAAATACATCCATCAAACAAATACCAGAACAAGTCAGCGACTTGTATAATCTACAAAGCTTGTTAGTTCGTGATTGTATGGACTTATCCACCTTGCCAGTCAGTTTTGTAAAGTTAATAAACCTGAGACATCTTGACATTGGCGGTACTCCATTGTTGAAAAAGATGCCGTTAGGGATTGGTGGGTTGACAGGTCTAAAGACTCTATCTAAGGTTTGTATCAAAGGAGCTAATGGGTTTAAAATATATGAGCTTAAGGGCCTATTAGAACTTCAAGGAAGACTTGCCATTGAGGGGTTGGACGAAGTCAAAGATCCGTCACAGGCAACGGATGCCAGCTTACAACAAAAGAAGGGTCTTGATGATTTGGATCTTGAATGGAGTATTAACTTTGATGATTCTCGGAATTCAATGGTTGAATATGAAGTACTTGAAAGGCTAAGGCCTTGTTGTAAGTTGCAAAAACTGAAGGTTTTATTCTATGGGGGATTGAAATTTCCTAGTTGGGTTGGGGACTCCTCATTCGATCCGTTAACAGAGCTTGTATTAAAAGATTGTCGAAATTGCACACACTTAACACTTGGGCAATTAAGTTCACTTCGGAAGTTGTCTGTGAAAAGAATGCATGAGGTGAAGACTGTAGGTCCTTTTAAAGGAATTGCATTTTAATCTCTTGAAATTTTAGAAGTTGAGGATATGCAAGGTTTAGAGATGTGGTCAACTGCTACGTCCTTTCCTCGTCTTCATGATATTTCTATAGAAGAATGTCCGAAACTTGATAAGGTATTAATCGGATTGCTACCGTCACTAGATAATTTATTTATACGAAAATGTTGTGAACCGGTGTTTAAATCCATCGCTTGTATGTCTTCGTCAATTTTTAGATTGACGCTGTTCAATGTTAAAGGACTTACTCAACTGCAACGAGAAGTTCTAAAACATCTTGGGGCAGTTGAAATTCTAGACATTATGTCCTGTGATGAATTAAGATATTTGTGGGAATCAGAATCGGTGGCATGCACGTTTCTTGTGAGTTTACGAAGGTTGTGGATATATGACTGTAAAAGTTTAGTAACGTTGGCAGAGAAAGAGGTTAATGTGGGGAGTGGCATGGAATCTGTTAGAGAAGTGAGTCTTAGAGGTTGTAAGACGCTAGAGAGTTACAATTGTCCAAATAATGTTGAGAGCTTAACGATAACGCGTTGTTCTTCAATGTCATGCTTGACCTTCTCAAACTTGCACAAGCTCCCGTCCTCTCCAATGATTCTTGACATTCCAGATAAAGGCTGTGATTATCTGAGACCCTTTCCCAATTTTTGCCTAAAATATCTTAAGATCATTCAATGCGAGAATCTGAATTCATTTCCTCATGAACATTTGCAAAGTTTAACATCTTTGGAAGAGATAGAGATGTGTGATTGTCCAAACATGGACTATGCATTTCCTTGTGGGTTGTGGCCTCCTAATCTAAAGAAATTAACAATTGGATGCTTAAAGAAGCCTATGTCAGAATGGAGGCTTCAAAATTACCCAACCTCACTTGTGGGTCTTTGCCTTTGTATGCGTAATGGATGATCACTGATATCTATGTGACTTGTTGATTAGTTTAAAGTTATAGTTATCTTGCTCATCTGCACATTCTGTTTACAGGAATAGGGGCGATAATGTTATACTCCATGCTCAAGGTCTGGTAACTACAAGCTTGTTTAAATGTAAAATCTCAGCTTCAGATTATTCTTTTAAACATCTAGAGGTAGAAATTTTTAAACGGGTCAATTCGGCTTAACTTGATTGGTAATGGGCTAAACTAGTTTGATCTGAAAAGGGTTAAAATGAGATGTGTCGAGGGGGTTAAACGGGTCCAAAACTGGTATTAAGGTTTTATACATGTTTACAATGTACTGTTGGAATCAAAAGAAGTTAAATATGAATATGATTTTTGTATCATTTTCAGTTAATACATTATTATTTTATATAGCTGAGCGGGTTGAATCAACTCTAAAGAGTTTAAGGACAGAATTTGGGAATCAGCATGTGAGGGTGCCTATTGATACTGTCCAATGTTGAACAATATCTTTTATATAATAAAAGAATTACATCATTTCGGAGGAATATGCAAAATCATTCTTATTGAAAAAACAATTGAGCCAATAAGAGAGCTTGATTTTGCCACATAAACAAAATCAAGCATTGTGATTGGCTAATAAAAGTCAAAATTAAATTCACCTTTGTCAAACTATATACAAATTTCGTCAAACTAGGAAAATATGTATAAACATAGATGTGTCAAAAGTTTGAAACAAAAAACATAGAAACAGCGGGCGTGAATAATAGAACTTAAGGGATTGAGTGTGTGAATTTTAAATGCTCTGTGGGTACAACAACTCATTCCCAAAGTTTCCATCTATATATACACCTGCACCAATCAATATAAAACTTAAACTATTATAAAATATAAATACAAATCGTCACCTCCATACCCTTCTTCCAGAACCCTAACATCCTTTTCTTCTTATTACAAATCCAGGTCACTTATTTGACCTCTTATTGCGGTTATGAAGAGTTTGATTCACGAATCTTTTTCAATTTCAATACTTTAATAAGTTATGTTTAATTTTTAATTATGCAAGAATGCAAGAGGTCAAACCTAGATGATGGTGATATCAGGAAGTCAAACCTAGATGATGATGCGATGATTATGATGGTATCATAAACCAAAATAACATGCAATCTTAATTAGCTAATCCCTAATCGGTTGTCATATTATTAATGAGATAATTGTTTTTATTGTATGATTTTTGATTAGCTACTTGATTCAAATAACAATAACCAAAAGAATATGCAATCTTAATTAGCTAATCCCTAATCGGTTCTTACTTTTTTTGGTTGTGTATGTCATTGATGAAACTATAAGTCAAAGTGTGCACGAAGTTTAATTTTTTATTCTTTTGTAATTATATGCTTTTAGTTTGCTTATACTTTCAGCTAAGTTCTATTTAGTCAAGGTTTGGCGTGTGGCTACACCTAGCATGACGCGTCAGCAATGGGTTGTTGTACAGTGGTAGTTTAGTCTCAGATGGATGTTTGGTTCGTTGAGTTTCAGTAGGTGTTTGGGGTTGCAGCAGTGTTTGAGGTGGCCTCGGTGTTTAGTTTTGGTTGTGTTACGAATTTAACATAATAATAGGAGAATCTTGAGATGTAATCTTATTCAACAACTGCATTAGAGTGTGTTCAATGGCACCCTTGGTACATTAAGTGGCTTTTTTTTTTTTTTTAGAACACTATAAGTATAAAACAGTTTAGGTAAATCTCATCCTTCTTGGCATGTCGCCCCTGAACTAAGTGAAGTGATTTGGAGTGTTTGAGCCTTTTAAGTGCCCTTTTTTCAAATAAAAAAGGTTATGATCTTTTACCAATTTCAAAAAATAAAAAATAATAAAAAATAAAAAATTATGAGGGGTTTTTAGTACTTAGCAGATTTGTTTTGATTGGATTTGATTTTGGCTTTTTAGTTTTCTGTTTGTAGAATTTACAACATAGAGCTTTCAGAAGTTTATCACCAAGAATAAATTTAAGTTCACTAAAGGTATATAATTTTTTGATGCATTTATTATACAAGTAATCTAAAGGTATGGATTTTGGATATGCATTTAGGGGGCGTTTGGTTCACAGAATGTTTTTGAAGGAATTGTAATTTGATGTAATTGTAATTTAAAGAATTGGAATGTGTTGTAATTGTAATGTGTTGTAATTGTAATTGATGAAATCGTTCAATATGTTTGGTTGACTCGCAACGTAATGTAATTCAATTTTTCTTATAAAACTTAAAAAGTTAATATAATAATAATAATAATAATAATAATAATAAATAGTAATAATAATAATAATAAAATAATAATAATATTAAAAATAAATAATAATAATAATAATAATAATAATAATAAAATAGTAATAAAAAAGAATATTAATAATAAAATAATAATAATAATAATAAAAATAAAAGTATAATATTAATAATAATAATAAAATAACAATAATATAATAATAATTATTATTATTATTATAATAAAATAATAATAAATAAAATAATAATAAAAATAATATAATATAGTAATAATAATAAATAATAATTAATAATAATAATATTAAAAATAAATAATAAAATAATAATAATAAATAATAATAATAATACATTATTATTATTATTATTATTATTATTATTATTTATTTATTATTATTATTATTATTATTATATTAATTATTATTGTTATTATTATTATTAAATAATAAATAATAATAATAATGATAATATTAATAATATTAATTATTATTATTAATATTATTAATATTATCATTATTATTATTTATTATTCATTATTATTATATTAACATACACAATAATAATAATGTATTATTATTATTTATTCTGTTATTTAATTATTGTTTTTAATATTACTATTATTAATTATTAATTATCATTTATTATTATTATTATTATTAATATTTATTATATTATTATTATTATTTTATTTATTATTTTTATTATTATTATTATTTCATTTTATATTATTATTATTAATATTATATTTGTATTATTTTATTATTATTATTATTATTATCATTATTTATTATTATTATTTTTATTATTATTATTATTTTATTATTGTTATTATTATTATTATTATTATTATTATTATTATTGTTTATTAGTTTTATTATTATTAAAGTAAACTAATTCTGAATTACAACGTAATTCAAAACTTTCCATCCAACTTCTTATGTAATCTAGATTCCCTCACTTGATGTAATTGTAATGACTGAATTACAATTACAATGCAAACCAAACAGTCACTGTTATGTAATTTGAATTACAATTCCTTTCACCATGCCAACCAAACATGATTGGAATGTAATTCAGATTACAATTACAACGAATTACAACGAATTACAGTGAACCAAACGCCCCCTTAGAGTTTTGTAGTATTTAACAAAAGAAAATACTTACCAGTTTTTTGTTTGTCCTAATAAACAAGTTAATGATAAAGTGTGTAGTATGTTTATTTGATTTCAAGGACATCGAGCTTTTTTACATGTTCTACAACTAATTGTAATGAGCATTGATTGACATGGCTAAATGATGTGCTTAATTACATGCCTAAACGTATGTGTCACTATTTTATTGGTGACATGAGAGAGACCCGCTTCTTGACAAACCAATAACTTATTGGCACATCTTTTTAGTCATATAATTAGTTTCATTTTTAGGCCTCCAAATCATTTTCCAATTGTAATTTAATTGCTAAAATGGGTATTATTTTTTGTTCTTTTGAATCAAAAGTAGGGCTTAAATCAATAGCTTCATAGGAACAAAGGGTCTTGAAATTAGAACGTGATTGAGGTCTTAAACGTACATGGTAACTTGACTGTAAAGTCTGTGATAATTGTCCCTTTCTTAATGAAGTTTTTTGCCATTGTCACTTTTTTACTTCATAAAAAAATGCATTTATGTTTTATCATCTTCCAGAAAATCAATAAAGAACTTCATCGAAAATCCACTGAGCATTTATAAAGACTTAATCACTAAATTGTAATATATAGCTACTTTTAATGTATTTTTTATTTTATTTTTTACATATTTAATGTATTTTTTTATGAATGAAATTTTAATTTTAGTTAAATATGTTAGTTTATTTAAATAAATGAAAACAAGAAATAAAAAAAAAAAAATATATATATATATATATATATATATATATATATATATATATATATATATATATATATATATATATATATATATATATAGAGTTAAGATCAAATAAGAAGATTACTTAAAATAAGAAGGAATAAGAAGAACTATAAGCGCAAATCCGAGATGCACTAACCTAAATTAAATGCATCCCTATAATATTAGATGCATTATAACGCACAATAATGTTTTCTAATTTTTAATCGCATGCATATATGATATTGGGCATTTCATGATTTCTCTTTGGTTTTGTTCCTCTGACGTGTCAAAATCATGAAAATCAATTTGCACTATCTATACATCAAATTAACTTTCGAAACTCAAAATGTTACATCTATATGAATAGAAATGCATCTAATGTAAGTCGTTGCATCTCAAATACGTGGTTTTGGTCACTTCTCACCACTTCTTATTTTAATTTACTATTGGATCCCTACTTATATATATATATATATATATATATATATATATATATATATATATATATATATATATATATATATATATATATATATATATATATATATATATATATATATATATATATATATATATATATAGTGTATCTTTATTTTGAGAACTCTATTAAGTGCGAGAACTGTGAGAACTCCCTTTGAACCGTTAGATTGTCCGATCAATGGCTATAATTGATTGTGCCATAAATGTAATTAATTGAAAGATTTGTTAGGTTTTGTAAATGAATGAGGGTATGGATGGTATTTCCTAATTATAATTTTTGAAATTCCTCTATTTGTTTGGAAACTGATTAATCGTAGTATTTTTTTTTATCCCTTCTCTCTCACATAATCTTTCACACAAACCCTAGCCTCCACCTACAATCCTCTCTATATTCATCTCATTGTTTTTGCATATCTGGCTTCTTCAACATTCCACCATAAAAAATATAACTTAAGACACAATCATTTACGACCTCTTTCATTGTAAGTTTATGATTCGTTTTTTTTTTTTTTTGTCCAATTCGTTTTTAAATTAGTTTTTCAAATCGTCATTTTTTTTGCTCCAATTCGTGTTTCCACAAGGGGTCTATAATACAGTTCGTTATTTTTTTTTTTTTGCTCCAATTGCTATTTTTTGTCCAATTGCTTAAATCATTTTTTCAAACGCTTTTAAATCATTCAACTTATGTTCTTAATGTTTATTTCGGTTAAAAGGATCAAGATTACATTCAAACATAAAAGGTCTATAATACAATTATCCTGAAGCAACAAAGGTTGAAGAATGACTTATACTCGGAGGTAAATAACAAGGAAAGTTATATTGAATGTATAATTAATTTGGTCATTGATTTTGTTATAATAATATCGTGCTTAATTATGTTAAATTGACAATTATCCTGAGCTACTATTTTTACGTCATTAGTTATTGTGTACTTTGGGTACAGTTACAAGTATGTGATATAATTATTTTTAAAGGGTGCTCTTTAATTACTATTATATGATATGTTATTGACTTACAAATAAAGAATGAATGACATGATAGAAAAGCGTGATGAAAGAATCTTGACTTTTAAGTATGAATGCGTGTTCAAACGCGTTGGTTGTATTCCGTTTAAGGTGTTCACTATTTTATTTATTCATATTTGTTTTGTAGATATGGTTTAGTGATTAATGTCTCTAGTTTTATGATTTTTTAAGATTACCTGTTGCAACTATAAACTCATTGTGTGCGAGCTCTCACTGTACAAACCGTGCAATTATAGTTTAATGATTAATGGTTTTGAATGAGATTTTGTTTGGCACCTGTTTATGGTTGTTGTTGTTTAAAGGATTTTTCTATACCTATGACTTACATATAAAACATAGATGTTTACGTATAAAAACATAGATGTTTACGTATAAAACATATATGTTTTGTGTTTGAATTATAAAACATATATGTTTTGTGTTTGGATTATATATGTTTTGCATACATAAAAAATTTTGTTTCATGTTTATTTGTGTGTGTTAGTTTAAGCTTTTGCATGTGTGTAATGTTATCTTGAGTTTTATTTTAAAAGTATTTAATCTTAGCCTATTATTTTTTTGCATGACGCTTTTCGCGGGCACACATACTGGAAGTACATATATGTTCTTGAAATGCGTGCATGTATGTTTTTGGAAAGACATGCACACATGTTCAAAAATAATCTGATGAGAAATTCAAACACATATGTTTTGTGCAAATATGTCCGCTACGCTTAATTATCATAAGTTAATGTGTAAAGATAGATTATATTCATGTATTTCTTCTTATTATAAATTTGTATTTTAATTGTATTTCAATCTATATCGAATTTTGTGTTTAACATTATGTTCTTGATTGTTATAAATTTACATGATCTAAAAACACATATATACATTTTCATTTGAAAAACATGTATGTCAAAACAATTATTCCAAAAACAAAATAATAAAATTAATTCATAAAAACACATATGCACTAAATGAGTTTTAAAACATGCATGTTGAGAAAAAAGCAAAATAAATAAATCAAAACGCCAAAAAAAAAAAAAAATGTTTTTACAAAACAGGATTTATTTTAAAAAATTAAAAATAATATAAAATTGACTTTTACTATTATACCCTTTTGGATTAAATAAAAAAGTTTAATAATCCAAAAATGTCATGTTGTATTGATATGTTGCACAATATGAATTAATAAGTGTCATAAGCTTCTCAGTTCTTCTAACAGGGTTCTCAAAATAAAGCCCCTATATATATATATATATATATATGGGGTGTTTGTTGTGAGAAGTCTAATTTTTGTGAGAACGCGAGAAGTGATCCTAGCCCTCCATTTTATCCCCTTCTTTTTTCATCTAATGGCTATAATCAATCCCAATATTTACACGAAAACTATAGGAATATCAGGTGTTTTCATTCTTTTACTTTTATGTCTACTATATAAATAAAAAAAACACACACACACCACTTTTGTAGTGTGAAACAAGCAAAATTCTCTCAAATTACAACCGTATTCATCACTGTCACCCTGTTCACCACCATAGGTCCATAGTCTTCACCACCGTTCACCCGTTCACCACCATTCACCGCAGTCATCCACCAACTTCCACCACAATCATCACCAATCACCACTGTCAACCTCAATCATCGCCAATCACCACCATCAACCTCAATCATCACCGATCGCCATCATCAACTACAATCATCACTGTTCACCACCGTACACCGCCGTAATAATCATTGATCACCACCATCCGCCGTTTATACAAAGGTATTAAGTACGTCTAAATTGAGCTTTTGATTCATATATTTTAATTCTATTGAATGATTATAGATTAATTCTTTCTTGTGTTTTATGTGTTTGATTTTAGTTATTAGTTATGTTCATGACTAATTTAGATGATTACGTAAACTTGATAAAAAAAATAAAAGTTGAACATGTCTTTTGCTGATGCTATTCAATGTACACTACATGTTCGATGAAATGCTAGTTGTTTTCACATATGAATATAGGTTGATGTTTTCACATATGCTAGTTGCTTATAACTGGAATTGTGTTGATGGATTGAAATAAGGTATTGAGATATGAGAGGTTTTAAATAAGGTATCAAATACCGTCACATGTGAAGAAATAAGGTATATGGGGACGCGTTCAGATTTTCACATGTGACCATATTGTTAAATAGCGTATAAGGTTCAATCCCGTCAAATCCACTTACTTGTATATTAGGTTTTTCATGAGATGTATAGTTTTTCAACACATGTGAAATTAAATAGCGTGTGAGGTTCAAGCTTTTTGATGTGATGTATAGTTTTTCTGCACATGTGAAATTAAATAGCGTGTGAGGTTCAAGCTTTTTGATGTGATGTATAGTTTTTATGCACATGTGAAGTTAAATAGCGTGTGAGGTTCAAGCTTTTTGATAAGATGTATAGTTTTTCTGCACATGTGAAATTAAATAGCATGTGAGGTTCAAGCTTTTTGGTGAGATGTATAGCTATTCTGCACATGTGATATTAAATAGCGTGTGAGGTTCAAGCTTTTTGGTGAGATGTATAGCTATTCTGCACATGTGAAACTAAATAGCTTGTGAGGTTCAAGCTTTTTGGTGAGATGTATAGCTATTCTCAAGTATACATGTGAAATTAAATAATGTAAGTGAGGTTCAAGCTTTTGACGAGATGTATAGTTTTTCTCAAGACATGTAAAATTAAATAACAAGTAGGTTCAAGTCTCACAAATCCACTTACTTTAATATTAGGTTTTCATATATAAGAAAGAGAATAGCTATTAGCTCAAATCTACTTACATGTATCTTAGGTTTTTGATGAGACGTATAGTTTTTCTGCACATGTGAAGTTAAATAGAGTGTGAGGTTCAAGCCTGTCAAATCCATTTACTTGTATATTACGTTTTTGATGAGATGTATAGTTTTTTTGCACATGTGAAAAATATTGTGTGAGGTTTAAGCCTGTCAAATCCATTTAGTTGTATATTAGGTTTTTGATGAGATGTATTGTTTTTCAGCATATTAGGCTTTCGATGAGATGAAATTATTTATCAAGGAATGAAGTTTTGATGTTATTATCAGATATTTTGATTACCTAAGTATAGTAAGAGTATCTTCGCTAGTGAAAAAATTAGCAAAGAATGAAGTTTTTATGTCATTAGCATACTTTTTGCTTCTTATAATTTAGATTTGGTTAATTTTGTTTATTAATGTGTGATTATGAATCTGGTGGTTTAAGTTCATCATTTGGTTTTGATTGTTATCTCATTTTAAATGTAATAGCTGCATTTCAATTGTTGACTTACTCGCTACGAGTACTATATTGAGCTTGATTTGCGTGGTGTTTGTGGATCAATGATTAGTTATGTGTCTTTCTATTTTAGTCAATATGCAGTAGCTACTGGATCGATGATCAATGTTGTTATTCGAGATTAAAATTATGGAAATCATTGTTTCAGTTTGTTAAAGATCATGTGTCTTTGGCATTTATGTCTATTTTTCAGTGAAATGCATAGGCTAACTAATCTATTAGATTTCGGTTTCGATATGTTATTGTGTTCGTTGAGCATTCTTTAGATCTGTAAATATATTAAATGTTGTTTAGCAGTTATGTATTGTGTGGTTTTGTTACTTTTAAAGTAAGATTTATTTGCGTTTAGCGTGTAGATTTTGAGTTAGAGTTTTGATTTGTTTATGTTTGTATAGATGTTGGATGGCTACTTACAACCCAAAGAACATCTTGATTACCAGGGATGCTGGCTTCATTGCCTCCCATGTCGCTAAACGCCTCATCGGAAGCTACGCTGATTACAAGATTGTCATCCTTGACAAGCTTGATTATTGTTCCATTCTTAAGAACCTTAACCCCTCTAGATTATCTCCTAACTTTAAGTTTTTTAAGGGTGGTATCGGGAGTGCTAATCTAGTCAACTACCTTCTGATCACTGAGTCTATTGATAGTATTATGCACTTTGCTGCACAGACTCATGTCGACAATTCACTTTGCTGTATATCATTGTATATTGTTAGTCCATTGACTAGTCCTTGGTTTCCTATTGCTAATATTATTGTTGGCTATGGTTTAGTTACTTGCGTGATAACGCCTCTGGCTTATTAAATTTATGATAATAGATGGAGTTTTGTTTGTTGAGATCTGAAATTCAGTGCAAAAAGTTATATGGATATTATTAAAGCAACATGTATTAAAGGTATCAAAGAAAACTTAAGTTCGACAAGTGATTTGCAATACAAACTTAGTATAAGATAACTCATTTTGGTTTTGGTGCAGGTTCAGGCCGATCACATTTCTTGCCTACGTGCGTTGGTTCTTTATCCCATTTCTTCTTATATCAGCTATTTGAGTTATTAACTCACCTTAAGTTATCATGAGTATGTATATTATTGCCATTATTCAATAAACACCACAATCGCTAATAGTGTGCAAGATTCGTTAATGTAGGACCTGTAATAACTAGTTTATCCACCGTCTTTGAGTTAATCTGACAATGTGAATCCACCGTCTTTGAGTTAATCTGACAATGTGATTAACATAATCATGCAATAAAAATCATTATGAATATATAGGTTAGCTTGTGACATCATTTAGACAATCTACCATGTGATCTTGGACACTCATATATATTAAATTATTACTGTTAATGCTCTTTCTTAGGATTCTAAATTGAAAATCATGTGTTGCTAGTCACAGTCCTTCTCATGTATTCGTGAATCAATGTTAAAATTTTTAGGGAACTCAACCATTTACACTTGGATTCTGAGTCCTGGTTGGTGGGAAGGTCTTGCTCCTGTCAATCCATATGTTCTTGTTGTAATTGGGTTATTACGTACCCACTTAATCATGGATTCATTTGGATCAAGAGGTGGCTAATTTAATTTCATGTAAATGAATTACACATTCTCCTTATATACATTAAACAACCTTCTTTCTATGCATAATTTGCACCCCTAGGTTTAGAGTCTGAAATTAGCATTGAACGTAGTGGGAAAATTAGTTTATATGATTTCATCAAAATTAATGAGTTGAGGAAAGATAAGAAATATAGCTAAGGAGCTGCAACGGACTGTTTAGGGATTTAAGCAAAAACTGTAGTTTTAACTATTGAAGTACGGGTAATTGGCGAAATGGGATTTAAGCAAAAACTGTAGTTTTAACTATTGAAGTACGGGGTTAGTTCAGGATGTGTAGGGTCAGCATAAGCTGTGAACTGAATTTTTTCTTTTAAAGTTTGGGCAGCTGGGCATGCAAAAACCTATTTTACCATATTGAAAACAGATTAGGAGGCTGAATGCATCAGAATACGCATAAGCCAACTTTTGACCTGTTTTCTTTTTACACTGTTTTTTCTATTTACCTCATTGTAACACATGCTTGTTTTGCTGTACAAATCTGAAACTGTTTTTCTGATCTTCAACACTGAACTAATTTTGTTTTGATTTGATTATTGCAGTATTGTTAAGGACTTTCAAAGATCTGATGGAAAAGAGATGATTATATATATTGCATCAGAAGAGTATGGTCTTTTGGCAGTCACTGTTACAATTGGTCCCGGCTTAGCCTATGGCTGCAAGGTACATATAATTTTTCCTAACTGCTGTTGTCATTTGAGTACTTGAATATAGTAAATTAGAATTGTATGCGTAAATAATTAACTTTGGGAAACTCTCAACTACGCTGATATGTTCTCCTCATAGTTGATGATCTCAGTTTTTATTTGTGTATAACTTGATGAACCTGGAGTCCGAGTCAATCAATAAAAAAACTGTAATATATTAACTTATTAGTTAAAGAAACTCCGACAGAGTAATCTCTGTGACTTAACCACCAATGATTTGACACACATGTCCGAGAATATATAGTCGTATTCTTTTTAATTTGGTGACTTTTATGTCTCTTATTTGTGTATACAGAAAGTGTTTTGGCGTGGTGCTGTAGAGGAACTTTTGTGGTTCATCAGTGAGTCAATAAGTAAGAAAGTAATCTTCTTTGTTTAACAATTCTCATGGGCACATAAACAGTGAAGTACTAATGCTTTCTAAATTGATAAGAAACATTTGAAGAGCTGATCTTTACATTGTCTATTTAACTTTTGCATCATATTGCACTTGCTGCACGTGGACATCGTGTAATTGTGATCTCTCCAAGATACATGCATGGTGGCCCTTCTGATGAAAACTTTGCTGGAATTACCGATATTGATTGCCGAACTAAGGTTTATTGCTCTGGTGCGGTCCAGGATGTTGATTTCTATCATGAGTACAGAGAAGGTGTTGACTGGGTATGACTAATCACAAGGCGTTATTCATAGAGATCTCAAGCCTAGAAAAATGCTTATAAACGAGAATTTCCAGCTCAAAATTGCGGATTTTGGCATCGGTTGTGAAGAGGCATATTGCGGTATTTTGGTAGATGATCTGGGAACATATCGGTAGATGGCACCTGAAATGATTAAAAAAAAGACGTGTACGTAAGGTTTGATCTATATGGGTTTGGACTCATCTTGTGGGAGATGGTCGCTGGGAATATACCATATAAAGATATGACTCCAATTCAGGATGCATTTGTTATGTTCATAAGGTATATCTCCTTCATTCGTTCTTTTTTTGGTTTTCTTGCTCGGTGTTTGGATATGCATTTTAATAGCGATCATGTCATATTGAGTAATCGTAGTAAGAGGTGTGCTACACCTGACACCAACATGCACTTCACTGCTGAAAATCTCTAAAACAACCAGGTAACACTCACAATGCAGATATAAAAGAACCCTTTCGGTATATTTATTTTTTAATCTTTTTTTGTTATTTTCAGTTACTATTCTATAAACTGATTAGTCCAAGTTAAAGGTCTCATTGTAGTGTTGTTTGGTGTTTTTAGCGCTTAAAGATTATGTGTTGTCATTATAAGGGGCGTTTTAGCCATTACAACCCGCAATTATTTGAAAACAGACCTATTACTTGTAGGGCAATTTGCAATTATCACCACTAATGAAATGGATTTCCTCCCTATAAATTTAAGCATTTTGCGACACAATCTTCATACAGGAAGTTATAATATTGATAGGCATTTTGTGACTTTAATCAGGTTACATTGGAGAATAATGTCGTCATCGGAAGAAGGTCAACTAATTAGTGTCCTCTCCATTGCTGAGTGGAAGGCCCTGAGAGAAACTCGATGCTTCTAGAAAGATGGTAACATGCACACACTCTAAAAGGCTACAAGGTTTGTTTTTTCCATGATAATAAAATGGTTTTTATCACAATTTTAGATTGAAAAAAAGTTCATTGTTCTTATAATATATGATACCATAATGCCCATTGGCAAAATACGTACAAAATTATTTTATAGCAAGAATGCTCATTTTTGTTTCTATTCTCATAATCTTATTCAGTCTATTTCGCAATTTTGTATCTGTGGTTTATATTTGTTCAATTTTAGTACTAACTTGATTCATGTTCATTTTATATTTCGCGCTAACTTATTTAACCCGCCCACCCACTCATCTAGCAAATTACTACTAAAGTCTTAGTGGTGTTATTGATACAGATCATGAATTGATGGAGCTTGCGACACCTATTAATTCCACTTTAGGTAAACCAGAACCAAATACTTGAGCATAGCAAGATGGGTCAGCAGTTTTGTAGGTCTTTGGATCGGCCTCGCTATGGGATTTGGATTTGCAGCCGGTACTACTGATGGACCAGGGTCTTTTGACTTTAGGTAAGGAGACAACACTGTAAGTGAAAAATCATGATGTGGTGGTGACTTTATGGATTAGCATATGAAAGCGTTGTTTTGGTTTAGATTTTTTTCACGGTCAAATGGGTCGTATGCTCAACTAGGTAAAAAATCAAACTAAAATGATTTCTAATTTATATAGGTAAATGGATCATTGTGGACAATTTCATTAATGAGTCAGATTGTTGGTTACACAACTGTGAACTTAAGCAATTGGCGGGAAATTGTTGATATTTGCTGTTTTTCTTTTGAAATTTTATGATGCACAAGATGCAAAGATTTTTATATTTTGAACTTTTATGACATCTTTCTGCAAGTGTGACTATAGTATGCAAACACCTGACACTCATTTTGTTGCTCTTTTAACCATGAAGTTGCAGTTTAAATTTATCTCGGTAAACAATTTAGTTAGAAGGTTTTGTAGGACTACAATAAAGACGTAAGATGAACTAACATCAGACTAAAGGTTTATTTCGGCAATCAATATACAAGCACGTTATTCTTAATGCACTCCCGTGTTCTACAGATTGATATTATGAAATAGACTCCGTCATCCAAATGTACTACACTACTACTTTATACAAGGTATTCCCTTTTATATTCGTGGGGATATTTAGTGAATTATAACAGCCCCCATAGCCCAAATATTTAAGCTAGCCCACATGAAACAACACCCATAGCCCAGATATTTAAGGCTAAATCATACGTGTGTATGTATTGTTTCCAGGTCATTGCCCTAATAATATTTAAGCTAATACACACAGACCCATAGCCCAGATATTTAAGGTAGCCCAGATAATAGGCTAAACCAAACAACCCCCATAGCTCAAAATTTACAGAAATCAAGTGTTTAGTCTTACATGTGATGCTAGGAGTCGATCGCCTTGACATGATCAAAGGAATTCCACAAAAGCTTCTAGCATTTGAAAAGTTTCTTGAAGACAATCCAAATTGGCATGATAGAGTAGTTTTGCTTCAGATTGCTGTGCCAACAAGAACAGAAGTCCCCGAGTGTATACTTGACTATATTGACTGATTTATTGCTCTGTTGGTTTATTGAATTATTGAACATGACCTCATGAGTATGTTATGTTTATTTGACAGATCAAAAGCTTACGTGTCAAGTTCATAAAATTGTTGGACGGATTAATGAAAAATTTGGGACACTCAACCATCCGAATTCATCATCTGGTGCCCTCATTGATTCAACTGAGTACAAATCTAAGTATAAATATTCCTTTTTCAAGATTTTGTTTAAAGAGCCTAACTTTCTTATGGCATTCTACACGATCGATCGCTTAACTTTCATGCTTTATGTGCACTCTATGCCATTACTGGTATAGTCTTGAACTCTTGATCTTCAATGTTATGTTATATAATTGTCTTTGCATAACACTTGGTATTCTTTACTCCTGTGAGATAGATGTGGCACTCATTACATCTTTAAGGGACGGAATGAATCTTGTGAGCTATGAATTTGTGGCCTACCAAGCTTCAAAGAAAGGTGTTTTGAATTGAGTGAGGTACTAACTCATTATCATTATTCTCTCTTATTCTTCTTTTTCGGCTGTTTAGTATGTAAGCATTTTCTATGTTACATTTACATAGTGTGCATCACCGACCACCACTATGTTCGCCACTGTCCACAACCACAATCATCACCGATCACCACCATGTTCCATCGATTATCATCTTCATCATCATCTGTAAGTGTTAATTAAGCTTTTGATTCATCATTTCTTTCGATTCAATGATTGTAGATAAATCAATTTTTGTGTTCTATATATTTCGTAATTAGTTATATATTTTAAAAACTGGAGATGAAATTGAAGATGTAGATCTAGATGAATGTGTTTTTCGAGATTTAATATTTAATTTTCACATGTGAGCAAGTTGTTTGAATTTAATTTTCACATGTGAGCAAGTTGTTCGAAATCAATTTTCAAGGCGACTCAAGTTTATTCTAATGTTTGATCTAGATAAAAAAAATGTGCTTTATATGTTTTATGTTAGCTTGAAAGTTAGATGATATATGTTTGATCTAGATAAAAAAAACTGATGAGTAATTTAGATGATTATGTTAACTTGATGAAGAAAATGAAAGTTGAACTTGTCTTTTTCTCGTCACATATTTGTCAATCCACCAGGTTGTTCGCTGAATGTTAGTTGATCTTCACATGTGAAGA
>OU343217.1:277543349-277605815 GCA_910596185.1 Chrysanthemum makinoi
TTATATTGAACGACCTAAAATGTCGTTTGGAAAATATCGTTTGATTTAATTAAAATAATCAGAGTTTACAAAGTAGGTCCCAAATGAAAATCAACTTGTGGGGAAATAAGTTTGTTACAATTCAAACGATGTTTTAAGTCGCGTAAAACCCAAGTGAGCGTCGTCTACGACTCCATGATGTGTCCAAATGCATGCCATGAAGTGAATGCCTTAGATACGAGATAAACATGCTAAAAAGTGTAAACACAAAGGTTGAGTGAGTTCATAGAGTTTGTGTTGAAATGTAAAATCCTTTCAAAATAGTTTATGCACCGGCAAAGGCATTGTAAATCCACTCAGTTCAAGTTCGCCCATACAAACTTGCAACCTTGTGTGTTCACACATTTGCCAAAATGTATATAGTTTATGTTCAAACAGAAATCGTCAAATGAATTCACAAAATAGTGCATGACTCAATGTATCGAAATCGTTTATGCAGCAAGGCATTGTGAATCCACTTTCAGTTCAAGTCCCGCCATACAAAACTTGCAACAGCTTTGTGTGTTCACAACCATTGCCAAAATATGTGGAGTTTAGGTTCAAATGAATATGAGTGTGGTTCAAATCGTTCCAAGACCATTAGTTCATGATATTACCAAGACCATTAGCTCAATGAATATACCAAGACCATTAGCTCAATGAATATACCAAGACCATTAGCTCGATGAATATACCAAGACCATTAGCTCAATGAATATACCAAGACCATTAGCTCAATGAATATATGAAATAGAAATTCTAAGTATGGTAATAATGTTACTTGTATGACTAGCATTAGAGTTTAGATAAACATGTATTTTGCAAATAATCATGAATGTCATAAAAGTAGTTGATGAGCATGTATCTCCCCAAAAGAGTTTAATAAAAATATTAAAACAAGAAAAGTGGGGCTATGGAACTCACTGGTGGAATGATGCGAAGACAAAAGTGAGTACACAGAGATGTAGTGTGATACGTAAATCTTGACCTATGATGAATGATATGACATGTAATGAGTTGCAATGTAATGTTATGCATGCATTTAGTATGTTATTTATACCATTTACGAGTTTTGAAAATATTACTCGTCGTCGAAAAATACTCGTTTGACGTCTTGACCCTTCAAAAATGACTTTTCAAGTTTTCACGTCAAAATGTCATCCTATAATGGTTTTATAATGATTTTTGGTGAAATTATCACTTTTCGTCGCAAAATAATGTCGTCGAAAATATCATGAAATTAACAAAAATGGCTTTGGAAAACTAGTCGTAAAAGCGGTATGCGTCGATCGTTAGAGAACGAAATCGACGGTTTTGGAAAGTTTGCATCGATATCTAAAAGTTTCAGTTCAGGAGTTTTCGTCCAAAAGGTCTCGAACATAAAGATAATAAGGGTTAAAGATGGTGGTTTTGGCTAATTGTTGTGCAGAAAAATGAGTTTCGGCCAAGTTTGAACATCCGTAAATAGTTTACTACAAATTCGCCATACAAACGGCTTGTCGTTTTGAAAAATATGCCCGGTGAACTTGATTTTACTAGAAGACATTTCGTTCCAAAAAGTTTTGCATCATGGTTAAAAACAGCCCTCAACATGGACGTTACACTACACTTGTATCATTAGAATTAATATAGTTTTTCAGAAAATAATAGTTACGGCAATTTTATGAACGTGCATATATTGTCGTTTCAAATCCGTTTTCACGATAATACGTCCTTAGCTTCGTATCAAAGTATACTAATATATTTTTGTCAAGTCGAAATAATTTGAGAAGCTTAAGGCTCGTTTTTGACTCGAATAAAGTAAAAACATGTTGCTGAATTTTTCTGAAAATATATATTTCTCGCCAAACTTTAAAAATTCACCACGACCGTTATAACTCGTTTTCATCCGTTCAAGCGGCCACGGATTCGTTTTAAAGTATATTTTCTAAAAATCAAGCCCAAAAATTCGTGACTATAGTCGGATTTCCCAGAAAATCAAAACAAGGACAGAACCTATTTTATAGTTATCGAAAATAGTTTTTCTCGGACAAAACCTATTCTAATCCCTTCAAATCAACTCCAAAGCTAATCTAATCCTACCATACACCTTCTTAGGGTGTCATGGGTTCCTAGACATCATCAAGACTAACATATATCAAGGGGATAATTATAGGATGACCTTAATATATATATAACTCTAAAATCATGTAAAAATGGTATAAACAACACAAGTCTTGCATGCTTGCTCCAAAAATGAAAAGATGAATATGAAATGATAAGGAAACATGAAAAATGAAAGAAACATGCTTACTAGTATAATGATGAGGTGATAAGAACCAAGGTTAAACTTAAATACTCTAGATTTTTATTTCAAAATCTTAACAAGAGTATTATCTAGGTTGTTAAAACACTTGAACTTGAAAAATAATAATGATGATCCCTTGAAGCTTCTACTATGGCGGTTTGGAGGAGAAAGGAAGAGGAAGAAAACTTTATTTGACTTGTGAAATAATTGTGATGAATGAATGAGGGAAATGTATAGCTTTAGTTTTGTAGAAAAAAATCTACCACTTTGACTAACCCCCATGGCCGGATATGGGGGATTATGTCTCAATATATTTTTTTTTTTTCTATTTGTTTGTGTATATTTGTTAAGTGTAAACATTTACTTGTACAAGTTGTAAGAAAGTGCAAGTAATATAGAAAATATGTACAAGTAAAGGAAAAATGGAAATTTTTAGGTAAAAGTAATTGTTAATAGATCAAAATAGAATGTAATGAGATAATAAAAATTGTAAAAATACATTCCTTGAGAAATTTGAGTGATATAAAAATTACCGAGTAGTTTTTAAGAAAAGTGTCGTAATAATATAAATTCAACGATTTATATTCAAAATAAATTCAAAACACTAGTTAAGCTCAAAATATAGTTTTTATAAACTATATGTAAGTATAAAAATACATCGGGATCATTTTTGAAAGTAACGGATTAAATGTTCAAAATAATAACTCACGCGATAACGTTTATTTAATATAAAAATTTCGCGTTAAATGTGAAATGCAACGTCATGAATGAACTATCATGATGCAAATGATGTAAATGAAATGTAGACTAAACTTAGTCCATATGAAATGTTCGTGATGATATGATCATGAATCGCGCTAAACCTTTAGGTTACCTGAGAATTTGGAACACGTAAACCAAGTTTACGATAAATGTTGAAATAGTGAGGCATAAATTGTTTCGAGAAATGACCTGAAAGTACGGGTTGTCACACTTTTTCAAGTTTCTCAAGAGCTTTTTCATATTTTGAAACAATTTCGGAGGTCTCAGACTGGAGTCTTTCATGATCTTCAACAGAATATGTTTGCAAAATGATGGACATAATATCATGAGTGAACATCTTGAAGAGAATCATTCAAAATTTTCAAAACTTTGATGTGTTCAAAACATTCATTAGCTTGCTTTACCAGGGATTTATGGTCCTTGACAAAGTCACCGTTTCTTTCAAACGCTTGTTCGAAATGAATTACCCTCGCGATGCCGTTAATTGGAGGTTCAATTTGAGTTTCAAAAACTTTTTTCGTTCATTATCAAAACTAGTGAACGGATGTTTGTTGTAATGTGGGTTTTAGTTTTAACAGTGTCTTGAAGATACCCAATTCTAGTTTTAACGTCATCTAAAATGCTTCTAGCATCATTTGTGTTAAAAGGATTGTTTGAAGACATTTGTTCGATTTTCGAAAGATATTTGGAAACTGGTTTTGAAACAAATTTTGAAACAGGTGTTGACACTTTGTTTGAAACACTTGGTTTGGTGGAAACGTTGATTGAGAAACAAACGAAATACCATTAATTTTGTTCCATTTGTTATAATCAATTGGTTTGATTCCGGATCTTTTTGTTTCATTTTTATCTACTCTCTCGAGATAGTTCCAACGTTTCAAGAGAATCATGCACAATTATGGGTTCATGCAAAGGTTTTCCTTTGTTCAACACATTCCGATTCTTTCTCGAGCTTTCTTGAAACCGGAGGTGAGTTACCAAGAGTCATTTTATGTGAAGTATGAAAAATCGGATTTACTTGATTAGAAAGCATCTTGTTTGTTTTAGCGGAATGACCCGTTGTAAGAAGTGAATTATCCAATTTTTTTATTGTTTCATTTTTATCAATTTCATCAGAAGAGAGAATCTTCGTTTAGAAAAATCGACAAT
The DNA here is from genome assembly GCA_910596185.1 of Chrysanthemum makinoi. Taxonomy (NCBI): domain Eukaryota; kingdom Viridiplantae; phylum Streptophyta; class Magnoliopsida; order Asterales; family Asteraceae; genus Chrysanthemum; species Chrysanthemum makinoi. The sequence goes on from OU343217.1 coordinate 277,547,566, forward strand.
CAATTGTTTTCTTCTCTTTTCAAGATCGAGAGAAAGGTGTTTTTGTTTAGAAAGTCGGGCGTTTAGTTCAGAAATTTCCTTGTTTAAAGATTTTATTTTCAAGTTTAGATTCACATCAAGTGTATCGTACTTGATTTGCAATTGTTTTTCTCTTAAAACGTAATCTGGTAACCAATTTCTAATTCCTCATTTTGTTTGTATGAAATTCATAGGCTCTGGCGTTCTCTTTGTAACTCTCAAGATCAGTGGTCAATTTAACATTCGCGGCCTTAACTTCGCGATTGACCTTACTCGCTTTCTCAATTTCAATGCCACAGTTATTGATTAATGATTCAAAATAAGCCGTGTTTCCTCATCGGTCTAGTATTTTGTGCCACACGCCTCCACTAGGATCCACATCCGGAGTTTGAGTTAGTATTGCTACAACTCGGATTGTCGGTATGTATCATAAGTAGTCTTTGGCATCAAGCGGTATCTTTGCCGTCATGAGTAAACATATCAAATATGACATTGTTATAGCATGGATCAATGATTGGTACCTCAGATCCTGCGTTGGCGTCATAGGCGGAAGTCGTCGAGTCGATTATGCGTACTTAGTCTCCTGAAGATTTGCCATGAAGATGCAGGTTGCATTGAGTTCCTCGAGGTCTTCCAAATCATCCATAATAGCCATAAAGTCATGTTCCTCGACTCAACGAAGGCCGCTTCCTTTGTACCAACAAGGTAGCTTTCGAAGATACGAAGATCCTTCTTGTGCGGCTTATGGGACAGTTGGTGCCATGTGACCCATTCCTTGCGGTTATAACACTTAACCGATTCCCGATTCACATTTCCATAATTCCCAACGATTGGGCGCAACATTCCCATTCGATTACCTTTGCTCCATTCCCAACATTCTCCAATCGATTTCCAACATTGACCCAACCGATTACCCGATCTGCACGCTGATTACCCATGACGAAATCGGTAGCATATCCTGTGATTCCCAATAACTCCAACCATTTGATTACCCATATTCACACCGGTACATTGCAATTTGCTGTGCGAGTGTTTGATGAAATCCTTTGGTTGTTGTTAGTTGGTGTGGAATAGCGACCTCTGAATGCTTTTCCCAACAAAGAGAATACTTGATACAAAGCTTCTTACGGTTCCATTTCAAGATCGGTGATTCCTTGCGGTATTGTGGATCGGTTGTTGAATGACTTGTTGTTCGGTGGATAGAATTGTTGTTGTGGTTGTGGAATGTATTGTTGCAAGTTGTTGTTGGAAGATGATGAAGCTTGTTGTTGTGTATTCACCGAAGGTTGAGTCTTTGCAATAAGTGCCAATGGATCATGATTCTTTGCCAATCTTTCTTTCTCCGACTTCATTGACTTCAGCTTGGTTTTGTTTCAGAAAATCATTCAGTTGATCAAAGTTCACCGGATGAAGGTCTTTTGTTTGGTTGACAATAGTTACATATCGTCCCCATTCCTCTGGAAGATTGTTCAGAACTTCATGTTTTGAACGATAGTTCGGGTGTCAACTTGTTTCTAATAAGCTCATTCATCAAAGTGCAAAACCTTCCATAGTAGGATTCAATGGATTCTCCAGGTTGAAGTAAACTTTTCCCATTGGTTAGCGAGCTTTTCTCCATGTCTTGTTGACCAATTTCGTTCCGTGACAAAGCGTCTACACGTTCCCACATATCGAGCGGTTTCACAACCGCTCTACACGGCAAAATTTCTATTGGTAAACCAGTTGGATATGAATTGCCATGTCATCTGCATCGACTTGTTTGATCATCTTCATTGTATTCTGATTCATTTTGAAGACGAGAGGATGGTGGGACGGGAGGTGTTGCGTTAGGATATCCAGGGATATGGACTTGTCGAGGCTTGAAGGGTCCATTCGATGGATTGAATCATCGAGTTTTCCATTCGGTTTCGTCTTGATGTAACGGAGCATACGACTTGTCCATTGAAGATAACCACCTTTTGCCAACATAGGGCGGTTTTCGCGCGGCTGCATGAATGTCTTGTTGAGTTGCCATTGATGAAGATATGTTATGATAAAGTTGATGTAGGATCGATTCAACGATAAAGGAGTTGTGGTTGATGAAGATTAAGCTTCGGTTGAGGTGTTTCAGAAAGTCGTACTTCGTAACCTTGGTTCTTAAAAATTTTTTCAAAATTTGAAATTCACTTAAAAATCAATTCTAAGGTCGTATGAAAATTTTGAGTTATGACAATTTTGGCGCCAAATTTGACCCGAAAAATTTGAATTTAGGCCCAAAATTTTGAATTTTTGACCAAAATTTTCACAGTTAAACCAAAAGTTGAATTTCGCGTAAAAATTGAACGTTTAGTCTCCTCAAAAAATTAAATTTTAGTCTCCTCAAAAAATTGAACGTTTAGTCTCCGCCAAATTTTTTTTTTTTTTTTTTTAACCTTTATGCTTAGAAAGAGCTTAGGCGTGACAACGAAGTTCTGGTAAGATATGGTTACGAGTATGATGGCTTAGGCGTAGGATTCCTTAGGCGTAGGAAATGCTTATGCGTAAGTTTAAAGTTAGGCGTGAAAAGTTATGCGTAGATTTAGCTTATCGTAAGACAAATGCTTATGCATAAGAAAAATACTTAAGCGTAAAGTGTTCTCGGCGTAAGTCTAAGCTTATCGTAAGATTAGGTTTTCCCAAAAATCCTTTACACTATCACGTTGTAAGGGATATCCAAAATGAAGTGTTCCACAAACTTATCCAAGTGAGGGAAGCACCGAGTAATCGTTGGCTTCGAAGAATCTGCACAAAGTTATGCGTAGAACCTTATGCGTGAAAGCAGAGTTGACTTTCTTCGCGCGTGGAACTAGGGTTTTGACCTACTAAAAAATTTCCAATGATTCAAACGATTTCTCTTGCACAGATAGCCTTAAAACACTCGAATAACCCAAAAATGTTGACCTTTTTCACCCAAAGTGCTTAGATAAGTTACGAGTAGAAATGACCAAAGAACCAAAAACGAGTTCAAAAATGATTTAAAACACGTAAAGCTTGAACTTTTGCAAAAAACTAAAAATTTAGCACCAAATAAACCTTAAACCACAAGAATCTTGAATTTTTAAGTGCAAAAATTAAAGCTTTAAGCGTGACAAATATGTAAACCGAGAGCCTTTACGCGTAACCCTTCAAAACAAACACAAACACTCCTAAACTATTGTTAGACGATTGATACCAATTGTAGGACCTTACTTTTATCAACCTTATCACAAACCCAACACGTATACAAGTATAACCACGTGAAATCAAACACAAACGTTATGCTTAGAAAGAATAAGAAGAAAGGAAAGATGGTGACTTGAATGATATGAAATCCGTGTATGTGAGAGGATAAAGATAAACACAATAAGTTGTATATTGCTTCAAAGAAAACACACACACACACACACTCAAGCACACCCCTCAAATGACCATTTGAGGGGTATTTATAGTACAAGACACAAGTTGCCCTAAAGGCTTCCCTTGGGCTTTGTATGGGCTTCGTTGGATTGGATTTGGACGTGGGATATATGAGTTTATAGGCACGGCAAGCTAGCTCATCTTTTAACCAAATAGCTTATCCCAATCCACGAGCCCGATGACTATTCTATCACGATATCTAACACACGTTACAAAGTTCCTAATCGTGAATGACCATCACTTCTAATATAAACTATTAAGGCTAACAAACAGTATTGCAGTCATGCAATTGACTTGAAAGATGAATAAGAATGACACGAATAATTTAGAATAAAAAAGAAATACAATCATATATTTACTAAAAATCAAGGACACAAAAATTGCAACTGAAGTAAATAAAAAGGCATAAAGAGAGGAGTAGCCGGCGCATAAACCAAAAGCATCTTTATCACCAACTATATTTTTCATCATCACTTAAGAATTACCAGAAATCATCATATGTCCCAACATTGGTTGCATATTCGTACGCTGTTGCATGAATGCTTGTATCAAATTATGGGATGGGTTGAGTTATTAGAACGGTGCCTACTTTTTTATTAAGACCCCCCAGTTTTTTGTTTTTTTATTTTTTTATTTTTTTTATTTTATAATTTTGTTTATATCAAAAGCTATAAACTTGAAAATGCGGAACGTAAATATAAGTTTAATAAATAAACGCTTAAAGCGTAAATCTGGGCAGCGACAAAAGCTGCGTTATCTTGAAAAAATGGGGGGACAAAAGGAATATTCCCTATGGATGTGACTCCATAGGGAGGGTTCCAATAGTAGGACCCTATGGGATACACTATTGGAACCCTCCCTATGATGTCAAATCATAGGGAATATTCCTTTTGTCCCCCACTTTTATTATAGCGGTTTTTTGTCATTTATTCGCCGTTGACTATTAAACTTTATATTTCTTTATTCGCATTTTAGTTTATAGCTTTTTGATATAAACAAAATTATAAAAAAAATTAATAATAAAATAAAATTAAAAAAAAAAAGGAAAAAAACTAGGGGGGGTCATTCTAAAAACTAGGTAACGATCCTATTGACCCAAATTATACATTATACACTTTAGGTCCAATAAAAGTAAGCTGTGGAGTGAACCACCTCTAATTGTATACCCGGGTCCCAAATAACAACTGGTACAAAAATAAATCAAAATTTTAGTGAATCAATACAAAAGAAACCGAACGATGGTCACTTAAACAAAAACAATACACTGTCTCACATTGTTCCATTACATTCATTTGCCACCCATCTTTGTATTTCACATTGCATTACATTTGCTTTATGTGGTCAAACGTATTAATTGGATATACAAACGCTAGTTAGGGTGTTTGGATTAACTTATTTTCGAAGGTAATACATTCAAGCTTATAAGCTCATAAGCCCATAAGATAAGTTTAAATACACCCTTAGTCGTCGACTTCTTTAGATTTGGAAAATCTCATAAGTTCAAACTTTATTGGCTTGTGAGCTTATGCTTCTAAGTCCATAAACTAAATTAGAAAAATACCATAAGCACTAATATTAACTGCATTAGCTGCATTAGCGTAAAAAGAACACTTTCTGAGGAACCAAATGAGTTGGGTTGACTCTGAAGACTTATTATCCGTGTTTTTAAATTGCATAGGCATATGATGTAACTATTCGTTTTATTTTATTTAGGTGCGATTTTATGCTTCAACACATTCGAATGCAATATATCTGGCGACTCTGTATATTTTCGGATATGTAGGAATCAATTATATAGTCTAAAGGGTTCCTTGATATTCAATGAAAAAGATCAAGTAAAGAGCCTACACACAAAATGCAAACCCAAAACACATTCAACAAAACCACACACAATTCACCCATACGTCTCATTAGCCACATACCATTAACCCAACTCATTAAATGGGTATGAACAAATATTACCGTTGGTTATGGAACGTTGTATTGCTTTCACATGAACTCTGGGATACCCGTATGCCAATACATTGGAAATAAAAGGGGTGCAAAAGTACTAAACAGAGTATGCAAGAAAACAAACCTTGATCAAATATATCGGCTCTGGCACCCTTGGATGGCACTAATATATTGCGAGCAAGGTTATGCATGTTTAGAACATCTGACAACTCTTGTAGAGTGAGAGAGCACATCAAGGGACTCGGTACCATAAAATGATGAATAATTTGGGTTAAACGCATTGCCTCCGATTTGGTTTTTAGCCTCGTATTGTGGTCGAAAGTCTTCACGTGACTTCATTTCTCCTCATCAAACTCTGAAATACTGTGAAAACTATACCAACAATATAAAAATTGAGGATTTATCAATGGATCAAGTCACATGGTATTAGTATAATGTTGACCAGTTCAACAAAAAAAAGTCAGAGGGTCTTATGGAAAAGTTACTTCAAGTGTTCATAAGCTGACCTGCTGCATTGTTGCCAAAAACGACACTCAACACAAGCCACAATAAATTTTGTAGATTTGGAATGACTTTCACAAACTTTATGTTTCTGATGGTACTCCTTGGAAGATGAGAGATCAAGGTTGCATCCTTCAACTTGACACCGGATGATAGATGTGGTTTGGTATGTTGATTTAACTTTCTTCCATGTTGATATAGTTTGTTATGTATTTAGTCTTTATCTTAGCTTACGAGTGTCTAGGGGATTAAGCATTAAGTTTCCTATTAGTCAACTAGTCTTAGGATATCAATAAAAGATTGGGTGGTTTTGTGTCCCAAGCCCAACCTCACGTATTTTCTTTTATTATCACAACAGACATAGGTGATTTGTTAGAGTCGTTTTCATCCCCCTCATCTCTATAAAAGGAGGTGAGGGAGAATCTTATACGCATTCTTTCAATACTAATCAAACAATCGATTAGGGATACTTACTTGTGCATTATCTTTTCTTACGTCAACACATCTTGAGATCAGTAATCCGTTTTCTAGTAACCGGGTTGTTAGGGATCAAATCCTTACAAGTGGTATCAAAGCCAGGTTCGAAAGTTCTCTGGTTATCTAGGATCGATCGAGAAGGGTTCTTGGGTCTTGATTATGCGGGTGCTTGGACAAGGTGTAGGAGACTTGGGTTCTTGGGTCTTAGATCTTCGTTGGTTTTGGGTTTATCAAGATCGGAACTAATTTTCCGGTGAGTCTTGGTTTTTCCGTTTATACATACGGGGAAGACAAAGAAGTTTTTGTGTTTTGTTTTCTCTGGTTGGTTATACAAGAAGAAGAACAAGTTACTTTTTTTTTAAAAAAGACAAAGACATCAAACAAAAGTTGGAGCAGGTGACTTTAATAAAGAAAAAGGGAAGCACACCACGTGAACGTGTCAAGGTGGTTGATTTCTTTTATTTAAAAACCAAAAGTATTTTTATTATATTAATACTTTGGTAATATAATAAAGGTTATTAATTAAGAGGGTATTGCACAAGGGACTTTGTTAGTTTGTGATTGTGAGGTTTTTTCACAAGGTTTAGCAAATTAATAAAGGGATTAAAGAATGACGGGAGCCAAGTTTGACATGAAAAATTGATGGGCGGTGATTCGGGTTATGGAGAGTCAAGATCGTGCTTTATTAATCCAACATGGATGTGAAGCGACTCGGAGGTTTTACCAGGACATGGACAGCCATGAAGGTGAGCTAAACAAGCTCATAGTGCGTGATTTTTGTTTAGGTAACAAGGTCTTGAGAGGTTACCAGGGAGGCATTAGCGGGGTTTGGACCAAGCTCGAGACTTTGTACATGACAAAGTCCTTGGCCAACAAGTTTTACACGAAGAAGAAGTTGTACATTCTACATGGGCTGGACGGCGATTTCAGGCATATAGATGAGTTCAACAAAATCGTTGTTGATTTAGCAAATATTGAGGTAAATTAGAGGATGAAGATCTTGCTTTATTATTACTCACTTCTTTACCGACATCATCTGAACACTTTGTGGATACCTTGCTTTATGGGCCGGAAGCTTTGACTTTGGAGGATATGTGGCTGAATTCAAAGGAAATCAAAGAAAGATCTAAAGCGAAGGGATAATGGTGAAGGGTTATACGTGAGGAAGATCGATCGCGGAATTCGCATCGATCAGGAAAGTCAAGATCGAAGTATCGAGGTGGAAGACTCAAGTGCTATATTTGCCAATCTGAGGAGCACTTGAAGAAAGCTGTCCAGAAGAATAATCGCAAAGTCAAATGGTTTCGTCAAGAAAGATGATCGACCAAGCTCTAGTGGTTCGATTTATGGCGGTTACGAGGTGATGATGGTTATGAGTGAGAGGCTCGCTAGATTGGATCATGGATTCAGGAGGTTCATACCATATGACACACAAGGTTAGATTTATTTTTATTTTTCGGAATGCGATGGGAATGCTGTTGGGTGACATGAGGGTGCAAGATCGGAGGTATTGGCAAGGTAAGGTACAAGCGAAAGATGGGTCAAGTTTTGTATTACACAATGTCAGGTATATTTCTGAATTGAAAAGAAACTTGATATCGTTGGAACTCTTGAAAAAGAGGATATCTGGTAAAATTGCGGTCGGGCAAAATCAAGGTGATTAATGGTTCAGGGTTGTTTATCTCGGAACCCGAAGGAAAATTCGTATACTCTTTGGATGGCCATGCGGTGGCGGGTGAGCTTAATGCTAGTGTTGAAGAAAAACGGAGTCTTGCCCGGGTTTGGCACAAAAGGCGGGACATATCGGTGAGGCGACTACTACAGTCTTTGGAAGCGAGTTGTTTGGCAAGAAGAGTCTAGGTAAGCTTCGATTTTTGTGAGAATTGTGTTACGGGAAAGTCACATCGAGTGGGTTTGGGTGGAAGGCACACTACTCGGGGAGTGATAGACTATGTTCATTCGACTTATAAATTCCGTCTCGGGTGGAATCATTGGGGGTAAGAGTATTTCTTATCTATTGTTGATGATTATTCGAGGTATGGGGTTTATATTCGAGGTTCAAACACGAAGCATTTGGAAAGTTCAAAGAGTGGAGCAAATTAGTAGAGAATCGAGGCGGGAGGAGCGGTTAAGAAGCTTAGGGCGGATAATGGTCTTGAGTTACCATGCAGGGAGTTTGAGTATTTGCTTGAGAGTGGGATTGCTAGACATTTGACAGATTGCGGGGCGCTACGGCGAGAATGGATTAGCGAGCGGATGAATAGAACTCTCATGGATAAGGTACTGGCTGTTTATTAATTCAGTCGGATTGCCCAAGACCTTACAGTGAGCGACATGTACGGCCGCATATCTTATAAATAGGTCACCATCGACAGCGATTGAGAAAAAGGGAAGCACACCATTTAATAAAGAAAAAGGGAAGCACACCACGTGAAGGTGTCAAGGTGGTTGATTTCTTTATTTAAAATAAAAGTATTTTATTATATTAATACTTTGGTAATATAATAAAGGTTATTAATTAAGAGGGTATTGCACAAGGGACTTTGTTAGTTTGTGATTGTGAGGTTTTTTTACAAGGTTTAGCAAATTAATAAAGGGATTAAGAATGGCAGGAGCCAGTTTGACATCGAAAAATTGATGGGCGGTGATTCGGGTTATGGAGAGTCAAGATCGTGCTTTATTAATCCAACATGGATGGATGGCGACTACGGAGGTTTTACCAGCGACATGGACACTTTGCTTGAAGGTGAGCTAAACAAGAGCTCCTAGTGCGTGATTTTGTGTTTAGGTAACAAGAGTTCACAGGGAGGCGGCTAGCATTGAGGGTTTGGACAAGCTGAGACTTTGTACATGACAAAGTCCTTGGCCAACAAGTTGTACCTGAAGAAGAAGTTGTACACATTCTACATGCGACGGTGAGAGCGATTTCGAGCATATAGATGAGTTCAACAAAATGGTATTGATTTAGCAAATATTGAGGTAAAATTTGAAGATGAAGATCTTGATTTATTATTACTCACTTCTTTACATCATACCGAACACTTTGTGGATACATTGCTTTATGGACGGGAAGCTTTGACTTTGGAGGATGTGATGGCCACACTGAATAGGTCACCATCGACAGCGATTGAGAAAAAGACTCCTATGGAGATGTGGTCGGGACATCCAAGTGATTATGGGATGTTGAGGATTTTAAGGTACGTAATCGCATATTCTACGTTAAACAAGGTAAGCTCGAGCGGAGAGCGGTAAAATGCATTCTTTGGGGTATCACGAAGGTGTGAAGAGTCACAGGCTATATAGGCTTGATAATGAATCACCTAAAATAGTCACTAGCGAGGGGATGTGGTCTTCAGCGAAAGTGTCATGTACGAACCGTTGAAGGATTACAGTCTTGTCTTGATAAGTCTGTTGAGGAATTACGAGGTTGAGGTGGAAGCTGAGAGGTTAAATAATCGTTAAGCGGGAAGATCGAGACGGATGATGAAGATGGCATGTGATGAAGATCACGAGGATGGGATCATGATCAAACACGGATCTCACAGATTATCGTTGGTTCGGGATAGAAACCGGACAAGAACGAAACCTTTGAGGTTTCGGGATAGAAAATAATATGGTACGCTTCTGCGTTTTCGCGGCGAGAGGAAGAAGATACTCATGAACCATTAACATACAGGGCGATTGCTTGTGAAGAGCAGTTCTAAGTGGAAAGGCGCTATGGATGAAGAGATGGATTCTACGAGGAAGAATAAGACCTATGAGTTAGTAGATCATCCAATGGGCAAAAGGGGTAGGCGCAAATGGGCTATTCAAGATAAAGGAAGGGATTGAAGGTGTTCAAAAGCCTAGGTACAAGGGAGGTTGGTGGCTCGTGGATTCATACAGGAGTATTGACTATAATGAAGTATTTTACGGTAGTTAGACACACATCTATTGGGTTATACTTGCATTGGCTAGCGTGTAGAGATGTGAAATTTTAAGGGCCAGTGATGTAAAGGCGGCATTTTACATGGTAATCTTGAAGAAGTGATCTACATGAGACAACCACAGGGTTATGAACAAGGTAACAAGGTATGTTTGTTAAAGAAATCCTTTATGGATTGGCGATCACCTAGGCAATGGTATAGGAGGTTTGATGGTATATCTTTGAGCAGCGGGTTTAAAGCGTAGCGATTCTGACAGCTGCGTGTATTGAGTTATGCGGTGAGTATATCTATCTATTATATGTGAGGCGATATCTGATTGCTTGTAAAAGCAAGACTGAGATTGGGTCTATCAAGTCTTTGCTTAAAAAGGAGTTTGACATGAAAGAGCTCGGGAAGCAAAGAAGATTCTTGGTATGGAGATCATGGGGATCGAGTAAGATACGAGGGTGTCACAAATCGGGTATGTTTCTAAGATTTTAAATAATTTTAGAATAGACAATGGGAAATCGGTTAAGATGCCATTGGGTGGGCACTTCAGTTGCGTTGAAGGATTGCGGTTAGGGATTGTGATGTTGAAAGGATGAGTAAGGTGCTATATTCAAATGCGGTTGGGAGCTTAATGTGCGATGGTGTGCGAGGCGGACATGGCGTATCACGGTAAGTGTAGTTAGCGAGATATTTGGCGAATCGGGTAAAAAGCATTGGGAAGCGGTGAAGTGGATTTTGAAATATTTGCGGGCTGCAAGCGTGGGTTTTAGTGTATGGGACAAATGTTGGCAACCATGTGGGCGTAACGAGTTTTGTTGATTCAGACTATGCTAAGGATCCGGATAAAGGTAGGTCTATCACTGGTTACGCGTTTTTAGTACAAGGATGTGTTGTAAGCTGGAAGGTGTCACAATTCTCAATTTTTGGTCATTTCTCAAAACAATTCACGTTTCACAATTTCATAATTTATCGTAAACTAGCTTTGCGTGTTCCAAATTCGCGTAACCTTTATGGTTTAGTGGCGAATTCATGATCATATCATCACGAACATTTCATATAGACTAAGTTTAGTCTACATTTCATTAGCATCATTTGCATCATATTAGTTCATTCATGACATTTCATTTCACATTAATCGCGTAAATTTTATATTAAATAAGCGTTATCGCGTGAGTTATTATTTTGAATATTTAATCCGTTACTTCTAAAATGATCCGTATTTTTATACTTACATTTAGTTATAAAAACTATATTTTTAGTTTACCTAGTGTTTTAAATTTATTTGGTATATAAATTGTTAAAGTTATATTACACGTTTTTAAAAACTACGATTATTATTATATCACCCAAATTATGCAAGAAATGTATTTTTACAATTTTTATGATCTTATTATACTCTACCTTGATCCATTAAAAGTTACTTTTACATAAAAGTTCCTTAAATACACTAACATTTTATATACAAGTTATTTATATAAACATTCTTACTTACACTTTTCTTACAACAACAAGTATATACATTTGATAAAAAAAATATATATATATTTGGGAACCATATCCCCTAAAATCCGGCTCCAAGGGGGGAGGGGCAATCAAATTAGGTAGATTTTTCTACATAACAAGATTTATACTCAAAGTAAATTGACTTCACTCATTCAATTGCAATAATACAAGTAGCCAAGAAAATTTTTCCTCTCTTTGTTCTCCTTATACAAACCGGCCTTCATAGAGGTTTTCAAGGGATCACAAAATTTTTCCAAGCTCAAGTGTTAACACAATCTAGATAATACTCTTATTAAGGTTTGAAATAAAACCTAGGGTGTTTAGGATAACCTTGTTCTTTGCACCTCATCATATCACTTGTAAGCATCTCATGTTTATTTTTCATCTTACATATTTATTTCATACTCATCTCATCATTTTTGAGCAAAAACATGCAAGACTTGTGCTTATTTATACCATTTTTACATTGATTTTAAGTGTTTGATATATATAAAGTCATCCTATAATTATTCCCTTGGTATATATTGGTCTTGATGATGTTTAGGAACCCATGACACCCTAAGAAGGTGTATGGTAGGATTAGATTAGCTTTGGAGTTGATTTGAAGGGATTGAAATAGGTTTAGTACGAAAAACTATTTTGACAAAGTATATAAAGTGGTTTGTCCTTATTTTGTTTTTCTGGAAAATCCGACAGTTGACACGAAATTTTGGCCTTGATATTTAGAAAATATACTTTAAAACGAATCCGTGGCGGCGAACGGATTAAGCGGAGTTATAACGAAGAAGTTATGGATTTTACAAGTTTGGTGAAATATATATTTTCAGAAAATTCAGCAACCTATTTTGGTTTTATGCGAGTCAAAGCGAGTCCTAAGCTTTACAAATTATTTCGACTTATCAAAAATATATTAGTATACTTTGATAAAAGCTAAGGGCGTATTATCACGTAAGCGGTTTGAAAGCGACAAAGATATACGCGTTTTCATAAAATTGCGTAACTTTTATTTGAAAAACTATATTATTTATCGAGACAAGTGTTACGGTAGTGAAGCGACCATGTTGAAGGCTGTTTTAAACGATGATGTAGAACTTTTTGTAACGAGATGTCTTTTAATAAAATCAAGATCATCAAGCATATTTTTCCGACCGGTATATGGAGTTTTAATAAATTAATTCGCGTTGCTCAAACTTTGCCGAAACTCACTTTTTACACAACACTTGGACAAAATCACCATCTTTAACCTTTATTATCTCTATGTTCGAGACCTTTATGTCGAAAACTCCTGAACTGAAACTTCTAGATTTTGATACAAGCTTTCCAAACCCGTCGAGTTCGTTTCCTAACGTTCGACGTACCATTTCGACTAGTTTTTCAAAGCCATTTTGTCACCTTCATGAAATTTCGGCGACATTATTTTACCGAAAAGTTGAAATTTCACAATAAATCATTACAAAACTATTGTAGGATGACATTTTGTGAAAATACTTGTAAAGTGATTTTTAGCGGTCAAGGCGTCAAAGGGTATTTTTCACGAAAGAGTATTATTTTCAAACTCGCTAATGGTATAAATAACATACGAAATGCATGCATAACATTACATCATAACTCATTCACGTATCATAACATTCATAATAGGTCAAGGTTAAAGTATCACACTACATCTCGGTACTCACTGTCATCGCCTCATTTTACCAGTGAGTTTTCATAGCTTTCAATTGTTTTGTACTATTTTGGGGGAGATACATGCTCAATTATTTTTCACAAGTACTTTATATTTTAAGGATAACTTCTATCATGATCACCATTGTTTCTAAATCAAATGTTATACTATATCAATTGTTCTTGTTTGCGTGCTATAGTTCTAGTCGTATAGCGTTCTAAATCGGTTGACTACGATACATCGTCGAATAAAGTACTATATCGTTGACTCACGATACATTGAGTTAGGTGCTATTGATTATGTGCTATAGTTCTCGTGTTATAGCGTTCTCATCGATTTGACTCTTGATACATTGAGTCTAGTCCTATTGATTAAGTGCTATTGTTCTCACGTCCGAGTTAGGTACTATTTTGAATTCATTTGACATCATGTGTTGCACATAAACTATATACATTTTGGCAGTGGGTTGTGAATACACGAGTTGCAAGTTTTTATGGCGGAACTTGGGCTGAGTGGATTTACAATGCCTTTCTGACATAACGATTTTGAAAGGCTTTACATTCCAACACAAACTCTATGAACTCACTCAACCTTTGTGTTGACACTTTTTAGCATGTTTTATCTCGTGTATCTAAGGCATTCACTTCATGGCATGCATTTGGACACATCATAGAGTCGCGGTGACGGCCAGCGTCTCATGGGTTTTATGAACTTTAAAACATCGTTTGGCTTGTATCAAACCTATTACATCATACATTGATTTTCATTTGGGACCTACATTTTGTAAACTTCAGATTATTCTAATTAATCAGCGATGTATATTTTCAAAGCGACACTTTAGGTGGATTCGATATACTCTAACTTTGATGCTATGGGTCCTCCCAAGGTATTCCATTCGGCGCAAAACCGTAATTTGGGGTGTGCAGTTGGTATCGGAGAGTCGGTTATAGAGAACTAGGTTGCATCATTGACCCTAGACTATAACCACATCATCATAGCATCTCATCATATCATTATAAGTGCATATTCTTTATACATGCGGACTTATGACTCAACACCAAACATCATATGAGTCGATTAGTCCAAGCATTGCATAATTACTCCTAAATTATACATAGCATGATCACCTATGTCTAATTCAGGAAGAATCATGCAATGAAGGGAGTAGTAGTCTCATATGTGTAATCAATTCCGTAATCAAGCCAAATTTTCAAAAGATTTTCTTCAAACCACTTGTTTCGGTTTGATCCGGCGGTTCTTGTTTGATGAGTTGCAAAGATCGAGCTAGAAACAAGTTGTTACTTAAACCGATTTAGCCTAATGGTAGCATGTTCTTGTTTGATGAGTTGTGGGATTAAGCAAAAATCGGTTACCAAAAAGTCTTTTAAAATTTTGCTTGAGAATGGGAAAGCTTGTCTCATCGAGCCTAATCATAAGAAAGCATGTATTTAGGATGGGAATTGCTCACGATAGCGAGGGCATTATCTTGTGGGGCGAGTAACTCATATGCATGAGCATTGACATAATCATTTAGACCATACATGAGCATAAACTTTTAGAACCCTTGTGCGAGGTTGAATCATAGTATCATCGATTGAATCACGAGGGCGTGATTCCTCTGACATGGGAAGAATGTCACAATTCTCAATTTTTGGTCATTTCTCAAAACAATTCCCGTTTCACAATTTCATCATTTATCAATGAATAGCTTTTCGTGTTCAAATTCGTAACCTTTATGGTTTAGTGGCGAATTCATGATCATATCATCACGAACATTTCATATAGACTAAGTTTAGTCTACATTTCATTAGCATCATTTGCATCATATTAGTTCATTCATGACATTTCATTTCACATTAATCGTAAATTTTATATTAAATAGCGTTATCAGCGTGAGTTATTTGAATATTTAATCCGTTACTTCTAAAATGAAGATCGACATATTTTTTATACTTACATTTAGTTTATAAAACTATATTTTTAGTTTACCTAGTGTTTTAAATTTATTTGGTATATAAATTGTTAAAGTTATATTATTACGACGGTTTTTTTTAAAAACTACACGATTATTATTATATCACTCAAATTATGCAAGAAATGTATTTTTACAATTTTTATGATCTTATTATACTCTACCTAGATCCATTAAAAGTTACTTTTACATAAAAGTTCCTTGAATACACTAACATTTTATATACAAGTTATTTATATAAACATTCTTACTTACACTTTTCTTACAACAACAAGTATATACATTTTATAAAAAAAAATATATATATGTTTGGGAACCATATCCCCTAAAATCCGGCTCCAAGGGGGAGGGGCAATCAAATTGGGTAGATTTTTCTACATAACAAGATTTATACTCAAAGTAAATTGACTTCACTCATTCAATTGCAATAATACAAGTAGCCAAGAAAATTTTTCCTCTCTTTGTTCTCCTTATACAAACCGGCCTTCAAGGGTTTTCCAAGGGATCACAAAATTTTTCCAAGCTCAAGTGTTAACACAATCTAGATAATACTCTTATTAAGGTTTTGAAATAAAAACCTAGGGTGTTTAGGCTAACCTTGTTCTTTGCACCTCATCATATCACTTGTAAGCATCTCATGTTTATTTTTCATCTTACATATTTATTTCATACTCATCTCATCATTTTTGAGCAAAAACATGCAAGACTTGTGCTTATTTATACTATTTTTACATTGATTTTAAGTGTTTGATATATATAAAGTCATCCTATAATTATTCCCTTGGTATATATTGGTCTTGATGATGTTTAGGAACCCATGACACCCTAAGAAGGTGTATGGTAGGATTAGATTAGCTTTGGAGTTGATTTGAAGGGATTGGAATAGGTTTAGTACGAGAAAAACTATTTTAAACAAGTATATATAGTGGTCTGTCCTTATTTTGTTTTTCTGGAAAATCCGACAGTTGACACGAAATTTTGGCCTTGATATTTAGAAAATATACTTTAAAACGAATCCGTGGCCGCTTGAACGGATTAAAACGGAGTTATAACGAAGAAGTTATGGATTTTACAACTTTGACGACGAAATATATATTTTTCAGAAAATTCAGCAACCTATTTTTGGTTTGTGCAGTCAAAAACGAGTCTTAAGCGTTATAAATTATTTCAACTTATCAAAAATATATTAGTATACTTTGATCTGAAGCTAAGGGCGTATTATCATAAAAGGATTTGAAGCGACAAAGATATACGTTTCATAAAATTGCCGTAACTTTTATTTTACGAAAAACTATATTATTTATCTGAGACAAGTGTTACGGATGGTGAAGCGACCATGTTGAAGGCTGTTTTAAACGATGATGTAGAACTTTTTGTAACGAGATGTCTTCTAATAAAATCAAGATCATCAAGCATATTTTCAAAACGACCGACCGTTTGTATAGCGGAGTTTTAATAAATTAATTGCGTTGCTCAAACTTTGCGAAACTCACTTTTACACAACACTTGGACAAAATCACCATCTTTAACCTTTATTATCTCTATGTTTGAGACCTTTATGTCGAAAACTCCTGAACTGAAACTTCTAGATTTTGATACAAGCTTTCCAAAACCGTCGAGTTCGTTTCCTTGCTTAGTACCATTTCGACTAGTTTTTCAAAGCCATTTTGTCACCTTCATGAAATTCCGTGACATTATTTTCTGAAAAGTTGAAATTTCACAATAAATCATTACAAAACTATTGTAGGATGACATTTTGTGAAAATACTTGTAAAGTGATTTTGAGCGGTCAAGGCGTCAAAAGGTATTTTTAACGAAGAGTATTATTTTCAAAACTCACAAATGGTATAAATAACATATGAAATGCATGCATAACATTACATCATAACTCATTACGTATCATAACATTCATAATAGGTCAAGGTTAAAGTATCACACTACATCTCGGTGTACTCACTTTTGTCATCGCTTCATTTTACCAAGTGAGTTTTCATAGCTTTCCAATTGTTTTGTATTATTTTTGGGGGAGATACATGCTCAATTATTTTTCACAAGTACTTTATATTTTTAAGGATAACTTCTATCATGATCACCATTGTTTCTAAATCAAATGTTATACTATATCAATTGTTCTTGTTTGCGTGCTATAGTTCTCGTCAGTATAACGTTCTAAATCAGTTGACTACTTGATACATCGTGAATAAAGTACTATGTCGGTTGACTCTCGATACATTGAGTTAGGTGCTATTGATTATGTGCTATAGTTCTCATTCATATAACGTTCTAAATCGATTGACCTCTTGATACATTGAGTCTGGTCCTATTGATTAAGTGCTATTGTTCTACGTCGAGTTAGGTACTATTGTGAATTCATTTGACATCATGTGTTGCACATAAACTATATACATTTTGGCGTGGGTTGTGAATACCGCGGGTTGCAAGTTTTGTATGGGCGAACTTGGGTGAGTGGATTTGATGCCTTTCTTTGCATAAACGATTTTGAAAGGCTTTACATTCCAACACAAACTCTATGAACTCACTCAACCTTTGTGTTGACACTTTTAGCATGTTTTATCTCGGGTATCTAAGGCATTCACTTCATGGCATGCATTTGGACACATCATAGAGTCAGCGGTGGCGCACGCGTCTCACTTGGGTTTTATGAACTTTAAAAACATCGTTTGGCTTGTATCAAACCTATTTCCGCATACATTGATTTTCATTTGGGACCTACATTTTGTAAACTCGATTATTCTAATTAATCAGCGATGTATTTTCAAACGACTTTAGGTGGATTCGATATAACTGTAACTTTGATGCTATGACAGTCCTCCCCAAGGTATTCCATTCCATTTGCAAAACCGTAATTTGGGGTGTGACGGAAGGCAAGCGCTACAACCGCGTGGTGGCTCTTTCAACTCTGAGGCGGAGTATATGGCCCTTACGGTACATGAAGGAAGCTATTTGGCTAAGGGGACTCTTGGAAGAGTTGGGCGTGGAGCTTAACAATGTGGCGATTAATTGTGATAATCGGTAGCGATTCACTTATCGCGGAATCATGTTTTCATGAAAGGACTAAGCACATTAATGTCGTTATCACTTTATCGAGAGAGGTCTTGGAAGCAAAGCGGTTGAAATTACGAGGTGGAGTCTTGAACACAATGCTGCAGATGCCTTGAAGGTGGTACTGGTGACTTAGACTTGTTTGGAGTTCTTGAGTGTAGGGTAGGCTAATAAAGCCTACTGGTGGAAATTGTTATGTATTTAGTCTTTATCTTAGCTTACGAGTGTCTAGGGATTAGCGCTTAAGTTTCCTATTAGTCAACTAGTCTTAGGATATCAATAAAGGGTCGTTGGGTGGGTTTGTGTCCCAAGCCCAACGTGCGTATTTTCTTTATTATCACAACCGACATAGGTGATTTGTTAGAGTCGGTTTCATCCCTCATCTCTATAAAAGGAGGTGAGGGAGGGTCTATACGCATTCTTTCAATACTAATCAAAAAATCGATTAGGGATACTTACTTGTGCATTATCTTTTCTTTTACATCAACCACATCTTCGAGATCGAGTAATCCGTTTTCTAGTAACCGGGTTGTTAGGGATCAAATCCTTACATAGTTGATGCAGGAACACCCAATTGAGAACAAGCTTTGTTTGTATTGTTCTTGGCGTAACCGTTCTCAAAATATTAGCCCTCTACGTAAATTAAAATAGTCACGCAAACCAAAATTTGGGCACAAATGACTCAATGATCAGCCTATAACATTGGTTTCAGAACACTTACCTTCCCACAACTGTTGTTGGCTCCCACCACGTTCAGTTTTCGCACCACGAGTCTGCATAAGAACGTCCTCGTTCCAAATCGTTATGAACAATATGTGTCCCTCTATTTTATTCCTCTTAGACTTTAGATGGTGCATACGCATAAGCAAGATAGAAATCAGTGGACTCTTTATAGTAGTAACTTAGGGGGTGTTTGGCTAACTTCTCAAAAAAGCTTATAGCTTTAACATAAATCTCTTTTGAAATAGCTTTTATAAATAAGCATCTACAAAATTTTCACTTGTCTGTTGTTAATGCACCTAAATTTAGAGTATGCGGTTGTGAAATAAAAAAGTTTTGTTGTCCATATGCCACACATTCCTCATTTTTAAGCTTAGGCGTCGGCATTGAGGCAGCTTCTGATGTTATGGCAACTATAGCCTTTGACATGTCACCCTCTTCAAGTTGCATGTGCTTTTCCATGTAATACTATCTGAGGCTAGCATAAAACACCATCTATGAAATATTGAGGATCAAACACATACCTCATTGCACGTTTGTATTCCATTGTATTAATGTAAGCCATTTTTTAAGCTGCAAAAACAAATTAAAGTTCCATTAGCAACTTGTTGTATTATGACTTCCATTATAATTGTAATAAGTATCGATACATATATGATTATATTATATTGTATTGATTATAATATAAAATTATATTATATTTTATTGATTAGTATTCTATATTGATTAGTATTTTTGAAAAAGTGAGAATTATATTGTTGTGTTTTCATCATGCAGCCTTCCAACAACCAAATTCTCTAACACCATTTTCCACTTGGTCATCTCCATGTCAGGAGTCCAAATCTTTGAAACCTGCAAAATAGTATATAACAAAAATCACACATAAACTAAATGCATACTTTATATACAAATTAGTCAATTGTGGCTGTGTTTTATCTTAAACCCCGTCAATGGGGCCAACTCAAAGAAATTAGCAAAAGCCGAAAAATGCTCTCGTTCAGCTCAAAAGGGATGCCAATTACTGAAAGTGTATTTTTATGACCCATTCCAACCCGTATCCATTTTGGACCTATTAGAGGACTTGTTCGATAATTTAATATACACACAACCTTACCATCTAAGAAGACTAAATCATCTTGTAAGAGCTTCTAACCTTATTTTTCTGTCTAAGACTGGGCCATAATAACTTGTGGATCAGCATGGGAAAAATGTTGATTGCAAATGTTTATATCAATACCACCACCTCTAGTCTTATTTTCTGTAGTGGCACGTTTATATCAGGACCACCAGCTTTTTATTTTCTGTAGCAAATGTTTATATCAATACCACTCACTCTAGAGATCCTCGTTATCGGCAAACTGTAATGACGCCATTGCACATTAGCCGCAATCTAAATATGACGCATAAAAAATAAACATCAAAACATATGCAAATATGTCTGCTTTAGGAATGACTATCGATTTTACTACCTTTCAACATGCTATTATAAATCAATGTATTGTTATGTTGTCACAAAATTTACAGTTGACTCTTTTCGTAACCTTATTATCAATCTTCTTATTGAGTTATATGCACCAATCGATCAGTGATAATGGAAAAGTCTGAGGATCCCCGCCAGTGTCTGAGGATCCCCGCCAGTGACTGGTAAATTTTCTGACTGACAGATAAGAAAACCAAGGTGGCATATGCGGAAGGTCGTATTCATTTTGAATCTTATAATAATTTGGATCTTCATACGCATTCGACTCAACATTAGCCGTCTTTCCATTTTCAAAAAAAGTTGTAGCTTTCATCTTATTGAAGCGCTAAGTATCCAAGCGAGGGCGGTCTCTAAAAGAGCGTGACCACTAAAATTTACTCTGAAACTCTTAAGCAGTTATTTCGACATGTTAATGTAGAAACTCATATTAAAGGCAAAATCAGTGTTAAATTATCTTAATTTTTTTGGGCTTATATTTACAAAAAATAAAATTTTACCCATTTTCCTAACTTAGAAAGTGACTATTTAATCAAATTCGAGCATAGATTCAATAAGCACATAACAATCTATTCAAATATGATCGGTATACCACTTTCTCTGATTTGACTTTGCCACCGATGATATAAAAGACTGAATATGTATCAAATTTTTTCAGGATTGCATACCATGACAGACACTAAATTAGCAGGACTTACCAAACATCGTACTGTGTGGGCTTCAGACTTCACAATTTACAGACACACCGAAATCTTTAACCAAAAGCACTATGCATTAATTTTATAAAACTTTTGAGACATGTGAACCTAAAAAGTATCTAAATTTGAATAGATAAAAACCATTACTGACCTGCAGATGTTAAGATTCCAAACTTTTAAGTTTTCAAAGATATTTGCTACGGTTGCCTTTCCTTTAACTTTCACTGGTGCCTTTCCTATAACTTTCACTGGTGTAGCTAAATGAAAGGGAAAAAACACTCTTATATAAGCTATAAACTGCAGATATATATTAAGAAGGTGTTTGGAATTCCTTGTCTTTTCCACTAAACTTTACATATCACGTTGATTAGGTTCAGTTAGTAGTGGCAAAACTGAGACCATTAGCTCAAAAAAAATAGAAGCGTTTATTGTACCTGTTCAGGTGCACCTTTGCTCACTCTGTGCCAATTTCCTTTTTGATTGAGATAACTAGATTGAAGAAAGTTCAACAGTAGTGTAAACTTTTCGATCAAATATACATTATTTACCTTCCTAAAACCACTTTTGCTATCTCAGTCCATATGTTGCCAAACATATTTTAGGCCTGCAATTAATATCTAAGATGCTCAAAATATAAGAAACACACGAACCAAAAAAGTAGTCACTACACTTGTGTCAAAGGAAATTTGATGCAGTAGACAAAACACTACCATAATTAATTTGTATGTAAACAGTGGTGGAGCTGCTAGTTCAAGAACAATTCTTATAAACAATGTATGTATTTGATATTAACAAACCCTAGATAAATATATGCAACAAGTAATTATTACCAGGCGGTACAGCTGTCTCGCTATTCTTACCACAACTCTCGTAATCCACAGCTTTCCAAAACTACTTACTACTTAACGATGATGACGCCTCCTTCTCTTCTCATTAACCCTAACTCCGTTTCCTAATGTGAAACAGGCTAATTTGTTTTTCGTGAATAATAGGATCAAGAAACCCTTCATCGGCCTCTCATGAACCGTACCATTGGTATCAAGATAATGCTTGGTAGTACCATCCCCATTCTCTTGACCATCATTGTTTCCATGCCACTATAAAGCTAGGACAGGAAAGGGGGAAGGGGGAAGTTTCACATCACACTCACGAGATTTATTGTCAGTGTCTACGAAGAAACTGGTAGCAACTATGAGATAGCAGAGAATTACATCATAAACATTGTAGTATGGTTGTTAAACCATTATATAGCTAAGACATGAACAACTTGAATCTCAGCTCCATGCCATTGCTCCTTGTCATCTATCTTCTCATGTAAATGGATATGGGGAATGTTTTTGATCATGGAAGAATAAAATCAGTATATTAAAGCACAAGTGATCAACATCTTATGAGCACCATACATATCTTAGTTTTTAATAGCTCACGTAAAAGAGGTCTACGTTTAGATATTTCATTACGATACATGAGCTAATCATAATTAAGTCATACAAATAGATTGCAAAGAATTTAAAATTTTTAAATATCTCCAATATAATTCATAAAAATTAAAGTAGTTTCAATTAACTCAAAGTGACCACATTATGATAATAGTTCCAGGGAACCGGTCGCTTAATCATAATGCCTTCTTTTTTGACATGTGGCAAGCTAAGGGATAGAAGCTAATTGAACACCACCAATCTTATCCTATGACACATGAGCACCACATAAGTACTTTATGTACCAATGGAGACCTGATGCTATTTCAACATCTGAAGTGCCTTGGACCCTGAAAATGTTATGGTCGTTAATATTATCGAGCATCATGTAGATTTGATATGGAGAATAAGTGGATTGGGGCAATAAGTAGCTTATATGTACACTATCTCGTTGACCCATTGCTTGGATTCTCGTAATTTGTGAGCCATAAACAGCTCTTTCCACCACAATTAGGTGATACAAAATAATCAAAATCAGATGATAATCTGTAAGAACACATGGAATAGTATTTTGATGTGCTTCTACTATTCAAATATGTGATAATCAGTTTCATAGGTATTCGAAGAAATCGAAGCGACAAATTCTATAGGCGTAGCTTTTTATACTTTAGGAAAAGAATAAGAAGTGTACAATCTGCAAAAGTGAGAACACTTACTATGAAAACTCCTTCTAAGACTTGTATCCAGAACCTGATGAGGAAGCATCGGTGCTTCCTCTTTCTAAATCAATTTGATTTCATGGTTGTACGAAAGTATAAGCAACACAACATGAACAATAGAACCTTTATTCAAACCTAAGCCTCAATAGTCGGCTTAGATTATATCAACAATAGTATCCAAAATGTTACAAGGTTAGATTAATGTCAAAGAGACAATAATCATACAAATACAAAGAAGAGACAAGATTAGTGAAATAATCAAAGAGAAGAAGAATGTGAGAAATGTTTGCACAGTGTTTTCACCCTAGATTAAAGGACTTATTAAATAGGAAATGAAGATACACAAAGACCCCTCTAACGGCTATAAAAGTCACATCAGTGAGAAACAGGAAAGCCCGTGCAGAAATGAGAATCTTGGAACTTTAAACCACTTATGCTTTGTTCATGTTTAACCCCTGTAATAAGCCTGCAATGAACATAACTTGAAAGCCATTAGCAATTGATAGAATGACATGTTTGCCACAGATTAATACCCCAAAATTTAACATTCCCCATCTGATCGATGAGCAAACATATCAAATATCAATTTTTCACACAAAAGTTTATCTTTGATAAACACAGGGAGATTTTTAATGAGAATGTCTGCAGTTTGGTTTGAAGAGCCAATCTTTTTAGCACTTATAACACCTCTTGCAATTTTCTCCCTGATGAAGTGCACATCAATTTCAAAGTGTTTTGATATTTCATGGAAAACATGGTTGGCAAGCCAGTTGTAAGGCGAGATTTGTTATCACGAGAAAAGATTACGGGGGAGATTAATATCAACTTTTAGA
Source organism: Chrysanthemum makinoi (assembly GCA_910596185.1). Lineage (NCBI taxonomy): Eukaryota > Viridiplantae > Streptophyta > Magnoliopsida > Asterales > Asteraceae > Chrysanthemum > Chrysanthemum makinoi. The sequence goes on from OU343217.1 coordinate 277,571,909, forward strand.
TCTTTTAAGATTTTTGAATCAAATGATTTCACAAGCGTAGAGATAGATCTATATTCTTCTTCTGTGGAGGATTTTAAAAGAGTGTTTTATTTTTTACTTTTCCATGAGATCAAACAATCATTAAAGAAAACACAATAACACCTGTGGCAGATTTTCGGGTTTTCTTGCATTTGGCCCAATCGGCATCACTATATCCTTCAAGATTATTTTGTTCTGGGTGCTGAAATTGTACCTTAGACCTTTTCCTGGAGCTCTTTTTAGATATCTCAGAACATTGAGGGCACATTCGGATGAGATTTCAAGGGAGAATGCATATATTGTGCCGACAATGAACAGAGTATGAGATGTCGAGTCTTATATGAGTGAGATAGATAAGTTTCCCAAGTAACCGATAGCCAGATGTTGACGAGTAAGGGAGCATCAGCAGTGGGAATGTATGGAAGCACAGAGTTGGGTTCCATAGGAGTAGACACAGGTTTGCACCCAAGGAGGCCAAATTCTTTGAGGAGTTCAAGATAGTATTTTCTTTGGGAGAGACAAATGTCATTCCTAGTTTTTAAAACCTCAATGCCAAGAAAATATTTTAGATTTCCCAAGTCTTTGATATGAAATTTTGATTTTAGAGACTCTTTGAATAGGTTTATTTCATCAATACAGTTTCCAGTAAGAACAATATCATCCACATAAACAAGCAGAGCAATAAACTTGTTATTCTCTGTTTTGGTGAACAAAGAGTGATCATTGACAGATTGAACAAAATTATTTTCTTTTAAAACACTGACAAGTTTTTCATTCCATTTTCTGGGAGCTTGTTTAAGGCCATATAAAGACTTGACAAGTTTACAGACTTTATTCTTATTGTTCTCATTACAGAACCCCTTAGGGATGGTCATATAGATATCCTCATCAAGATCTCCATATAAGAAAGCATTGTTAACATCAAGTTGGAAAAGAGGCCATTTGTTTTTCACGGCTAAGGCAATAAGACATCTAACAGTGGACATTTTCACAACAGGAGAGAAAGTTTCATCATAGTCTATTCCTTCCCTTTGGTTATAACCTTTAACAACTAATCTAGCCTTGTATCTATCAAATTCACCATTAGCTTTATATTTGATTTTAAAGATCCATTTGTAACCAATGGGAGTTCTATTAGGGGGTAGATCAGTTATATCCCAAGCATGATTTTCATTTTAAGGCCTCAATTTCAGAGTTCATAGCATCAACCCAATTACTGTCAAGAATAGCTTCTTCATAACATGTAGGTTCAATACTTTTATTAAGACTAGAAGCAAAGCAGTAATTATCTTTGTTAAGGTTAGAGTAATTAACAACCTTTTCAACACCATATTTAACTTTCCCTTCAATAATAAAGTCATTAAGATTACTGGGCAATTTAGAAACTCTGGTTGACCTTCTAGCGATGAGTGGTGCAAGCTTCTTCTTCTTTTCGAGTTCGATGTGAATCGAGAAGATGTACCAGCAGAATCGAAGATGCATCGGTAGTCGAATCAGTAAGATGCATCGGCGGATGTGATTCATGTGATATAGTGCCCTCGAGGTGTGTATTATCATCTATGGAAGTTGCAACAAGTTCATTATCCCTAGTAGGATGACCCAACACTGTGCCATCTTCATAGGATGTCACTCTCCCTTCATTATTGGGACTTATTTGTGAATCAAAGAAGTTCTTATGATTTAAATCTTTAGGCACATAAGTTTCAACAAAAAATTTTGACACAGAATTTTTCATTTTGAAGGGAAAAACAGTTTCATAAAATTTGACATCTATGGAATAAAAGATATTTTTTGTTTCTAAACTTAAAAGTTTATAACCTTTTTCTCATTTGAATAACCAATAAAAACACTTTTCGGACCTACTACCAAATTTATCGAGAGATGTTGAGAATGGTGGCATAGAATAAGCGTACCAAAGACTCTAAGGAGAGAGAGTGAAGGTCATGCCCATACACAAAGAAGAAGGAGACTTGCCAACACCTGAAGAGGTAACCTGTTTATGACATATCAGCCGAGTTAGAACACATCGGGCCAAAGATAAAGAGATAATTCCCCCTGAAACATAAGGGATCTAGCCACATTAAGGAGATGCCTATGTTTCCTTTCTGTAATACCATTTTGTTGTGGTGTATAAACACAAGAGGTTTGATGTAAAATTCCTTTTTCATGAAAGAAGTGTTGAAGTTTGTTATTGACAAATTCTGTCCAATTATCACTTCTAAATATCTTAACATTGTGTTCAAATTGATTAGATAGAATATGAGTAAAGTTAACAATGGAAATATAAACATCATCCTTTCCCTTAAGCATATAAACCCACACTGCCCTAGAATAGTCATCAACAATAGTTAAAAATAATTTGTAACCATCTCTGCTAGTGACTTTATATGGTCCCCATACATCTAGATGAACAAGTTCACCAATTTTAGTAGATTTATGTTCACTTAGAGGGAATTGTTCCCTGGTTTGTTTGGCTTTATTGCAAGTGTCACAAACATGGTCAGATTTAGATGAACTATCAAGTTTAAGAGTGGATTTAAGTATATGTAGGACTTGGTCAGAGGGATGACCAAGTCTTTGATGCCAGAGATTTCTAGAAACATGACAAACAGAAATGCAATTATAAAAGTAATTTTACATATAGAATCAATATCAAACATATATAACCGATTACATTGTTTACCAATCCCCACAATCCTTTTTTTATGTAAATCCTGTGTATAGCAATTTGATTCATTAAACCCAACAAACATCTTGTTATCTCTAGCAATCTTATGAAATGCATTAAAGCAGACTGACAGTGTAATTCGTGGAACAACCGTAACATCAAAAGAGTTAGATCATTATTGACCTTTAAATCACCAATTTTTGTAATTAAAGCTTGAGTACCATTGGGATGTCCAACAGTTAGACCAAGATTTGAAATGTCAACAACATTAATTAAAAATTTGAATGTATCATGTGTTGATTTGCACCGTAGTCAACAATCCAACCAAGATTGATGTTTCCGGATAAGATTTTGTGTTGTTGTTGTTAAAAAATTTGTTGAAGTTTATGTTAAACTTGACACTGCCATTAAAGAATGTTCCGAAAAATTTTTGCCCCGCCACGTTAGTATTAGCATAAGACACTTTGTTATTAAGAAGACTTATAAGTCTGGAGAACTGTTCATTAGACAAAGAGACAGGAGAGTTGCTAGCTCTATTATTAGTGATATGATTAGTATCAGTGGAAACATTGTTACTGCTGAAGGGTTTAGCATTAAAAATCTTTTTATCATATCCAGCAGGATACCCAACAAGATCATAGCATCTATCAATAGTGTGACCAGGTTTTTTGCAGTTAATACATTTGAGATTCATGTTTGGTCCTCTATTTTTGGAGCTGTTACCAGTATTAAAACCAGTACCTTTATTGAAAGTGTTGTCAAAAAAATTTCCATTATCAAAAGTTTTTGAAGAAAAAGCTGTGGCATTTCTAGGAGATTATAGAACCTTTATTCAAACCTAAGCCTCAATAGTCGGCTTAGATTATATCAACAATAGTATCCAAAATGTTATAAGGTTAGATTAATGTCAAAGAGACAATAATCATACAAATACAAAGAAGAGACAAGATTAGTGAAATAATCAAAGAGAAGAGAAGATTGTGTGAGAAATGACTGCACACACAAGTGTTTTTCACCCTAGATTAAAGGACTTATTAAATAGGAAATGAAGATACACAAAGACCCCTCTAACGGCTATAAAAGTCACATCAGCAGAAACAGGAAAGCCTTCAGCAGAAATGAGAATCTTGGAACTTTAAACCACTTATGCTTTGACCATGTTTAACCCCTGTAATAAGCCTGCAATGAACATAACTTGAAAGCCATTAGCAATTGATAGAATGACATGTTTGCCACAGATTAATACCCAAAAATTTAACAATGGTTCTCTAGGCGTTCTGTCAGCAAATGGTAATCGTCTGTTAGATTATTCTGTTCTTGAGAGGTAAAAGCCATCCTAGTCCAAAAAACATTAGAGAAACGGTCACATCATTAATGCAATCGTCCAGTATATCAAATTGGATAAAATGTTCATACACGCATGGTATTATTATGTTAACATGTACCACAAAGACATCACATATGCATACCGATTCGTTCCACATAGCATGATATACTATCCCATATGAACCTGCAAAAATTTATGTAAAGCGTAAAACATAAGAAGTGTGCACACAGATAAACCAATAAAATCAGAAAACGTAGAAAACTTCAAATACGAAAGAAGGTGTCTCTAACAAAACAGATTTATCATTAGAGATTTGAGAAAAAGGAAGTAACTTTTTTTGTTACCTTTTTTTTATCTTTACAATTAACAAATTTACTGTTAAGCAATATTTATATGCACAATCTATTCCTTAAATATAACTTAACAATATCAAATTTTTAAGCATGACTTACTTATTTTGTATTGTAAATCACAAAAAATGGCTTGCTCAAGTGGTTGAAGCATTTGTATGTAGATTAAATGACTCAAGTTTGAATCTTGCAAAGTACAATTTTTTAAACTAATTAATCCGATTTTTAATTGCTTAAATTAATCTGAATTTATGTATTAAATTAAATCCGAATTTATCATTTATATTTGTCATGCCTAGTGGACAAAAACCGATGACATGGAATTATGACGTGGCATTATGGGATGCCAAGTGGCATTATGACGTGGCATGCCTCCTCTTATATATAATGTATAAATATATATATATTGCTTATGAGCTTACGTGGTTTCGCCTTATGTTTCATAAACTTGTTTGTTTCGGCTTATTTTGAAACTCATAAATAATAAACTTATTATAAGTTTATAGGTTTCAAAATAAGCCGAAGCAAATGAGCTTATGAAACACCAGACCAAGGTAAGCTAATAAGCCAAAAAAAACAAGCTTAAACAAACACCCCCTAAAGTATAATGTAACCCCAAACTTAGAACCTTCTAACAAACAAACATCAAATTTTTTAGCAAAATAAGGAATGCCAAACACTCCCCTTGTCCACTATAACAACAAAAACTTTTAAAAAACAAAGACATCCATACCGTTACGTGAGACTTCTTAAATGACATCTATATAACAACAACAATACTTAATCTCGCCAGACAGTCATACCGTTATGTGAGACTGCTTTTAGCAAGACCTTCGACATTGTACAAAACGACTACAAATTTCATAATATAACATCCTCAAAAGAATTAATAAAACAGAGAATGTCAAAAACCCAGATTCAAGATTCAGAGGATTCTTTGTCAAGATTCAAGACTCGTGGGAGACTCGTGGGTAGAAAATCGGAAAGTAAGGTTCAAAGGGTCCAAAATATAAAGGGTTGTGATGTATAAGGTCCACTTTTGTATTTTTTCCCTAAAATTTCTAACAAACAAAACCCAATTTTTTTTTAAAGGAAGGTTAACCTTTTAGCCGACTAATGCACGAGTTTAAATACACCGCCACACAAACTCGAACCAATTAAAATCCAAAATTTAAATATTCTTAAAAAGGTTTAAAACTTTATGTTTAATCTCTTAACTCCAAAGTAACTAAAGTTTAGTACAAAAAATGCATAAATAAATGTTCATATCTTATAACCATCAGATATTCAAAAGACATTAAAAAATAAGTAAACAAAATAAAAAACACACTAAGGAAAGATGGTTTTTACCTGAGAATCAATGTCTGGATACTAGAATTTTGGTCGGAAGAATCTTTAAGGTTTATGTTTGTGAAAAATAAATCCCAAAATATGTGTGTTCTTCTTATAAACATTTAACCCCCTCATCTTTTATGTCGTTTGGAAATTGCCCTTCAGTGTTTTGTTACTTCTTATAATAATTTATTATTTTAGGGGTGTAGTCGAGCCGAGTTGAACACTGACAAGCTCGAAACTTGACTCGATCTAAAACTCGAGATGGGTTAAGCAAACAACACTCTCAAGGTCGGCTTGACTCGACTCGATAATTTGCATTAGAATATTACGAATGTATTGTGATATATTGTGAATTCAATGATACATACAAAAGTATTAGAGGTAATCGGCCCAAGCCCGGTCAGGCCTAATCGGTCCTACCTTAAAACCCTAAACAAAACTGCTTCCGCCGCCTCCGGCCGCCGGCTACACGCCGGAGGTTCGGAGGGCTCTCTTTAAATCTTAACCCCAATCTCATTGATTCCCGCCGACACAATAATATCAAAAAAATAAAAAAATAAAAAATAATAATAAAAATAAAAATAGGTCAGCCACTTTTTTGTTATGGACCTAGGCGTACGAAGTTAACAACAAAGAAGAGAAAGTCACTTTGGTGGCTGTGTTTGGTTTGAAGCAAGCAAATAGGTAGGAGAATAATATTCATACATTCGTGATATATTAATTAATTTTCTTGTGGACCAAGTGTTGGAAGCAATTAAAGAAGAAGGGAATTAAATCCCATTGATGTTATTGTTGTTCGAAGGAAGCAAAAGCAACAAAAGATATGATGTTCAACATGCCGAATGCGATCTCCTCCGATAGTGCTCCCTCCCGTTTATCGTTGTCTTAAAAAAAATGTTATTTAATTGTTTGTTTTTGTTTTACGTCGAATCCAGGGTATTAATTCCCGTGACAACTTTTGTTGGTGTCGAATCTAGGGTTCTTATTCCCGAGACGACTTTTGTTGGTGTCAAATCTAGGGTTCTTATTCCAGAGACGCATTTGTTTGGGATACTTTGAATTATCCCGTTTTATTTTGGTTATTGTTTTATTTTGCTTTCTTAGTTTACTACTACAGTTCGAGCTTTCGCGATTTCACCGCTCGAACTGCGGGGGAGTATTAGAGGTAATCGGCCCAAGCCTGGTCTATGGGCTTAAGGTCCATTAGGGTTTACTCATGTAATCTCTATATAATGTGCATGAATAATAATTATAACCTACGGGGTTTCAATGTTCTAACAAGAAGGTGGTTTTTAAAGTTGAGTACATGCACTAGGAAAAGAAGTTGAGTACATAAAAAAGAACTAGTCGGACACCCGCGCATACGAAAAGTATAGTTATAGGTGTTTGCTTACCCGTTTAGTGAATTCATTTCACAACACTCCGAATGTATATGTGTTAGTTGTATGTATTTGTTTGTGTTACCTGTAGCTTTCCCGTGACATTATTATTCCCGTATATAGAAATACCCTCGCAATCTCTTACCCGTCAAACACTCCCCCCAAAAGTATATGATTTTGACGAATTAAGATTGCATACTAATTGGAAAAAAGGTTAAAGTTGTGAAATTTTGAATTAAAATAAAATAAACCCCACTAAAAGTATAAAACTAAAAACTTATAAAAATATATCAAAATGGATGTTAAATTAAAGTGCACAAAATTTTAGAAAATATGATGAAATTAGATTATAAAAAAAATAAATAGATAAAAAAATATTTCGATTTGAAAATAAAGATTATTTTTTAGTTGAGAAGTGACACATGTTACTTTATAATTGGAGCTTCTTATCTTAATTTTTAATGGTTAGAAGTTAGGCTTGGAGTTTGTTAAGAAGTGACACATGTCATCTCATGATTGGAGCTTCTTATCTTAATTTTTGGTTAGGAGTTAGGCTTGGAATTAGGTTTGGCTTCAACATGCACTATAATATAGTATAGTCGGATACCCGCGCACAACGGCGGCGATAAGTTTAGTTATATGTGTTTGCTTACCCGTTTAGTGAATTCGTTTTACAACACTTCGAATGTATATGTGTTAGTTGTATGTGTTTGTTTGGGTTACCCGTAGCTTTCCCGTGACATCATTATTCCCGCATATAGAAATACCCTCGCAATCTCTTACCCGTCAAACACTCCCCCAAAAGTATATGATTTTGACGAATCAAGATTATATTAATTGAAATAAATATTAAAGTTGTAAAAATTTAAATTAAAATAAAATAAACCCATTAAAATATAAAAACTAAAAACTTATAAAAATATATCAAAATTGATGTTGAATTGAAGAGCATAACATTTTAGAAAATATGGTGAAATTAGATTATAAAAAAAATAAGTAGATAAAAAGATATTTCAATTTGAAAATAAAGATGAATTTTTAGTTGAGAAGTGACACATGTCACTTTATAATTAGAGTTCTTTATCTTAATTTTTAGTGGTTAGGAGTTAGGCTTGGAGTTTGTTAAGAAGTGACACATGTCATCTCATGATTGGAGCTCCTTATCTTAATTTTTGGTTAGGAGTTAGGCTTGGAATGAGGTTTGACTTTTACAAGCATTATAATATAGTATAGATAGATAAAAGTGGTTAGTTGGATACATTTACAGATGATTATCCCTATTAATAAAAGTTAATATTACTTTTGAGCTAGACTCGACTCGTATTCATATTTAGTATGTAAACATACATATACATATACCGAAGGGAATAAATGTAAGAAAACGCAAGCTCGATAAGGCTCGCAAGCTTTACGAACAGACTATATTCATACTCGAGCTCAATTTCAAGTATTTTGCAAATTGATCACTTGTAGCTTGTTAGTTGTTTTGTCTTGTTTACATCCCAAAGTGTATATGTAAGAGATATTGATTGAACATTTCCGCCCTCGTCTTTCTCTATATACAAAGATTGGTATTTGGGTGATTTCATACCACCTCATACGGGTGAAGTTCCTTTATCGATAATGTACAAAAATGTCAATTGGCATAACAAAGTCTTAACCATGGCATAAAACCAAAATGCACAATTTCATTACAGATCATATCATCCAATACGCGAAAATAGCAAACGAAAAGCCATCAAATCCGAAATGCGCTAAATTCTCAGAATGACCATCTCCCTTTTTTTTGTAGTGTAAATAGTTGCATGAACTCATGAAATACAACCCCATGTGGATCGAATATAAAAGTGCTTAAAACTAGTCTTTGAAACTGATATTGAACCATCTCAACATACTTATTCTTTTGTTAGTAGCATGCCTAAAGGGAATTTAAAATATGTCAATATGCATCATGCGTGTGTCATTTTCAAGGGGTCCATGTTTGTAATCTGATTTAGAATAGTTATGGGTACTGTCGTATGGGTGGAATGGTGTACAAGTTATGTACAAGATACAAGTACTGGAAATAAAACATGACTTCATGTTCGAATTTAGAATAGGTTGCATGTGTATGGTGTTGGGCGGGTAATATTAAAAGGAAAATGATTTAGAGGCCTAAACATGTGACTAATTTTGTGCCTAAATTGATGTGTAAGTGGTTTAGTGGTTTATGAAATTGTGGGTCCTGTGCTGTCACCAATAGAATGCTGCCATGCAGGTTTAGGCTTATAATTCGGCATACCAATTAGGTATGCCAATCAATGCTCATATTAAAAACCTGTAAAAGAGGTATGATTTGAGCATGTAATAGGTATGTAATGTGTCTTGTGGGGTGAATTCGAGGGTAATCGCGGAATAAATGGTTGGGTCGTTTGGAGTTTTGAAAGTGTGTCGGGTGAGTTGAGTCGGGGGTTAGTCATAATGAATTTTCACTTGGTCGTGATTGCAAGTTTCTTGAGCCGCGAGCGGGCATAAAATTGTACCGAGAATGAATATAGAAAATGGATTTTTAAAGCGTTAATATGTAGACTATATTTAGTTATATTTAACATTTATGTTATTTATACTTTAAACCTTAAACTTTAGGAATGGCCACATGCAAACCTTACACATTTATAATTGGCATATTACACCCTAAACTATAATAGTTATATTACTAAATCTTGGAGTTATTTATTGGTCACTTTAGACCTTAAACTTGTGTAATTTGGCATAAATGACCCTTAAAGTATAATAATGCTCATTTTTCATTACTTAACTTAATATGACGTTAAATACAGCATAAATGGCTAAACTTACTAAATATAGAAACCTGCTATTTATGGAAAGTTACTAAATATAGAAGCCTACCTAAAATGGAAAGTTACTAAAAGTGGAAACCTGGTAAAAATGGAAAGCCGTCTAAAATGAGTAATCGGATCCTTAATAAGCGTTATCTAATTCATAGGTTCCGGACGGCGGGATTGATTCATCGTGTGACCTTACTTTCCTATTTGGCTTGCTTCAAATGAGGTACAAATATTCTATCCCTTTTCGGTAGGGATTTCTCATGACTTTCTGATCCTTCGACTTTGTTCGCTTATGATATTTCGTTGCTATGATTCCTTTGCTATTGACCCTCTGATATTGAACCATTGCTATTGACCCCTCTGTTAATGAACCTTTGTTATTGAACCACTGTTACTGAACCTATGATATTGAACCTCTGTTATTGAACCTCTGTTACTGAACCTATGATATTGAACCTATGTTACTGAACCTTTGATATTAGACCTTGATATTGGACTATTGTTATAAACCTTCGAATTGTGAACTATTGATATTGCATCTTTGCTTATGAAGACTTGTATATTGCTGCACTTTGAACTTTTGTCTGACCCTTCAGATTAATACCCGAGCCAAATATTGTTATCCTAGCCATGAAGGTAACATGGTCGTGTCATTGATGCACCAATGGCATGACTCTAGTGTGGTTGAGTGATGCTCCACACCGTCCCTATATTGTATTGATTATGCGCGCTTCATTGTTATTGTTATGGCCACTATTGTTCTGCAGGGCGTATGGATGCATCCTAGATTTGTATTGTATTGGATTGATATTGATATTGTATTGGTGATGCGGTGCGTGTGCAATACACCCTCACACTGGGAGCTAGCTACTCCATTGGTTCGAGGTCTCCCTCCCTATTGATCTCGGTATTCGAGGTCACCCTCCAGAATACAATGGCTACTATTGGATATTAGGCTGCTATTGCCACTCTTGATTGTATTGTATTGTATTGTTGGCTCGGGATGGATTTCTGACAACCCTTACACTGTTGATATATCTATATTGTACCTTGTGTATTCCCCAACGCACCGTATTCTGTATTGATCGTCTGTTACTCAGTACCGTTATGTGACTCATTCTACTACCATTCCATTCACGTACCGGGTTATTGTATGATTATTGAATTTGATTGTGCTATTTGCATGTCTTATGTGACTACCGTTTATCCTGCTACGATATGATTAATATGCGATTATATGATTCAAATGTTGTCATCTGAATATATGTTATATTACTGTTATGTGAACCTTGATTGGTCTGGTGATAGTGTTTGAGTGTAACCAGTTGATTTATCCGTTTATAATCGATACCTCCGTTTAATTATGTTCATGGGCTATGATTATCCATTGGGAGCTTATCGCTAATTGACGACCTGTCATGTTATATCTGTTATGATACTATTATGTTATTAATCTGTGGGTTAATTGTCTTGCCCGATTGCCATGCTCATTTCTTAATTACTTGCTTCCACTAGCTTTTAGATTTCTGTTTGGGTTATATGTTGTCTGATTTCCTGATTTCTTATATGCCTGTTGTATGTGCTTATTTATATGTCAACGATGTCTTGCTTTGCTTCGTTCTCTTTGTTATCTGTTCTTTCTGGATATCTGTATATTTGTGTTTCTGCAGGATCCTCATTGACTCATTGTTCTCTTTTCGTTGCGACCTTGTTATCAGTTTCCTTATTTCATTTGTATCTCTGATTTTGTTTAGCTTTCGTATTGTTATATCTGTTCACTGGGCTTTTTAAGCTCAGCCGCATTTCTTTTCATGCGGCAGGTTTTTAGGTTTGAAGATGGGCTTGATGGGTTGAGAGTTGGATTATTCGAGTAGACCGACCTTAGTTATCTTACCACTTTGGATTTAACTTGAAGAGTTTTTGTTTTTAGATTTCATTTCTTTTGGGCATGTTGGATTTTGTATTTTCCTTGTAAGTCATTTGTTTATATGACTTGGTAATTTATTTTTATAAGGTTTCCACTTGTAAAATTTTATTTGTATGTTCTGATATGACACCAGAATGTGACATTTCTACCCTTGTCGGGTTGGGGTGTTAGAACCACCCCTTGAAGAAGGTCAGGAGCATGTGGATAGTCGCACTCTGGAATAGGTTCAAGTCCTAAAGAGTGAATTCAAGATCAAGAAGATGACCAAAAGGGAACTCCGACAGATCAAGAATGATGCTTTCAACTTACTCAAAGAAAGATCCGGAAATGCAATTGAGCTGGAATATCATTTGGACAACATTGCCTGTGCAATGTCCAACAACATTGACTGGCTCAATCCGGAGTCCAACATTTATTACTCGATAAAGGAACAAGAACCCTACTACACGAGCTGGACTAAGCCACTACCGACGATCGGAAAACCCGAACAACCCAAGATCCCATTCTGATTCTTTTTCAACAACGACCTAGAGTTTCTATAACACGGAAGCAACATCAGCAAAAAGTATGCTACATCCCTTACATTCAACATACCGGCTACCTCGTTCTCCACCAACAAAGCTATCGAGGAAGACGCCACAAATTTTTTCGTTGACAAAGTTGTGGAGTACGACATAGATGCTTTGTTTGAATCCACTGGCCAGAAAGGCAAAGGCTTTTCTACAGGAGCAATAGAGTTGGTAAGTCTAACAAGGATGTGAAGCATGATCAAAGGATAGTTGCTATCATGTCTGTCAAAACGGCTACCAAGTGGGATTACTCCTTTTTTACTAAGATAGATGTTAAAAGACAAGATGAATAGGAGTATGATTTCTCCGAAGCTGACTTTCTTGATTTGTCTCTCAACGACATTGAAGACATGTATCTCCTCGAGGTACAAGGAAGGATACGTCAGTTTTCGACAAAAATTCGGATCAAGTACATCACTACACTCCTCGTTTTCATCCGCAACAAAATTATCCAAGAACGTGTTGAAGATCTCCAACTCGGGGTCGAAAGTTACCAAAAACAACTCAACCTCACCGCACCACTTCAACACTTCAATGAAATCAATCAAGAACCTCAGTACAAAATCTTTAATAAACCAAAGTTTGGGTTTGTCTATCAAAGTGAGAATCATCATACCTACTTCATGGTTTTCGATGAAATTCACAAGTTCTGTGATGCCACTCTGAAGATGGTTCGCGATGGATTGGCTTATCAATTGAAGGATATTGAGTTGGGTAAAATTCAGAAGAAAAGATGGAATTCTCAGGATCAGAGGGATGTTCGTAGGTTCATCAAGAGGATTGATGAAAGGTTGATTCACCGAGATCAGATGAGGAGGCGAGAGAGCTATGTGGGAGGAAGACCAAGCTTTCCGATTCTGACATACCAACATCCTCAGAAAGTAGCTGGTCGTGTGTAATCATTTGGTACTATTCAACATTCTTGACTATGATTTTGTTTATTGGATTGATTTATATATATACTATGGTTTGTACTCATATAACAGTGTACAACCCGTACTTGTCAAGAAAGGAACCTGTGGTACGCTTCAGTGCCACAGTCCTTATAAAAGGAGTGAAAGCTTCTTATTTTTTAGTAAAGTTAATCAAATTTTCAATATTTTCATAATTTTGCTCAAAAGACCAAGTATTCCCTCTCGTTTTTTTCCAAAACCTCAAATGTTAATACTACTTGTTGAGGGGGAGTATTTGCAAACGTAATTGTTCAAACAAAAAATATTTGTGGAAATCTTCTCGTAAAACTCGGAATAGTCATATTTTAAATCAATATTTCATCAAAAATAACATCAATATGCCATTTTTGTTGATAGAAAAATATATGTGATTAAAATATGTTAGAAAGTAAATGAAATCTCAGTATGCTAAGACTTAACACACGAGTTGACGAGCTTTAAAATGTCACAAATCGAAAAGACTTGTCTTCAAGACGTGTCTTAGTAGATCGTACCAATTCGAGAAACTCTTGATAGACATGAACTTTGACGGGTTTGACAACCTTTTCAAGGTTTGTTCACATCTTCAAGGTAGTTATTAGAGCTAGTTGTCCCTAAAAGCTGACAATGGATCTCTTTAACTATACAACGTAACCGTGTCTCGGGGGGAATTGTCTAGCAGGAGTTGATCAATTCAAAAGTGCACGCTCTACCCTCACTGTCCAGATTTAAGTCAAAACTCATAAGCACATGTGGAGGGGGAGTATTTCTGAAAATACAAAACTCTCGGAGTGTTTCAAAACATGTTTCTATTCATAAAAACTTTGAGAGATTTTTCGAGTAAATGGTTTTATGGCAACATAGGATAGTCATGGAGTTATAAGGTGACTGAGTTTAGGAATAAACGTCCTATAATCCACCAAAGCTGGAGGGATGTACCCAAGGACATCACCAATAGTTAGAAATTAGAAGTTGTTAGGTATGATTGAAAAAGGAGAATATGAGAAACAGAGAAAGAAGGAGTTGAAGAATTAAAAAGAAAAGTAAATGAAAAGGGTGAAAAGAAATAGCCCTCCATATGATTCAACTTAGGGCAGACACCGGGTTCAACTGATATGCTACTGGTTGTCACAAGATGACACCGGTATTGAAGACAATATCGTCATGGACCCAGTGACGCAATGCACTAAACCTTCTAAGCAACTCAAGTTCTCTCAAAAGAACTTGTTTCATTCTCACAGGGATCCTTACGTAATCTATCGACTTCCTCTTAGAGATCACTGGTATTAAAGAAGGCGACCCTCTCCCTAGTCTCCGCTTAGGAAAACCAAAGCGCATTGATTGAGTCTAGAGCCACGAGATTCATTATAAGATCTCTTAGGAACACTTGATTCTTCATCACTTGTTTTCAACAATAAGGATACAAGTGACACATTCTAGAGTCCTACGTAGATCTTAGTAATCTGCCGAAAACATTTATGAGGGGTTCACATTTGTGATCCTCAGTGATTGAATGGAAACTCCTGCCAGGGTCAACATCAAACAGCCCTGACAGTAGGTCATTTCGGTAACTCCTTGTGGGTTATGCTTAGTGTGTCTCAATGGTCTACAATCATGAGGTGATGCTTCGGTGTACCTCAGCGACTCACCTGAACTGTAGATATACTTCGGTATATCATGTTAGCCTACTTGAGGGCCTCCAGTTCAGGAACAGCCTTTGTAAGAATTAGAGAAATGTTTTCACACTATGCTGTTAACACGCTCGACATTTGAACTTGTAAGTGCTGGAAATCCCGCTAAGGAGATTCCTTTCAAGAATCGAGTCCTGAAGATGTGGGTCATTCCTTGAACATTCAATGTAATGCCAACTGTCCCTCAACGGGATCAGGACGGCTAATTCGCCCGACCAAGGTGAATCGAATCAAGACATTCATCAGTAAAACAATCGTAGTGGTCAATTCTTTAAGAAAATTCCACAATGATCGATTGGTATCTTTCACTAACATATTCATACAAGCGTGATGATTGTTCCTTGGAGGAAAAGACGTACCATTCTCCACATGCTCATACCAACAACATCACACATGACGATCTCTCATATTCAAAGGCAATACAAACGTCAAAATGATTCTTCCTCCAGGTCAAAGAATCTTCAAAGTTTAAAGACTCGAGAACTACATCACATTTGGAATACAAAGTTAAAAGGGACTAGAATTGTTGCCCTAACTCCCTTGCCTATAAATATCTTGTAAATTCTCATTTGAGAGTGTTGGTTCTTTCATAATTAAGCATAATCATTCCTTATATCGTGTGTGTGTGAAAGTTCCCTCCATCTCTCCTCTCTCTCACGTTCTAATATACATCTAAACATACATGTGTTCATATTATGGTGACCTAACATTCCTCTTGTACGAATTGACCAAAGGATCACCGTTCGGATGGATGACTTAAGAAGTTAGGGATGAGTGTCTAACATGCTAGCGCCTGGGCACTCATTATTTTGAATCTTTCATGTAGGATACTTAATGACTTGGCTTAGGTTGCTTGAGACCCTCAACTCCCCAAAGGGTAGGCCTTTGACGTCGGGTAGGAACCTTTGTTGATAGGTTGGGATGAATTGACCAAATGTTGTCCTAGCGATTTAAACCCCCCCACTTGAATCAATTGGAAGTAATTAAGAAAACATAGAAATTACATGATAGGATGATTAATTAGGTTAGCACACTTTCTCACCATTGTTCACAACCTTAATTTACTTTTCGCAATTTATTTCTTGTCTTTAGTTTAATTAATCATTTTAACCTTAAAACCATTTAAAACAAGTAACACTTAGACTTAAAAGGATCCTCATCTACATAGCTCTTGGGAACGACCTCGGCTTTACCACCTTCTATACTACGTACGATCGGGTTCACTGCTCGTTAGGGCATTAGGTAGACCTTAGGTAGACAAGACTTATAAATATTAAATCCCGGTCGGAATACCTGCATCACTTATGTGTAATCTTAGACTAATGCGCCATCATTAATTTTTACATTCTCTTAGCTCAGAACCTGTAGAAAGTTGATGCCCTAGCACACTGTCTGTGGGTACATAGCTGACGTGGTAGAGATTGTTATTGGATTCATTGGTCGTATGCCCTAGTAGATATTAATGAATTTCACAGCCACTGACTTTTATGCTATAGTGTATTGGCAATTTGCGATAGCAGACCCAACGCTGAATGAAGAGACTAAGTATTCCCGAGTGTCGGATTCTTTACCTTAGGAGTTGTCTCAAGGGCTGTCACGAGGTAGTTTACGCCCTATCGAGGTTCCTTGTGATGATATAATATGGATCCTAGTGTAATGTGATAAATGATAGGATCTTGTAACCATTATGATAAAAGATTAAATCACCAAATTGTCTTTATTAAAAATAGTAGATGGCAAACAATAACAACATAATAACTCTTTGTCACTTCGCTCTATTCTTGAAAGGGACAAACTTACTCGGCCATACTTACATGACTGGGAGAGGAATCTTCAGATTGTTCTCCGCCATGAACGAAAGTCGTATGTCCTGAAAAATCCATTGGCCCAGCGCCTACCGTTAATGCCCCGGTAGCGGTCATGAATGCTTATCAGAGGCATGTCAATGACTTATTATAAATTGGATGTCTAATGCTAGCCACCATGCCACCTGAGCTCCATGTCAACTACATGGACTTTGGATCATTTGATATAATCAACTAATTGCTTAATACTTTCCAGACATAGGCTCAAACTCAAAGGTTAGATGCAATTGTCAACTTATGTAACTGCAAGATGGCTGAAGGATCATTAGTGAGTTCACATGTAATCAAAATGATTCGGCACATCAATCGACTGGAAAGGCTAAGTCACGCCATTGCACCCGAGCTTGCTATTGATTTCATCTTGAATTATATAAGCAATGAGTATAAGCAGTTTATACTCAACTACAACATGCAAAATGTTGAGAGCGGGGCCGTAGCTGAGCTCCATAACATGCTCAAAGCTGCTGAAAGAGGCATAGAGCAAAAGTTAAAAGACGCCTAGTGGTTACAGATGAGACATATGGCATGTATAGAGGAAAGTGGAAATGGATAGGAGACAAAGGGATGAAAACTAAGACTTCCAAGCCAGTATTGAAGGGAAGCAAACCCAAGAAGGGTTTTACTTGCTACAAGTGTGAAAAGAGGGACATTGGGCTAGAATTTGTCTAACTGGTCCAGCTAAAAAGGACGAGGAGAAAACTGATAAGACCTCAAGTTAGTACATAACTAAAATTGTTGTCTCTCACACTACAAAAAAAAAGGGCTATAGTGACGAGAATTTAATGACGACTTATATTTTTCGTCACTATTTAGTGACGATATAGAATTGTCGTCACTATATATCGTCACTTGCATATATTAGTCACGAAATTCTCGTCACTCATCTATGGATTAATAGTCACGAAAAAGTTTTGTCACTAAGTTGACTATTGCAATTAATTCAATATTTTTTTTAGTGTAATCTTATTCCGTAGTAATATTTATCACAGCCAAATCAATAATAATTTGTTTTTCTAATTTTTCTCCTTTTCAAGTTTTAAAAGAAAAAAAAAAGTCATGTATCTAAAGTTTTAAACTACAAATCAGTTGAAATTAAAAAAAATTCGTGTCTTAACACACGATATTTCAACCCCGTTAAGTAAATAAAAGTCATGGATCCACAACCCAAATAAAAAACACGCGGATCTAAAAACCGACCCGAAAAAATTAATTAATATAACTTGAAATTTGTTCTCCCCTCCCTGATTTCAACCCAAAACACACATTACGATCAGAGGTTTTCTCATCTACCGAATCTTATCATTCTGCCATGGCTAGCATCTACCGAATCTCGTCATTCACTATCTTGCCCTAATTTGCTCAGAGGTTTTCTTTAAACCCTAATTATTACGAGTCAATTTCGATAATATTATGTTACTTGTATGAATTTGTTGTATAATTCGTATCTATTTGTGTTTCATCTACTTGTTACGAGTTAATTTCGATAAGGTTTAGCAATTGTGGTTATTTGATTGCTGGTTTGAGTTTAGAGTGTGTAGGTTTAGCGGATTAGAATTTGATAAGATTTAAGCATTGCATACCAAGTGTTCGATAAAATGTCTAGCAAAATTAATAACACTTTACGGACAAAATTAATGCATTTAGCTCTGAGATGTGGAATTTTAGTAGGGAGCAAGGGAACAAGTTGTTAGCGAGTAGGTTTAGGGGCCATTGTTTGTATGTTTGTGATTGGCCGGGTTGTGTGCACACGAGGGAGAAACGGAATTATATGTTGTTAGCGAGTAGGTTTAGGGCGATTGTTTTAAGATGAGTAGAGTGTGGAGGACGATTAAGGATGGGAATAAGAGTAAGATTGATTTGAATTGTGCGTATTGTTCAAGTAATGATGTGTGGGATATGCATTCCGCGTTTTGTTTGAGGCCTGCATATGGGTTTTATGATGATGGTGAGTCGGTTGTTAGGGCTTATGTTTGTGAGAATGGCATGTTTCAGGTGGACGGATTCGCCATTGTATACGAAGTTAATAGTTGAATTAATAGTTATTTCTGCATATGGATGTGTTTAACATATATTTAAGTCTCATGAAACTAGTTGTTGAAGTGAAGTTTCTACTATTATGCATTTGGAGAGTGATACCTTCTTCCATAAGTAGGCGTAAGTTTTTTAAATGTTTTCTGCTATAAGATCAATAGCCCAATTGAGCAGCCTAATGTCCAAATTTATGTGACTGTTGTAGATTGATGTAACTTGACTTTTTTTTATGGTAGTAAAGTGATATTTATGTGACAGTGGTGCCTGTAATTGTAGAGCGTTGTTAGCAGTAGCTTTTTGTTTTATAGTAGAGTAGCTGCTAAGTAGGTTAGTTGCCTGTATCAGTCACTGTGATTAATTATAGTCAAACTTGTTCCCTAATTAGATTTTTGGTATTGCCATTGATATGCGTGTACTTGCTGTCAACTTTCATCTGCGACTGTGGCTAGCCTTGTCTGAAAACATGGAGAGTTGGATATTTGCTTTAAATAGGACCTCTAACGTAAAGTTTAGATTGATATTTAAGTCTCAGGTGCAATTAGAGATTATGTTTGATATAGTAGTAAATGTGAAAAAATGGAAATGGACAAACCATAGTGACCATTTATGTGAAAAAATGGAAAAACCTAAAAGTAAAAGTTATTTAAAGTGGACAAACCATAGTGACCATTTATGTAATTAACTCTTTTCAGAGCTTGTTTCAAAATTTATTTAAAGTTTTTGGTATTAAACATTTTATTGAAATTTATCATATCTGGCATGTTTTATATTTTAAAAATCTAAAAGTAAAAGTTTTTGGAAAGACTTAGAGTAACCCCAAATACATCTTTGAACCATGATAACAATTTATCTGGTTTGATCAATGGATAATCATACTTTATGGGTTCTTTTGAAGAGGAACTGGTGAAGTGATGAAGTCGTTGAAAGAGCCTTTAGGCTTGATATGATGAATTTTAATGCAATTCATGTGAGATGGAAGTTCAAAGAAACATGAGACTTTGATTAAAGAACTATCTGGGATAGTAAAATCAAAGAAGCATATTTACCAGATAAATAATGCACAAGAGATTTTGAATCTGCCTACCTCGAGTCTTGAAAGATATTAAGGCGTGTACCCTGTGTGCGATACAATCAAATATCACAGATATTCGATAAATAAGTTTTTTGAGAAAGTGAAAAATATTTTAGTGATAGTTTTTCAGAAATCTAGAGACTGATTCAAGCTCATATTTAGATCTGTAAATCAAACTCGAAAGGCTATAATTTTGTAAATCAATCTCCTGCTGCTTTTGAATGCTCAGTACGTCTTAAAGGAGGAGCAATTAACTGGGTTAACACCTGTTAATGAATTAGTGAGAGGATATCGACTACGACATTCTTATATTTAGCTTTTAATACTAATTATCTTGATATGAGTTATTAAATTTTATATGATTGTCTGATGAATTCTGGAAAATAATTTGAAGATGATAAATATGTTTAATAAACAAATGTAAATTGAGGGGAATAACACAAATGTATTTTAGTCAAACTTGAAGATGACCCCCGGTTAAACCGATTATATAAGCAATATTGATAAAAAAAAATTTAAAAGTATTTTAGTGATATTAACAATTAATAAAATACATTACATATTTCTGTGAATCTCAAAATCCATGTTATGAGTTTTTAGCTTTCACCCGTGACAGCTTTATTAAATGATGAAATGTAATCTTTTACAAACAAACTTGAAATTATAATCTTTGCAGGAACTGCAACTTACTCAACAGAATAACGACACAACAACCTTTGAACATGACAATACAAACTTGCAACAGAAACTCACACGCACCATGAAGCTCCAATGTTAAATTTACCAAAACCTTGATAATTAATCAAGAAGTTGAAGAGGGCTAGGGTCGAGAGTTGCGTAGGACAAAATCTCCGAATCGCATTCGAAAATCTCCATTTCTGAGGTACTCAATGTGACTATGGCTTCCAGACCACCACCTTTCTTCACATCGTTGAAGAAAACGATTCTTGGGTCCCCGGGATTCATATAATAACCCCATATAGGCTTTCCCCAACCAAAATCAATGTCATACAGTCTACTATTCAACAAGCTGCTCACAATAAGGCAGTCTCCTGCATCAATCGAATTCAAAAGATCATTCATCATTCCAGCTCTCTTTATCATCGCCCCGTGCCCCTCTTCACCTTTAACAGACTCGATATAATCTGAGTTTACTTTTGCTATCGATTCTCTCATTTCAGCCATGAGGGTTGATATGTCTGGTTGTTGGTAAGGGAAGCAGGTTGCAACAGCTGCATCTAAAAAATTTCCAATGGACTCGTTAGAAAAATTAGGAGAAGCTCTTCTCCGGAGATTAACCATCGTCCACAAAGCATGAGGCGAACCAAAGGGTCTCACCGTAGCTGCAGCTTTGGCAGCTCCCTTCCATATCAGGGTCGCGGTAGCCTCTGTGCAGTTGGGCCATGCGGATGGCTGGTTGCTGGTGCAAGCAACAGGGTGGGCCTTAAGGTAAGCCAAAGCCTTGGAATCAAACATAAATCGTCTTGTACTAAGTAATTCATTTTTACTTAATTTCGAAGGCAATGAATCATTTAGAGAAGGAATGGCAGGGAAGATCTTAGAAGCCACAAAATTTGGTGGAAGCGGTGACAAACCTTTAGCAACTGCTGCCCATGCCTTGATAAATGCTAAATAGGAATAGCCGTCAACGATCTTGTGTGTCAGGGTTGTTGAAAGGGCAATTCCGCCACAATTGAATATGTTCACCTGAAATGTGTGTAAATAAACCATTACCAAGCTTATTAGCATTTGCCATGGCATCCCAAATTCAACATGTGTATATTTAACTATATAGATATATCATGATGATCGAATTAGTGAACTCACCTGAACACTTGCTATGTAATTCCCTAGTGAAGATTCAGTGGTGTTAGGGCTTTTGGGATTCAGCTCTCTCACTTTTTGATCATCGGGTTGACCTAGAAATTCTTCAAGAGTTTGATTTACTCGGGCCTCAACGAAAAAGACCCCTTTATCATTACACTCGACGTGGATATTGTCCACGATTTCCCCGGCAAAAGGATAGTATTGGGTTAGCAGCTCGGATAAAGACTCCTTCAAACGCCTTGATCTTATTTTTATAACATTGGAAACACTTGCTTTATCGGTGTTGGGAAGAAATACTGTCACCGGGGAGTAGTAATTATACATTAATTGATCAATAGCTGATAAACTGAGGATTTTTAAATTATGTGGAGTTGGAGAAGCTGGTTTAATGCTCTCTCTTGAAATTATTTCAAGATCGACCATTTTAGTATTGTTTTCATAAATTCCACCATACGACTTAGCAGCATAAGTGTGGCCCAAAAACAAGAATTGAGGTTGGCAGGCACGTCTGGAGGAATGATGAAGACTTAGGATGCATCGTGGGGCGAAAAGGGTTGCTTTGCGGCACCAACTCTTCATCATGATGATGATTTAAGCCAGAAATTTTTTATGCAATATGCTGAATTTGTTTCAATCTATTATTATGGTAGTCACTCCATATTGAACCCTTTTATAGGGTGATTTCTGGTTAACTTCCATTACTTATTCAATTATTGCACGTTGCTCGAAAGAAATGAGGAGGCAAATATTAATTTAAAAGATTTATACATAATGATGAATACATGTAGATTTATACATAATGATGAATACAATACATGAGTTGAAAATCTCATAGATCCAATGAACCAATTTTAGTCATTTATTTTTCATCAAAATTAATAAAAAATATATATATATATTTTTTTTAAACAAACATATCTTACAAATGATATTTTAAGCTATGAAAATACACAATCGCGACACGTATTAAATTATTCTTCTATAGATGTGTACTTTTATATACTTTCAACGAACTTTTCTTTGTTCAAAATTTCCGATGAGAAAAATCAAATGTGATTTCTAAAAATCATATGTGATTTGTAAAAAGCACATATGATTTTTACGAACCACGTGTAATTTTTTTTATGCGAAAATTTAGAAAAAGAAAAAAAAAGACGAAATTATAGAGAAGTGAATATCTATACAAAGATAATTTAATTCTCATCGCGATGGTATGATTTTTTTCGCGTAACGATTAATGGTTTGTGAGATATTTAATTTTTAAAAAATAGGTGAAAGTTTATTTTTATTTTTATTTTTTATTAAAAAATGAGTGAACATTATTGATTCATTTGATTTATAGCAAATATGTGACTTATATTGATCTGTTCTCTATAATACATATGGTGGAAGAAAAATACTTAATTATTCCACTTGGACGATATAATACAATATTTGCCTTAGTAATTAATCGGATTACACATATGATAAAATAAGAGTTGAGATCAATATAGATATCATATTTTTCATATATTTAATGAACCAATCTTAGTCATACATTTTCATCAAGATTAATAAAAAATAATTTTTCAATTTTTTTTAAAACAAATATATCTTTTAAACAATAAATCTTGAAGCTACGAAAAATACACTATTGCGACGAGAATTAAATTATATTTCTATAGATTTGCATTTCGTAAAAAAATATATATATATATATATATATATTTTTTTTTTTTTTTTTGATAAAAAATAAATGAATATAAATGATTCATTTGATCTATGGCATATATGAGATCAATATTGATTTTTTTCCATAAAATAATATGTATTATATCTTCTTAAACTTTAAAAAATAAAAAATGAAATCCCATAATTTGTTATTGTTAGGTGACACACATAAAGAAGTTCGAAATATGATTTGGTTACAAAGATAAATGAAAGTCGTGTAAGAGTATTAACCATTGCAAAACTGACAGACGGATTAACATCAAGGGTGGACGAACCGTGCAATTGTCACACCCCCAAATTACCTGTTTTGCAGCGGAATGGAATTCCTGGGGATTGACTGTCATAGCATCACAATCACAGTTATATTGAACGACCTAAAGTGTCGTTTGAAAAGAACATCGTTTAATTTAATAAAACAATCAGAGTTTACAAATTAGGTCCCAAATGTAAATCAACTTGTGCGGAAATAAGTTTGTTACAATTCAAACGATGTTTTAAAGTACGTAAAGCCCAAGTGAGACGCGTCGTCATCACGACTCCATGATGTGTCCAAATGCATGCCATGAAGTGAATGCCTTAGATACCCGAGATAAAACATGCTAAAAGTGTCAACACAAAGGTTGAGTGAGTTCATAGAGTTTGTTTTGAAATGAAAAGCCCTTTCAAAATCGTTTATGCAGCAAAGGCATTGTAAATCCACTCAGTCCCAAGTTCCGCCCATACAAAACTTGCAACCTGTGTGTTCACAACCCATTGCCAGAATGCGTATAGTTTATGTTCCAAACATATGATGTCAAATGAATTCACAAATAGTGCATAACTCAATGTATCAAATCGTTTATAAGAAAGGCATTGTGAATCCACTCAGCCCAAGTCCCGCCCATACAAAACTTGCAACCTGGTGTTCACAACCCATCACGAATGCATATAGTGTATGTTCAAATCGTTCCAAGACCATGAGTCCATGAATATACCAAGACCGTTAGCTCAATGAATATACCAAGACCATTAGCTCAATGAATATACCAAGACCATTAGCTCAAAGAATATACCAAGACCGTTAGACCAATGAATATAATATGAAAGTTCTAAGGATGGCAAAACTGTTACTACGCATGACTAAGCATTTCAGGCCGCTAAGCATGTAGTTTCAAATAATCATGATAGTTATGAAAATAATTGAGCATGTATCTCCCCCAAAACATTTATGAAAGCAAGTAAAGGTAGGGGCTATGAAAACTCACTTGGTAAACTGGAATAATGGCAAAAGTGAGTACACCGAGGTTTAAAGTGATGCGTTAACCGGGACCTATTACGAATGATTTGATATGTCATGAGTTGCAATGTAATGTTATGCATGCACTTCGTATGTTATTTATACCATTTACGGGTTTTGAAAATATTACTCGTCGTCGAAAAATACTCTTTTGACGTCTTGACCCTTCAAAAATGACCTTACATGTTTTTACGTCAAAATGTCATCCTATAATGGTTTTATAATGATTTACGGTGAAATTATCACTTTCGTCGCGAAAACAATGTCGCGGAATTTTCATGAAATTAACAAAAATGGCTTTGGAAAACTAGCCGTTAAACGGTGTACGTCGATCGTTAGAGAACGAACTCGACGGTTTTGGAAAGTTTGCATCGAAATCTAGAAGTTTCAGTTCAGGAGTTTTTGACATAAAGGTCTCGAACATAAAGATAATAAGGGTTAAAGATGGTGATTTTAGTTACCGTAACACTTATCTCGTAAAAATAATATAGTTTTTCAAAAAAAATAATAGTTACGGCAAGTTTATGAAAACGTGTATATCTTAGTCGTTTCAAATCCGATTTCTAACGATAATACGTCCTTAGCTTCGTATTGAAGTAAACTAATATATTTTTGACAAGTCGAAATAATTTGTGAAGCTTAAGGCTCGTTTCTGACCCAAACAATGTAAAAACAGTTTGCTGAAAATTCTGAAAATAATATATTTCGTCGTCAAACTTGTAAAATCCATAACTTCTTCGTTATAACTCCGTTTTAATCCGTTCAAGCGACCACGGATTCGTTTTAAAGTATATTTTCTAAAAATCAAGGCCAAAAATTCGTACCAACAGTAGATTTTTCCAGAAATTCGAATTAAGGACAGAACACAAAAATATAGTTATCGAAAATAGTTTTTCTCGGACAAAACCTATTCTAATCCCTTCAAATCAACTCCAAAGCTAATCTAATCCTACCATACACCTTCTTAGGGTGTCATGGGTTCCTAATCACCATCAAGACCAAAGAATACCATGGGAGTAATTATAGGATGACCAATATATATTATAACTCAATAAATCATGAAATAAATGGTATAAATCACATAACATGCATATAAGCTCCAAACATGAAAAGAAACATATGAAAATGAAAAGGAAACTTGAAAATGAAAGAAATATGCTTACTAGTGAAAATGATGAGGTGCTAGTAACAAGGTTTAAACTTAAATATCCTTGGTTTTTATTTCAAAACCATATAAAGGATATAACTAGATTGTTAATGACTTGAACTTGAAAAAAAATTTTGATCCCTTTGAGAGCCATCTATGGCCGGTTCTTCAAGGAGAAAAACAAGAGGAAAATATCTCAAGTAACTTAATAATTGGTGTGAATGAAAAATGTGTGAAATGGTTTACTTGGAGTGTAGATATATCTCATTGAAAAATTTACCAACATCAATGCATACCCCCATAGGCCGGATTTTGGGGATTATGTTTCATTATATTTTTTTATAAACTTGTATAAACTTTGTGTACTTGAGTAATATTTGACAAAAGTATAAGTAATTGTGTAGAAAATGTACGAATAAAGGTAAATGGAAATTTTTGGTACAAGTAAGTTTTTAATAGGTCAAAATAGAATGTAATGAGATGATAAAATTTGTAAAAATACATTCCTTGTGAAATTTGAGTGATAAAATAATTATCGTACAATTTTTAAGAAAATGACGTAATAATTTAATTTTAACGATTTAAGTACCAAATAAATTTGAAACACTAGGAAAACTAAAAATATAGTTTTTATGAACTAAATGTAAATTTAAAAATACCTCGGGATCATTTTTGAAAGTAACGGATTAAATATTTAAAATAATAACTCACGCGATAAAATTTTATTAAATAAAAATTACGCGTTGAAGGTAAAATGAAATGTCGTGAATGTACTAATGAGATGCAAATGATGTCCATGAAATGTAGACTAATCATAGTCCATATGAAATGTACATGATGTCATGATCATGAATTCGCCGCTAAACCTTCAAGGTTACGCGAATTTGAAACAAGTAAACCAAGTTTACTATAAATGTTGAAATAATGAAACATGAATCGTGTCGAGAAATGACCTGAAAGTACGGATTGTCACATTCGCCCATCAAAAAAGGAATTCAGTCCCTGAATTCAATCGCGTTAGGTCTAACGGTTTAGGGTTTGATGTGGCAAACTTTCCCATTCCCGAGCAAAACCCTCAAAAGACTTTTGGGTAACCGATTTTTACTTAATCCCACAACTCATCAAACAAGAACTGTCATACGATTAGGCTAAATCGGTTTAGGTAACAACTTGTTTCTAGCTCGATCTTTGCAACTCATCAAACAAGAACTGTCACGCGGATCAAACTGGAAACAAGTGGTTTGAAGAAAATCTTTTGAAAATTTGGCTCGATAACGGAATTGCTTACACATATAAGCCTACTACTCCCTTCATTGCATGATTCTTCCTGATTTAGACATAGGTGATCAGGCTATGTATAATTTAGGAGTAACTATGCAATGCTTGGACTAATCGACTCATATGTTTGTTTGGTGTTGAGTCAACTGATGTTAAAATTGTGATGAACATCGAGGAGAGAAGACATGGAGAAGTGTCGTTAAAATAATAGTTAAAATAAAAAGAATTAAAATCCTCAAATGATATCAATCGAAAGGAAATAAAATACGATAGATGAGAATATTTTACAACGAGTAGTTTAGCAAAAGTAGTACATCGTTAAGTTATAAAGTTTCGGATACGATGGAAGACATAAAATTAGTACAACATAGTACATAAGGAGAAATAAGACTGTTAGTTTCCGAACTTCTTCGTCTTCCGCCGTTGATACCTTGACTAGCTCCTTCTAACATATACACATTCCCATGAGCACCTTCGACTTGTTGACCTTGGTTTTGAGGACATTGATTCCGATAGTGTCCTTGCTCCCCACATCAACATGTAACCATGGCCTCTACAATTCCGGCAAGGTGTCCCGTTGACACTTGTAGCACCTAACAGGACAAAGACCCGTGTGATGATACTTACATCGATTACATAGTGGGTAGGTTCCAGCATAACCTCTCGCCTTCTATTGGTGCAGCAACATATACCATGCAGCTTTGCCCTCTCTGCTGTTGATGATGGTTAGTGTTAGGGTTGTGGTTGTTGTAGTTATAATCTCCTTGGTCGTCTTCCCATTTCCTTTTGTTGTTGTTGAGTTGGTTATCGTCGTTGTTGTTGTTGTTGTTTTGGTTATTGAAGTAGTTGGTGCAGTTGTTGGGGTTGTTGTTGTTTTGGTTGGTGTT
This sequence comes from Chrysanthemum makinoi, assembly GCA_910596185.1. Lineage (NCBI taxonomy): Eukaryota > Viridiplantae > Streptophyta > Magnoliopsida > Asterales > Asteraceae > Chrysanthemum > Chrysanthemum makinoi. The sequence continues at coordinate 277,600,026 of OU343217.1, forward strand.
TGTGTACTTGCCTCTTCACTACTACCGGGCCATGAGCTTTTGAGTCAATCGAATAGCTTCCTCAATCGTTTGGTCGAGAAGAATCACGTCACCTTGAATAATTTCGGAAGTCCATCAATGAAAGCTCCAAGTAGCTTCTCATTATCTGAAACCATAGATGGACATAACACGGCCAATTCTTGGAATCTCCGAATGTAAGTGTCAATATCATACCCATAGTTTTCTAGTTCATAGAACCTGTCTCCAACTTTTTCACTTCCGTTCGAGGACAAAACTTCTTAGTCACCAAACTCTTGAATTGCTCCCAAGTAAGCTTGAAAGCATTCTCCACTCCAATCGGTTGAGCATATGAATTCCACCAAGACAATGCTCCATCAAGTAAAGTACTCGTAGCAAATTTGACCTTACTATCATCCGGACAGTTACAAAGCAAAAACACGGATTCCAACTTTTCAAACCATCGCACCATTGCTGTAGCTCCTTCCGTCCCTCTAAACTTGGTGGGTTCGCCACTTTTGAAATCTTTGTACGAACATTTCTTAACCCCGATCCTCCCTGATTACCAAGAGTGCAGCCTAGTCTAGCGGCCACAGCAGCACTCGTGGCCTCAAAGAAGCAGCAGTCCACCGCTTCCCTTTCGAATCTTAGAGCATTAGCAATGCTATCATTCACTAACTTGAATAGCTGGGTCATTTCAATCTGTAGCTTTCTGCGCCATATCTTCTTCAAAACAAGAGAAAATGTGAGACGTAGCAAAATCCGATGTTAATAATAAGCGTTCTAAAGAGATGTGATAAGAGACGATAAGTTTGAAGTTATTTTTTTTTTTTGAAATGATCGACGGGTTCCGCAAGGGTGGGTTATGAGGTGTTGTAAGTGCTTCAAAGTATGATGGTTTAGAGACTTAATGTGTGAATAAAGTGTAACTCGACATGTTAGTGGTGAAACAAAGGAGTGAGAGCGACTTCGTCCTGTTTAAACGTTTATCTCGGCATTCGTCGTTATCGATGATGAATCACGATATAAAAATTGTGATAGGGAATGACAAGGAATTCTCCACGTTAGAGTATGGGGAAAAGATAATGGGATGGGCATTTAAGGGCATCCATGTGACAATCGATGTGAAATGAAAGTGAATAACTCAAAAAATGTACATAATGACCGCATGTGAAGTGAACATGTACTTGTGATGAAATGATGAGATGCTATGATAATGTAGTTATAGTCTAGGGTCAATGATGCAACCTAGTTCTCTATAATGAAGCTCGATGCCAACTGTCACACCCCCCATTTACCTGTTTTGCAGCGGAATGGAATTCCTGGGGATTGACTGTCATAGCATCACAATCACAGTTATATTGAACGACCTAAAGTGTCGTTTGAAAAGAACATCGTTTGATTTAATAAAACAATCGAGTTTACAAATTAGGTCCCAAATGAAAATCAACTTGTGCGGAAATAAGTTTGTTACAATTCAAACGATGTTTTAAAGTACGAAAAACCCAAGTGAGACGCGTCGTCATCACGACTCCATGATGTGTCCAAATGCATGCCATGAAGTGAATGCCTTAGATACCCGAGATAAAACATGCTAAAAGTGTCAACACAAAGGTTGAGTGAGTTCATAGAGTTTGTTTTGAAATGAAAAGCCCTTTCAAAATCGTTTATGCAGCAAAGGCATTAAATCCACTCGCCAAGTTCCGCCCATACAAAACTTGCAACCTGTGTGTTCACAACCCATTGCCAGAATGTGTATAGTTTATGTTCCAAACATATGATGTCAAATGAATTCACAAATAGTGCATAACTCAATGTATCGAAATCGTTTATGCAGCAAAGGCATTGTGAATCCACTCAGCTCCAAGTCCCGCCCATACAAAACTTGCAACCTGTGTGTTCACAACCCATGCTGAATGCATATAGTGTATGTTCAAATCGTCCAAGACCATTAGTCCATGAATATACCAAGACCAATAGCTCAATGAATATACCAAGACCATTAGCTCAATGAATATACCAAGACCATTAGCTCAAAGAATATACCAAGACCGTTAGACCAATGAATATAATATGAAAGTTCTAAGGATGGCAAAACTGTTACTACGCATGACTAAGCATTTCAGTTCGACTAAGCATGTAGTTTCAAATAATCATGATAGTTATGAAAATAATTGCATGTATCTCCCCAAAACATTTATGAAAGCAAGTAAAGGTAGGGGCTATGAAAACTCACTTGGTAAACTGGAATAATGGCAAAAGTGAGTACACCGAGGTTTAAAGTGATGCGTTAACCGGGACCTATTATGAATGATTTGATATGTCATGAGTTGCAATGTAATGTTATGCATGCACTTCGTATGTTATTTATACCATTTACGGTTTTGAAAATATTACTCGTCGACGAAAAATACTCTTTTGACGTCTTGACCCTTCAAAAATGACCTTACATGTTTTTACGTCAAAATGTCATCCTATAATGGTTTTATAATGATTTTTGATGAAATTATCACTTTTCGTCGCAAAACAATGTCGTCGGAATTTTCATGAAATTAACAAAATGGCTTTGGAAAACTAGTCAAAAGGTACGTCGATCGTTATAGAACGAACTCGACGGTTTTGGAAAGTTTGCATCGAAATCTAGAAGTTTCAGTTCAGGAGTTTTTGACATAAAGGTCTCGAACATAAAGATAATAAGGGTTAAAGATGGTGATTTTAGTTACCGTAACACTTATCTCGTGAAAAATAATATGTTTTTCTAAAAATAATAGTTACGGCAAGTTTATAAAAACGTGCATATCTTTGTCGTTTCAAATCCGATTTTCTAACGTATAATACGTCCTTAGCTTCGTGATCGGTAAACTAATATATTTTTGACAAGTCGAAATAATTTGTGAAGCTTAAGGCTCGTTTTGACCCAAACAATGTAAAAACAGCTTTGCTGAAAATTCTGAAAATAATATATTTCACGCGTCAAACTTGTAAAATCCATAACTTCTTCGTTATAACTCCGTTTTAATCCGTTCAAGCGACCACGGATTCGTTTTAAAGTATATTTTCTAAAAATCAAGGCCAAAAATTCGTACCAACAGTAGATTTTTCCAGAAATTCGAATTAAGGACAGAACACAAAAATATAGTTATCGAAAATAGTTTTTCTCGGACAAAACCTATTCTAATCCCTTCAAATCAACTCCAAAGCTAATCTAATCCTACCATACACCTTCTTAGGGTGTCATGGGTTCCTAATCACCATCAAGACCAAAGAATACCATGGGAGTAATTATAGGATGACCAATATATATTATAACTCAATAAATCATGAAATAAATGGTATAAATCACATAACATGCATATAAGCTCCAAACATGAAAAGAAACATATGAAAATGAAAAGGAAACTTGAAAATGAAAGAAATATGCTTACTAGTGAAAATGATGAGGTGCTAGTAACAAGGTTTAAACTTAAATATCCTTGGTTTTTATTTCAAAACCATATAAAGGATATAACTAGATTGTTAATGACTTGAACTTGAAAAAAAATTTGATCCCCTTGAGAGCCATCTATGGCCGGTTCTTCAAGGAGAAAAACAAGAGGAAAATATCTCAAGTAACTTAATAATTGGTGTGAATGAAAAATGTGTGAAATGGTTTACTTGGAGTGTAGATATATCTCATTGAAAAATTTACCAACATCAATGCATACTTCCCCCATAGGGCCGGATTATGGGGGATTATGTTTCCCCATTATATTTTTTTATAAACTTGTATAAACTTGTGTACTGAGTAATATTTGACAAAAGTATAAGTAATTGTGTAGAAAATAAACAATAAAGGTAAATGGAAAGTTTTGGTACAAGTAAGTTTTTAATAGGTCAAAATAGAATGTAATGAGATGATAAAAATTGTAAAAATACATTCCTTGTGAAATTTGGGTGATAAGATAATTATCGTACAATTTTTAAGAAAACGACGTAATAATTTAATTTTAACGATTTAAGTACCAAATAAATTTGAAACACTAGGAAAACTAAAAATATAGTTTTTATGAACTAAATGTAAATTTAAAAATACCTCGGGATCATTTTTGAAAGTAACGGATTAAATATTTAAAATAATAACTCACGCGATAAAAATTATTAAATAAAAATTACGCGTTGAAGGTAAAATGAAATGTCGTGAATGTACTAATGAGATGCAAATGATGTCCATGAAATGTAGACTAATCATAGTCCATATGAAATGTACGTGATGTCATGATCATGAATTCGCCGCTAAACCTTCAAGGTTACGCGAATTTGAAACAAGTAAACCAAGTTTGCTATAAATGTTGAAATAATGAGACATGAATCGTGTCGAGAAATGACCTGAAAGTACGGATTGTCACAGCAATGATCAGTGCCACTGCAAGTTTGGGCCACTGGAGACGAACATATTTCGTCTCTAAAAGCCCAATTGTCCACGCCAAAGGCTTTTAGAAATGACATGTCATCTCTAAAGCCGTCGTCGCTAAAGTCTCATAGCTAATGCTATTTAGCGATGACATGTTTGGCATTTAGCGACGAAAAGTGGGATCCACATCAATTCACGGAAAAAGTTATAAAAAATGGTCACCACACCAGCGACGATGGCGTCTTCACTAGCTAAAGGCTCCGCTAAACCACACATTAATTAACAATTTTAATAGTTTGATAAATTATTAAAATTTATTTAAATAAAATAATAATTTAATTAAAAATAATAAAAAATGATAAGCTTTTTTGCGATGAGACCGTCCTCGTTAAAAGTGATATGAGACCACCTTTAGCGACGACATTATCGCCGCTGAAAACACTTACAGTTTAAGTAGAAACTCCTTACTGCAGCAGCAATTCCAGTTTTTTTCATAAAAAAAATCTATCTAAAACCGCCTAAAATTTTATTCAAAGCACGCGAACAAACTTATTCATCATTTCCGCCATTCTCTCCTGGGGTGGATAAAATGAGGATAATTCAAAATCTAGGTGATCTTTCAAGTAAGTCATAAGTTAAGCAGTGTTGCATGTCTTTGCATCGATCGTCGCTCGAGCTTGCGCGACATCTTGGCGTCAGGGGCGGACCTATGTGTAAGAAGAGGGGCGCCTTTCTATAAAACTTGTGAACACACGAAGTATGTAGAAAATATATATAATTGGTAGAAAAAATATGCGATGCCCTCAGGCAAATCGTAAGAGTGCCCTCCACACTCTTTAAAATTATCAAAAATCAAAGTGAAAGCTGTTGTAATTGAAATGATGGTTTATTCCGTATTTATTTTGTCTAAATATTACTCCTTCCGTCCTTAAATAAATGTCCAGTGTTAATTTTTAAAGTCTTTTCTTTTTAACTTTGACCTTAAATTATTCCATTTGTGTTATGTAATACTTAATGAAAATTGTACCAATGAAAATACATTTAAAACTCAATTCATTCATATATTTTGCATCAAGTATTAAATAACACAATTAAAATAACTTAAGGTCAAAGTTAAAAAAAAAAAAATGACTTTAAAAGTTATTAGTGGACACTTATTTAGAGACGGATGGAGTATATTTCGGTGTCATAAGGTTATTTATTTTGAATAACGCATGTAATCTGATAAACAACCCAAGTCATTTGTTTTATAAACATATTCGCTTACATAAAATAAATGTTATTGCATTGAAGTATAGTATTTTTGTTGCATTTAACGATCGCAACTTTGTTGATTTAATCAAATTCGACTTGACCCGACCCGACTTGTTTTAGATTACTCCAAAAAAAATAATGTTAAATAC
>OU343217.1:277605915-277677023 GCA_910596185.1 Chrysanthemum makinoi
GATCACATTCAAAGTATTTTTTATTTATAATTACTTCAAAACTCACCATATTTCCGCTTCAATGTTTACACATTGTTCCTTGGATCTCAAAACACTTAGTTTGATATTTCTTTCAATTTTAGTAAATTGATTTTAGTCATCCTTACCTCAAAATAGGCCAAAAACTAGGTTTTAATTTCTTATGATTTTAAGGAATTCTCCAAATATCTCTTAAGTCATCATCTGATCTCTAGAATCATTTAACACCACTTGACACTCTCAAATTTCTTAGTGACATCTTTGATCATCCACTGGTGCTCATAAAGCCCTATTTTCCATAAAAGCCAATCATAAGCTACCATCAATCATTCTCTCTTGATCATTCAAGTCCATCTTCATATAAGACACTTAATAGACTGAGTAACTTAGGATATGTAGGTGCTAGACCTTGCTAAAACCCAATCACCTCTTTTTCACCTCATCTGTTAGCCGGATCCCTAGACTTAAGCTAGTCGGATCCCTCTAGTGAGGGAACCGGAGGAACCGTGCAACAGTAGGAACTTTATCTCTTTAGATAATCATTTCAAATTTCCTTTTTCCCACACAAGCTCTTGCTCAACACTTAGAATTATTTGTTTCCTATATGTTTATAAATGAGTTGCATTTATATGAGTCTTTATGTGTTCTTCCTTTTTGTTTCATTATTTTATGTGAACAATTTATCCATTGGTATAAATGTTTTCCTTTTGTACTAACTCTTTTGGATTCTTGTAGGATGACAATGGTCGATTTCATCATCAAGTCAAGTTGTGCTAATTAGCACATTTTTTTGTTATTTCTAATCTTGCATCATCCTAACCATCTTACTCCGCTTTTATCACTACTCACAAAGTCATCATTTCTACCACCTCTATTGAGTCATCAACCAAGTCAAAGATTCACCTTGATACCTTTCATCACATCTACCACAATTTCCATACCTCTAAGCCATAATGATGATTTCTATCATTATCAACGTGTCCAAAGGTCTAGTTCATGATCTACGTGATTAAGTATGTCTCATGTTCTACCACACCCACTACAATTCATGGTCGCTCAACCATCCTCCACAAACATCTATGTTGTCAAAAGCCAAGTGAATTTCGTAATGAAATGCGTCTCATCCCTAAGCATATTTTTCTTACCGTGAACAAACCTTACAACCTCTAAACCAACCATGATGATGCAAGTGGTAGGATTATTCTCTTTTTGACACTAATCCTTTCTTTGTAGGTTCATATATATACACTTTGATGTGTATGGGATTCTCGTCTATTTATGGATGAACTTTTACATTATTTTTTTTGTAGGTTCTTCTTGACGCCCTCAAGCTAGGGGGAGCTTTTGTCGAGCATTTATAAAGTGCATCATACGACTTACTCGTCCAAGGACGAATATAATTTTGCACTAACTTTTTGTTTTATAGATTTTCAAAACACACTAGGAGTACTTGATGCTCTCAATAAAGGGGAGTTTTTCGTCAAATCTAAAACATTGCAAATTTTAATTAATTTCGTTTTGGCCTTCCTAAAATACTTGACGCCTTTAACAAGGGGGAGCAACCATCAAGGGGGAGCATGCACACATTCATTCTTCAAAATTCCTTTATGTTTCAACAAAAGGGAGATTTCTTTCTCATCATATATTTTTCTTTTTTCTTTTCTTTTTAACACTAACCTTGATGTAGGTTAAGCCTAAAAAATTTGATCCATTGAGCCGTTGGCAATAATGGTTATAATTCAAAGGATCTTTCTATTTTTTTGTGTGTGATTATCTAGGTTCCTCTTAAAGGCGAGATCACCACCTTTTGAAGACGTGCAAGCTCAAAGTCATGAGTTTCTATGCTTCGTCATTAGTGTTTCGTGTTGAAGGTATTGGCGTGGTGTGCCAATTGGAGCAATAAGGTGTTTTTATTTTAACTTCATTAGGGATGATGCAAACTCGCCATTCTTGAGAGAAAGGACACACCCTTTTTGTTTCGACAAAAGGGGGAGAAGAGTGTAAACGAAGAAGGTAACGTATGGAAGTACGGACACAAGTAACTTTGACATTTTACCTATCTATTACGTTAACATATATTTTGTCATCATCAAAAAGGGGGAGATTGTTAGTGCAAATATTACGATATTTAATATATACATTCTCATTTGTTTTGTTGATGACAAACATGTAACTTGTAATACATAACATAAAATGTATAAGTTACTTGTAATTATATCTTGTCTCAACATACTCTCAACACCTCTCGACGACTCAAGTCCTTGTATGCTACAACAAAGGTTCGTACATGTTTGTTATGTTGCATTATGATCAAACCCCTAACAAACCATTAAACATGTTTAGTTAAATAGTTTATAAAACACTTAAGTAAACATAAGTAAATGTGTTGGGTAAAACCCATGACCCATGACCCAAGACCCATACCCAATGTCTAGATACATTGTACCTTGGTGGGCACTCAAATCCTTGACCCATAGCCCATAGTTTTAACCCATAAACCATGGGTAAACAGGAGCGTGCATGGATCCCTCAAGTATCCCACGGATCCCTTGGAATTACAAAGGCCGGATCCCTCCAGAAGGGATCCTTGGGGCAGAACATGGTTTTGGTCTTTTTGCCTATAAATAGCAAGCCACTTCTTACCATTTCTTCACACCTTCACACATAGTTTCTCTCCACCATTTCTAGGATAGTTAGATCATTAGGAAACATGTAAACCACCCTCATCTCATATGATCATAATGCTTCTAACTCTCATTTGTTGTAAGCATACTCCCGGAGTGATCCTCCAAAGCAAGCTTAGAGATCTTGCTTCCTTACCTACTGAAGTGATCACCCATCACAAGATACAAGCACATGAAGATCTTCTACAACAAGCTTGGGAAACTTGTCATCTTCATTCATAGAAGACTAACTACATCATGCTTTGGGTTCTTGATGCTTAGTTTAGGATTTCATATCCATTAGACACATTGTCTTGGATATTATCTAGTATCATATTCTTGTATCTATGACTAGACTAGATGGTTTATGTGTTTGAGCCAAAAAACACAAGGTTTGTTATGTTGGGCCACAAAACATAACGGGTATCATAGATGTGTTATATATCTATGACTAGACTAGATGGTTTATGTGTTTGTGCCATAAAACACAAGGTTTGTTATGTTGGGCCACAAAACATAACGGGTGTCATAGATGTGTCAAAGGCGTTAGGGAAGAGTGCCGAAGATCCGTGTTGAAGGCATTAGTGAAAGGTGCTGAAGGATCATGTAAATGGCGTTAGTGAAGAATGCCTAGGTCGTATAATCAATGAGGTGCATCGTTATACATATAGTATTTGTTTAGATCCAAGGATGGTGATATCCTTGATGGTGTTGTAACAAGGAGTGGATCTCCTTGAGATTAGGTGATGTGTTGTGATGGGTAGTAGTTCCTCCATAATGGAACTAGGTGCTTAGCCTAGTACCTAATAAAGGGTAGGCGACGTTGTGATAGGTTTGGTTCACCTTGGTGTGAAAGAACCCGGTGGTTAGCCTAGCACCAAATAAAGGGTAGGCGACGTTGTGTAGGTGTGGTTCACCTTGGAGTGAAAGAAGCCGGTGGTTAGCCTAGTACCGGAAAAAGAGTAGGCGACGTTGTGAAGGCTTCTCCACCATAAGGAGTTGGTGTAGTGATTATGAACTCTCGAGTAGGTGACTCGGGGAGTGGAGTAGGGCAAGGAAGGTGTCCTTGTAGCCGAACCACTATAAATCCTCATGTTGGTTTATCTATCCTTTTACTTATCGCTTTACTTTTATTCTTGCATTACTTTTTTAATTTTCTATGTGGTTGATGTCTATGTTTGTGATGCATACTTGGTCTTTCATATAGTCACAAACTATATTCAACACTTTACATATTATGACACGCTTGATCAAGAAAAAGCAACCGGACTAATAATGGTGAAACTTGATTTATAATGAACCATTAATCTTGCGGAATATTATGTGATGTCAAGGGGCTGGCCTTACATGCCGTAATGCGTTAAATGCATCCTCGCGTCGAGATTAGCAAATTCAATGGTTTAAACTATATTTGATACAAAAGTTTTAAGTTTGAAACGGAAACGTATTCACCCCCCCCCCCTCTACGTTTTCACAAGCTCGATCTCATTTGATTGCCTATATGTGATCTCTACATGCTCTCTTTGCTTTGCTTAACATGTATACATGTATGCTTGCTGTAGAAACAATTTGTTTTATAATTCGAAACATAGAGCAAAATTCTACAACTATTATGTTAAGAAAATTTGTCTTAAACACCGGATCCCTTAGATGTAACTAGACGGATCCCTCAAGTGAAGGATCCGTGGGATCCGGGTGGACAGAAGTTCCTTTTTAGCCTTCTTGCATCAATCCAACATTCTAGATCTTATTGTACTAGTTAAACATGCTACATTAGGATCACTTAAACTTTCCTTAGGCTCAGTCAATCTAACATTCACTCATGGATGACTTAGGATCACATTCGAAGTATTTTTGATTTATCATTACTTCAAAACTCAACATCTTTCCGCTCCAATGTTTACACATTGTTCCTATCATCTCAAAACACCTAGTTTGATATTTCTCTCAATTTTAGCAAATTGATTTTAGTCATCCTTACCTCAAAATAGGCCAAAAACTAGTTTTTAATTTCTTATGATTTTTAAGGAATTTTCCAAATCTATCTTAAGTCATCATCTGATCTCTAGGATCATTTAACACCACTTAACACTCTTAAATTTCTTAGTGTCATCTTTAATCATCCACTGGTGCTCATAAAGCCCCATTTCCTTTCATAAAAGGAAATCATTAGCTACCATCAATCATTTTCCCTTGATCATTTAAGTACTCTTTCATTTAAGACACTTAGGAAGACTGAAATACTCAAGGAGGTATAGGCTTTAGACCTTACAAACATCATTTTTATCCTTTCCTAACTGCTGAGAGCCAGATTCCTAGGATTAGCCTAGACGGATCCCTCATTGGAGGGAACCGTGGGATCCGGGTGACAGATTCATGTCAACTCTAGCTAAAATGATCATTTAAGTCCATCTTCATGTAAGACACTTAATAGAATGAGTAATTTAGGATATGTAGGTGCTAGACCTTTCTAGAACCCCATCACCTCTTTTTAACCTTGTCTATTAGCCGGATCCCTAGACTTAAGCTAGCCGGATCCCTCTAGTGAGGGAACCGGTGGAACCGTGGAACAGTAGGTACTTTATCTCTTTAGATAATCATTTCAATTTTCCTTTTTCCCACACATGCACTTGTTCAACACTTAGGATTATTATTTTCTTATATATCTATAAATGAGTTGCATTTATATGATTCTTTACGTGTTCTTTCTTTTCGTTTCATGATTTTATGTGAACAATTTATCCAATTTTATAAATGTTTTCCTTTTATACTAACTCTTTTGGATTCTTGTAGGATGACAATGGTCGATTTCATTATCAAGTCAAGTTGTGCTCATTTGCACATTTTTTTATATTTCTAATCTTGCACCATCCTAACCATCTTACTTCACTTTTATCACTACTCACAAAGTCATCACGTTTACCACCTCTATTGAGTCATCAACCAAGTCAAAGATTCACCTTGATACCTTTCATCACCGTGTCCAAGGTCTAGTTCATGAACTACGTGATGAAATATGTTTCATGTTCTACCACATACTACTTGTGTCAACCACAAGCTACTTGTGTCAACCACATCCTACAAGTGTCTCACTACTACTACAATTCATGGTCGCTCAACCATCCTCCACAAACATCTATGTTGTCAAAAGCCAAGTGAATTTCATAATGAAATGCGTCTCATCCCTAAGCACATTTTTTTTCTTACCTTGAACAAACCTCACAACCTCTAAACCGACCACGATGATGCAAGTAGTAGGATTATTTTCTTTTTGACACTAATCCTTTCTTTGTAGGTTCATATATATACACTTTGATGTGTATGGCATTCTCGTCTATTTATGGACAAAATTTTACACTAATTTTTTTTTTCCGGTTCTTCTTGACGCCCTCGAGCTAGGGGGAGCTTCCGTTGAGCATTTATAAAGTGCATCATATGACTTACTCGTCCAAGGACGAATATAATTTTTCCCTAACTTTTTGTTTGGTAGATTTTCAAAACACATTTTAGGATCCTATATTTATTGTGTTGATGATTCGGGTGGTCTTGGATGATGGAAATACATGTTAGCCATTTAGAGAGAGAAAGTAGATGAGAGGGTGTTTTCTTGGTAGAGACTTGCTTCACAAATGTAAGGTTAGATTAGAGAAAAAGCACCACCCCTTCCATGGATGGAAGGGGTATTTATAGTTACAAAATACACGACCTCCTATCGGCCTGTGGATCAGGTATACAGTGGGTAAAGACCCATCCTTCCTCCATGGTGTAGCACTAAACTATGCAAATAATTAACTAACTAACTACTAAATAACGTAAATACAGACACGTCTACAAGCTAACATATGCTAGACCTTAATTGGGGTGACTAACACTTTAACATGGAATTTCCAATTCCTAACAATCTCCCCCTAAGGGAGGTCCCCCCATGAAATACATTTTGCATCCTAGCATTCTTTCTTTGACTTTGTTCTTGAGCTCGTAGACTTCAATTCTTCAATTCCACAATCTTTGTGCTTTAGTAGCGATTCTTCAAAGTCCGCATTGATTTGTACTTTTAGTGGAGGCCTTTAACTGATCCACATCTTTGATGATCTTCGAGCTTTCTTTGAGATCATCAGCCACAAAAAATCTCTCTGGATCATCCATAGTTGTGTTGCCTTCATGTGATGTTGTGACTTTAGGACCGACATGCTCACACTTTCAGGATCATAACATCTTTCCATTAGAGTAGCGGAAGCTTTACTGATTCATGATATTTGCAGCAGCGTAGCAGAAGCATAGTATAAAAATATCAGAACCAGGTTATGTAGATATACAGCAGTCATGATTTCTTCAATTAAGTGTGGATGCTGTGAGCATGCGGCTTTGGATTGACTCCTCAATTCTGATCAGCTGCAACCCTCCAAATGTACCTGCAAACAACAGTTAGCAATAAAACACACGAAAGTGTCTTTGATCACTTTCGTTGAATTGAGGTACACGGCCCACGGTTCCCCGTTGATCAGTACAAGTACTGCCTGCGATCAGGTAGGATTCCTAAGAATCTCCTTGATAGGGTTTCGCAGCTGTTCTAGCTGTTCTCAAACCGGAACTTCTCAAAGAAGACAACACGGAGTGAGTGAACCAGCGAATTGAGATTCACTGATTGATGAAAAATTGATTTGAAAACAATCGCGTATTGCTTAGAAGAAAGAGTTTTGCAATACGACGAAGGTTTTATGAGAAAGATCAATTTTCAAACAAAATACTTTTTGTATTTGAACAGAGTACACATTCGACGTGTTAGAGAAAAGAAGAGATTCGCACATCGAACGGTTTTTCCAAAAGTATTTTTTCAATCAGAGATACGTTTTGAATTTGAAAATGAATACACATTCGATGCGCTAGAGAAAAGAAGATTTGCACATCGAACGGTTTTTCCAAAAGTATTCGTCAATTCATTTCATGGACCAAGGTTGATTCACGAGTGAATCGCCCCATCGTTTCTATCCAGTTGTCACAAGTTTGATCTTTAGAAAAGATCTCACATGCCACCCACCAAGAGCTTGTTTGATGTTGGCTCTAGAAGGATTTCCATCTTCATTGTGAATATTTTTACATATCACTCGGATGTTCTGGCAATACCACAAGGTTAATGCGTAGGACTCTTAATATATTCTTACTTTCCACATGGTGTGAAACAGCAAGTCTTCATTAATTTAGTGTCCCAATGAGATATTGTAGATCATCTCTTGGCTCTAGACTCAATCGTGCACATTTGGTTCCAATTCCGGAGACTTGGGAGAGGGTCTCCTTCTTCAATATCAACAATCTCTAAGAGAAAGTCGATAGATTATGTAGGTTCCCCGTGAGAATGAAACAAGCCCTTTTAAGAGGAACTTGAGTAGCTTGGGAAGTTAGGTGCAGTGCGTCACTGGGTCCATGACGTCTTATCTTCAATACCAGTGTTACCTTAGTAACCACCAGTAGCAAATGTATTGAACCCTGTTTCTGCCCTAAGGTTGAATTATTGAAGGGCTATATCTTTTCACATTCAGTTCTTTTTCATTCTTCAACCCTTTCAGTGATTACCGAGACTTAATAACTAGAACCTTGTTGGGTTAATGCCAGTACTAGCTCTGTCTCAGTCCGCACTCTTCCCGTATCTCACTTTTCTTCTTTTTTCAATATACCTAAGGACTCTACACTATCTAGTGGATTGTCCCTGGGTAGATCCCTCCGGTTCTAGCGGATCGTGGGAACTAATACCTAACCTCACCATCCTTATAACTCCATGCATAAAGTAAAATGGTCAGTCTTTTGGTACAGTTCATTCCTTCTCAAAACCAATTGAAAAATCATTTGGAAAAACAATCAAGGTACTTGTGATACGAGATCAAAGCATTTTGTACCTTAATAGTTTTGATCATTTAGAAATGCTCCCCCTCAACATGTGCATATGATCTTGAATTTGTTTAGCACATGGAGGCAAGATTACTTTGAAATATTTCTTTGATCACAATTTCCTTAGTAAAAGCCTTTTGATTTTCTTTGGTAACTTCTCCCCCTCAATATGTGCGTTGGATATTGCAAAATTATTTTAGCACATAGAGGAAAGAGTTCTTTAAAAGTACATCCACGATCGCCAATATAAACCATTCGCTCCCCCTCAATATGTGCATCGATATACGAAAGAGTTTGGCACATATTAGAGAGAACTTGCACTTTGAATCAAAACGTTCATCTTTTATCAAATTTCATAATTAAATCACAAATTCTCCCCCGATCAAAAATATCAAACCCTTTGAGATTTTGGATCCCAAGTGATTTAATAAGGTTTAGAAAACATGGGAGAATATGTGGCCAGGTTTAAATACTCATCTTGTTTTTGGATAAATCCTCCTCCTCAACATGTGCATTGTGTATTTGAAATCGTTTGGCACATGGAGGCAAGAGTGCCTATAAAGAACTAAAACCGATTCCATTTAAACAAATTTGAGATTTAAATCACGATCTTTCCCCCGATCAAAAATTTCAAACCTTTTGAGATTTGTGATCCCAATTGATTTAAATCATTTAAAAGATTTTGGGGAAAGACGTGGCAAGATTTAATTTTGAAAAATGACTGATAAGGATCAATTTTAGACATTAAAGATTGTTAGTGTCAGGTATGATAGTTTTTAAGAGATCTTTTAGTAAAATAAAGCAATTTCACAATCAAACAAGAACAGAAAAAAATTCATTTTGTAAGATCTTGATTCTAAAGAAAAAATCATACCATAACATAACATTAAATCTTTAGATCACCACTTTGTTTTTGTACAAGCGGGCCTTTTGTGAAGAAATATCATTTGAAAATATTTTATTTTAAATCACTCTCCCCCTCAATCGATGACCGTAGTCGATGATTGAGTGACTTAAGTTTTGATAAAATGAAGTCCGGTGATTTTCAAAATTTAGTCCAATATATTTTCAAAACAATATTTTTCCATTTTCCAAAACAATATTATTTAAAATTGTTTAAAAATGGTATCCTGCACAAAGAAACGTTAGGTGGTTGAGAAGCTTATGTTGTTGCTGTAGGGCTTGGAAGAAAAACCGTCTGCAGATGCAGTGAGACTTCTTTCGTTGCATTTAAATGCCAACTGAGGTCAAATTAAGCTCCGTTTCTTCATTTCACAACCCAATATATAGTTAGTGGACACACAAACAGATATATGGTGGTCGACATCACCCAAATAGCAATTGACTAATAAAAGTCAATTCAACAAATCAATCATATCTAATAAGGCATGGGAAAAATGTGTTCATCAAACTCTAATCATCTAATCCTAACAATCATATCCTGGGCACCTAGTCCTTCAACGTAGGTTAACATCATTTTTAATTAAGCATATAGGATAATTGAGAAAGCCCGTTAGATGATGTAAATTTGAAAAAATTCTCCCCCTCAATCAATGACTCATTTTTTGAAAAGTTTAAAAGTGATGAAGTCATTGATTGAGTTTGCAAATTTTATAAAAACTCGATACTGATTGATTTTTCAAGCAACTCATTTACCACCACTTTTTGAAAACAACAAATATTTCTCTGAAGAATTTTAGACGGAAAAACATTTGTGTAGGAACAGCAGTCCTTCGACATACTTTCCTCATTTTTGAATTAAGGATAAGTGCACGAAAAATTTAAAAATTGGTTTAGCGCAGCACTTTCCTTCCTTGAAGAACGGGTTGCTATTTGAAATAATAGCAAACCATAGTTTTAAGCACGGGTTACAATCTGAAATAACTGCAAGCCATATGATTTGTGACATGTTTTTGAAAAAAATATTTACACCTCCTGCTCGAACTTCATCTATGGTCCCGTGCCCTTATTGAATGACATTTCTAAGACCGTAGATGTTATCGATACCAGAAGACATGTCTAGAGAAAACACATTTTTGGTATTTTTGAAATTTTCTGATTTTTTATGGGATTTTGTTGGTTTTATATTTTTGTATTTGGTTTTCTGATAAATATATACAAAGATAGAATAGATGATATAGTTTAAGAAGATGATGATACGAGTACCGAGATAAGGATATCGAGCAGCACGTCGTAGAAGATAGAAGTCATCATCCATAAAACTTTCACCACCAAAGCTTCCGAGGCTCTTGCATTGAAGAAAGAAATTGAACCATCTGAAAGTGAGACTTTGGCAGCTTCCCCAAAAACCGAAAATCCTATAGCTGAGCAGATTCAAAGCTTTCTTTCAAGCTTCTCTTAGCCAGGTGCACAAAGAAGCACACCATTATCATCGATCTTGCTGCTCCTTTTAAGAATAATCATCGTGATTCTTCGTTCGAGGTTATATCATCCTAAAGAACAGCTACGTATCATCCAACTCTTTAAATTTCTTCTCATATTTTATTACCACTGAAGTCTAAAGCTATGCATCCCCAACGAGTTGTCAAGAGACCACTTCCCCCAAGTAGATGAAATGATGCAGTCAGTCTCTTAGACTAGAGCTCACGAACCCGAATACACATACCCGAAGACAAAGAAACTTATACCATCGAAGTAGCAGATTAAGTCCAATAGCCAAAGAATAACCCCGATGTATACTTTTCTCTCCCCCTGAAGAAAGTGTATGAAACTCAAGAACCCGAAGTACCCGAATGCCCAAAGAGAGAATAACCGATAACATTGAAGAAGCAGGCCGAATCACTGATTATCTCTGCGGATGACTATCTCTGCGAACGTCAACTCTGGAATAAGTGATTATATCTCTGAATCACTGATTAAGCTCTCAAGTGAAACAGCTGAGCGCCCCCAATGTACACAATTCTCTCTCCCCTGATGATTGCGATAACATCGAAATCATCACACACTTGTGTACCTCTTTTTATCTTCAGAAACTTTCTATTACATCACTTCCCCCACGTAGTTGGAATAATAACACTAAAATCCTTTATGAGTAAAACCTTGAGATTCTCTGCGGTCATGACATTTGTCTTCCCGGGATATCTTCAATCACTTAGAAGAATTAAGTTCATCAAGTTTACTCGCCATGAGTCAAACCTTGAGTTTCTCTGCGGTAATAACATTTGTCTTCCTGGGATATCTTCAATCACTTAGAAGAATTAAGTTCATCAAGTTTACTCGCTTTGTGTTTAGATGTGTGTCTCCTTCCCCCTAGCTGGTTTTGACACTTCAGAATAAACAACATCTTATCAGCCCAAATACTTGAAATCCTTTTTGAGAAGAATATTAGAAGTCTTTGTGAGATTCAACTTGCTGAAGAGCAGAATGAGCAAGTCTAATTGGGGATTAAATTCGACATTTCACTCTCCCCCAATTAGTACTCTCCCCTAAACCGACAATCTGTTTGATAAATGCCCGGATTAAGAAGAAGTCTTTTGATAATCAAATGCAACTTGTCTTTAGTCTTCTAACATGTAGCAGAAAATGTAGAACCGACTGTAGACTCAACCTTCTTCAAGATTGTCCAGTTGGGGAATAGAAATTTAACATCTTTAACATACCAAAAAGCATTCCCGTTAACTAATATGTAGCAAATCCCCTTAACTCAAATCCCTCCCAACCAAACAAGAAAAGAAAGATGTTCATCAAGGAAATCAACCCCGTAACTGGAAGCACTTTGTCGTAAAACTCATATCAGCCCATGTGAAGATGTCAACCAATGGTTCTTAGAAGAAACTACATGTAAAGATGACCCGATAAGAAGAAGCTCGGTTCTTACATGAGTTAGGAGCCGTATGACCATATATTCTCATATGACAATCAACCATGCAGAATTATCATACTTCTTCTCCCCATCAAGAATTGCATACGGAGATGCCATTCTTGATTAAACAAGTGAATATCTTCAGCAAATGTAGTCTATTCACACATCTCCCCCTCATTGGTAGCACATGATGTCACCATCGTCATTATAATCAAGCAAGTGGAATAAGAGAACAATCATTGGTAGTCCGGTTCACTTGATAACTAAAAGCGCGTGGAGAAAGTATGAAGCACGTTGATGAGAATGGTCATTAATGAGAAGATTTCTCTTCTTCCGAAGATAATGCGCACTGAAGCGTACACATTTCTTTTCTTTGGAGAACGAGGCATGAACTGTTGTGTTCATACGTCATAATCTCTCTCTTTTCAGCTCTCTTGGCAAAACATGTAATCAACCCCATTATCATTCAGTAGGCTTTTTGTCATGACAGCTGATGGAGAAAACTCAATATGATGAATTTGACCCTGAAGTAAACTAACCCGAACTCGTGACTTAAACTTGCACAAATGAAACAAAGAGCAGTGCCGAGACTTCATCCACCATTGAATCTCTAAGTACTCTATACTCTTCATCCAACCAACCATCAAGTATAAGACGTACATTACCTCTTGAAAATCCACAATTGAATGTGACACTGAGCACTACAACGTAACTCCTTAAAGTGATAGTTATTTTGAGATGATAAGAGCCCAATTCCCCCAAGTGGTAAAAGGAAAAGGTAAAAGTCACCCAACAATAACTAGATTTTTGATATGTGCTTAAACACATATCTTTTGTTTATCAAAACTGACCCAAAACAACCAAGAAAGAGCCGTTTATTGCTAATATTTGTTGTTTTCTTGAGTTTGTGCTTGTGCAGGAACGGATACTATAAAACACACAAAAAGAAGCCAAATCAGACGAAAATCCGAGCACGAGAGATTAAGAGAGCTAAAGCTGAGCCGGAAGGTCGGATTTATGCAATTGTGAAGATTTCTACTCTCTGAGGATGAATTGTGAAGATTTGATCAAAGTTTGAAGAATTGACAGATTCAGTCCCTGAACTTTCAGGAAATGACAGAAAATACCCTCAAGTTTCAAAAGTTGCAAAATCAACCCTTGGATTATTTGAGAATGACAAGTTCAGCCCTTGAAAGATATTTTCAGGATTACAACTTTGGTCCCTAGATTTTCAGAATGTACACTATTAGTCCTTGAATTTACACCTTGGATCTAAATATATCCTAAATCCAATTCATAAACCCACGGCCCAACATAAAACAAAGCCCAAAATCCAAATTCTTTAACCGGTATACTTAACCCAAGACCCGAGTCAACACCCATAACCCGGTCAAAGAAACTCAAACAAATATAAAAAGTTTACCCCGCGTTATTTTTCCCCCAAACCTGCTATACCATGAACCCTAATTACCCTTCGGTCAATATGGTCAAATTAACAGTAATTAAGGGTAATAATGTACTTTCTCTAACACCCCTGACACATGGGGATGTCCAGGTCATCAATCCGCGTGCAACATTCCAAATCCTTGCTCTCTCATTGGTCGAAACAGCGTGGATGATCTAATCCAAGGGTTGATATCATTTGAGATACGTGGGATTTGATCAAAGGGTTGATATGCACTCAAAGAAGCACAAGGCTTTCTTCTGGATTCTTCTCAGCTCGGCTATAAATTGACCCTTTGGATTCACAGCTTAGAGAGTAGTTTTTAGAGAGAGAAAGTAGTGTAGTGAGAAAGTAGAGAGTAGTAGTAATCTTTGTATTTTAATTCCAATGTTTTAGTTAATACTTGTATTTCACTTATTTTAATCAAATTTCTCATTTATAAAAATTGCTCAGTTCTGTTTTCATTTAGTTTATGGTTACTGATTTATTGAATCTTAAATCATTTTGATATCCAGTTTTACTTAGTTACTAATTTTCAGTTTATAATCTCTTCAAAACAAAAATCATAAAAAAATTGAAAAATATTTGAAAAATAAAAAAATACTCTCCATCTCTTTAATAAGCTCAGCTAATGTTTCTAATAACCTTTTTAAGCTTCTTCATAGCTTATTGAAGGTTTATAAGTGTTTAATCTCAATTCACAAACAAATTACAAATTCAGTCAACAAAAGTCAACTGAAGCAGAAATGGTTTGATTTGCTGGTATTGGATCTGATTTGGGTGATGCAGAGTGGAATTTGGGTTGGATTTGATTAGATTAGTGTTACTTTGGTTCTGAGATAAGCTGCAAATAAGCTGGACATTTGTAAGTTTTAGAATCTGATACTTTAGTATATGTTCAACTGCATAATTAGCTTAGCCATTATCTGTTAGTTTATATTGTTGTTATTGCATTCATTAGCTCTTATAATGTCATTAGATCATAGGTTTAAGCTGATATAGATTGGTATTAAAGATTTGATAGAGTAGATTGCTATACAGTTAGTATAAGGTTGTTTGGATCAGTTTGTGTTTTTGTGATTGAACTTTGGTTAGTGCTAGAAATCTACATACTCAGTCTCTATTATAGTCACTTGAGTCATTTCAGTCCTTATTTTGCATCTGCTTTCACCCTAAGTCAAAATTGCATTGTAACTGATTTAATTTGCATTTCTGTTGGAATCAGCTTTGCATATTAAGCATTTAGGTGTAGACTTAGTTAATATAGCTTCTAATAGTCTCATTTCATCTTAATACATCAATTATAAACAGATAAATTGGATTAAATCTTACAAAAGTCAAAATCACAAATTCTGTCAAAAAGTCAAAAGTTGATAAACCAGTTTTTACAAAAGTTTGTGGAATTTTCATGGATTCAGTTTTGATTTATAACAAGTGAGATTCTGGGATAAACAAGTTGAGCTGGTCTATTTTTGAAATCTGAATTTAGTTGAATCTTCTCAAGTTCTTATAAGCTCTTATTCAGTTTCCAATTAAGCACCATATGCCCTGTTGACTCTCAGCATACATTGAGTGTGAGCAGGTTGTTTGTAAGCCCTGCACAGGGTTCACACTAGCTTGTTAGGATCTGAGAACTGGTTTGAGTGATCTTTGGTTGGTGATCTAGAGTTTCCAATAATTGGTTTTCAGTTTGGCTTATTGGATAAGCAGTTGCTATAGATTCAAATAGGGGTGTTTGGCTGATTGATGCTCATAAGCCAATTTACTTAAAACTTAGTAGATTGCTTAATAGAGATTAGGAGTAGCAGTAATTAGTTGCTGGTAGTTAGTTTTAGTATAAATCATCTTCTGTAGCAGTTTGGTGGCTTGTTGTGCTTATTAGCTTATTCATAATAGCTTATTCTTAACAGTTAACACATCAGCTCTCATTTCTCACACATAAGCCTAGTATTTTATATTTTTCATAGAATTAGAATAACATTTTAGAATTTCCCTGAATTTTTCATAATTTTCCCACTTTGTTTACTATTTTTCTTGATTTAAACTAGTTTTTATTACTTTTTAAATAGCATTTAATTCGAATAAATCAGAAAAAGTTTCAAAAAATAATTTTTCAATTTTCCTAGATTAAGAAAATTATAAAAAGCCAGAAAAATATTTTTCTATATTTTTCCTAGTTTAATTTGTAATTTTTAGCATTTAAATTAGTTTAAATTAGTTTTTAATTCAAATAAATTTCAGAAAAATCATAAAAATTAATTTTAATTCTTATTAAATTTTCTAATATCATTTTTAGTTAGAAAGTAGTTTTAGATTATTTTTAGGACTTAGATTAGACGTAGTTGCTTTTTATTTACCTTTCTTTTAATACGTTTTAGTATAATTCGCGTATTTAGGATTTCCCGTAGTGTAATTTCCCTAAATTGTTTTCCCAATCCCCGTAGTTTTAATATAATCAAAAATCCAAAACATCGAGCATTTTAATAACGACGTTGCCCATTCACACCTCGTTGGGAGAACGACTCGGATTTCCTAATCCGTATCACTATCACTCACGGGTTTTGATTCATTATCCTTTTTCCTAAAGGGATTTTAAATCATTTCTTGTGGTTATTTTTGATATCGATATTGTGGTTTTATCCATACACACATACCCCTAAGCCTACATCGAGTAATCAAATTTTGGCGCCGCTGCCGGGGAGGTTGTGTCGCGACAATATCGTTAAAGGTTTGACGATTAGTGACTCGAGATCATTCCTTTGTGAAGTTACTATTTTTTATAAAAAATCAAAAAAGTAAAAAATATTTTCCTTTTTCTTTTGTATATATATATATATATATCATATTAAAAATACAAAAAGATTTTCTCTTTTGTTTTTGAGCTAAATAGAATACATCAATTATATAACATTCTCAACGGAGGTGTTATCATTAATAAGTTCCCGAACTAAAGATCAAAAACTTGCCTTTGTGTCGCTTGTGAATTGATTTATTTCTATCGGATAAACAAACTGTGTGGTGGGTATAAGGACGGCCTGACATTAAATTGCGGCTGAAAAGAAGCGGGTTTTTAATAAGCTTCGCGCTGACCTAAAAAGCTTCTCCGCTCGCTTGTGCGTTTGTCTTATAGAGGTGATTTATTCACTTGGGATTATTGGTTAAGTTCACTGTGTTTTCGAATACCGTTCGTTTTAATTGCCTTGGTTTTTGAAAGTGCATGCGCACTCGTTCTAATAACTACAGACCGATACGTGAAGCCGCTACAATTCCGAGAAGGCGAAATAGACGTGCTCCATTAGTCGAACCCGAGATTCGAACTAATCCGACTCCGCCCATTGTCGAAATGGCGGAGGACAACCGATCTATGCTAGAACAACTCCAAGCACCCACCGAGGGTTATGGAGAAGCCATCGTCGTCCCGGCAATCGTTGCCGATAACTTTGAGCTTAAACACGGATTGATAAATTTGGTTTCGTCAAGCCAATTTTACGGATTTGAGAGGGACGATCCTCACTCTCATATCCGACGATTCAACAAGCTCACGTCTACGATCAAGTACCGTAACGTTCCGGAAGAGGCTATCAAGCTTCTACTCTTCCCATTTTCACTTGAGGGGGCCGCCCGGATTTGGCTCGAGAAATTACCCCCTCGATCGATAACCACATGGGAGAATTTAGTATCAAAATTCGTGAACGAATTCTTCCCACCGTCTAAAACAACAAGCTTAAAAAATGAAATAACGAAATTCACACAAAGATTTGATGAATCATTTAGTGAGGCATGGGACCGATTCAAAGATTTGCTTAGGCAATGTCCCCATCATGGTTTTACGGAGTTACACCAACTTGATACGTTTTATAATGGTTTGAATGAGACTGATCAAGACTCTCTCAATGCCGCCGCGGGTGGTAATTTGTTGACCCGATCAACGAGAGATGCCTTGTCGATTATTGAGAACAAATCTAAAGTTCGTACCTCACGTAGCAAATCGGTTGCTGCCCGAGTGAGTGTTACACCATCGTCCTCGTCTTACGAAAATAAGTCTAGCACCGATGCTAAGATTGATAAGCTTACGGATATGATTCAGGCTTTGGTTAAGATTAAGACCGCTAAGGTTAATTCTTCTCCACCCGCTCAAGTCAAAGCGGTGGAATCGACTTGTACTACTTGTGGTGGCCCGCATGCTTACTATAATTGTACCGCCACCGATGGAAATCCTTTCGAAGCTAATGCCGTAACCGGAGGTAACCAATACCGTCCTCAAGTTGAACCAAATCCTCGTGTTAGTAATCAAATGGTACCTCCGGGATTTTCTCAATCGAACAATCAGACTCGTTTTAATCAAAATCAAGTTCGTGGACCAAATGTTCAAAACCAATACAAAGCCCCACCAAATCAATACCCGAATCAAGGAGTCAATTACAATCAAGGATATCAAGCTTCAAGCTATCAAGCTCCACCTTTGCCTTCTAATGAATTCTCGAATTACGTTCAGAGCAATAATGCTACCATCCAAACCATGAAAACCCATATTTCAAGTTTGAGAAACGAGTTTCAATCTTCATTAACTAGACAAAGCAATGAGTTTAAGAACGAAATTCGACTTCAGAACAACAAGATGGATGCTTCACAGAATAAACTTGAGAATATGTTAAATGCTGTTTTGTGCCAAATGAGTCAACCCTCGGGTTCCGGTTCTCTCCCAAGTAACACAATTCCAAACCCGAGAGGTGACATGAAAGCGATCACTACCCGAAGTGGTGTAGCTTACGATGGACCCACGGTTCCTACCACTTCTTCTCCGTCTCGTGTGGTAGACCGTGAGACCGGGGTGACAAAGGACCCGGTGCTTCCTACTAATAAGGGGAGTACTGTGAATGTCCAACCCACGGTTGTCCAAGATTCTGAGCCCAAAGATGCTCCCGTGAATGTGAAGAAAGCTAATCCGAAACCGTCTATCCCATATCCGTCTCGTCTTAAAGATCAAACGCTTCGAGAAAAGTCTAATCATCAAATGGAAACGTTTTTCCAAATCTTTAAAGACTTGAATGTGGAGATCAGTTTTGCGGATGCCCTTCTCTTGATGCCTAAACTTGCTTCTACAATTAAGGGATTGCTTACGAACAAAGAGAAACTATATGAGCTTGCTACGACATCTCTGAATGAGAATTGTTCGGCGGTTATCCTCAAGAAACTTCCCGAAAAGTTAGGAGACCCCGGCAAGTTCCTCATTCCATGTGATTTTCAAGGAATTATTCAGTGCTCCGCCTTGGCCGATCTTGGCGCGAGTATTAATTTGATGCCGAAATCAATTTACGAAAAGCTTTCATTACCCCCACTTACCCCAACGTGTATGACCCTCGAGCTAGCCGACCGTACTACGACAAAACCAAAGGGTATAGCCGAGGATGTCTTTGTCAAAGTGGGGGAGTTCGATTTCCCCGCTGATTTTGTTGTAGTCGATTTCGATGCCGATCCTCGAGTACCCTTAATTCTTGGAAGGAGTTTCTTAAGGACGGGCCATGCGTTGATTGATGTATATGAAGGAGAGATCACTTTACGAGTAGGAAATGAAGCCGTCACGTTCAATGTTAACCATACTTCTAAATCTCTAACCAACCAAAATGATGTGGCCAAAATTAATGACACCGAGGTGACAAAGGACCCGGGAATTCCTACTAATAACGGAAACACCAAAAACGTCCAACCTTCGGTGGTTCAAAAAGTTGGGCCTAAACCATCAAGAATTGATCCGAGTCTTTCACGTTTCACGGTTAAGAGTTTGTCTACGATACGTGCTGAGCAAAAGAAGAAACTAGAAAAGGAGACTACAACGGTAGTGGTGGAAAATGCTAGCTCTAAGAGCACATCACTTGTCCCACCTCAGATTTCTGTTTGTAGTGTTGAACTTAAGAACGTCGAGTTTTCTTTGAGTGGCAATCCCATTCCTTCCTCTGAACTCATGGAACCTTCTTTTGAGACATCTTTCGATCCAGAATCTTTCAAAACGACATTCACGAATCCCTTGTTTGAATTCGATTCTGAATATACTCAAATTTTTGAAGATCAATTTCCAAGTCTTCATTTTCGATAATAAGCTCGAACAAGGATCATGAAGAATCTTCATCCATCCATCCCCGATACCTTCAGATACTAAGTACACTCACCCGTGATATTTCACTTCAACCTCAAATAAATAATAGTGAATTAACTCCGTTGTCACATCTTCTTGGTTAAAAGCTCAAATCTAGCCTTCTTTGACGTTTTAGTTGAACTATGATAATGGTTTTCATCCCGACCATGGTTAAATGCACATAACCCCGTAAAACCATGTAATAACCAAACTGCCATGACGAAAATCCAATCACACATCCAATTCATGAAGTACATCCTTTTATCTCTTCTTCGAAACAGAAACCGTAGCACCATCATCAAATAAGATCCCGAAATACACTTTCTTTTCTCCAGGATGGTTCTATCATTACGGGATTTTACAACTCTATGGTTTAAACCGAGAAATAGTTACTTTCGCGGGATTTTACAAAACCAAGAATAAACCATAAGATAGATCCAGAAATGCACTTTACAATTACCAGGATGTTTCCATTGTCACGGGATTTTACAAGTCTATGATATAAACCGAGAAATAGATTCTTTCGTGGGATTTTACAAAATAAAGACAAAGCCGTAAACAATGTTAGCTTGAATGTGTTATGACAACTTTGGTTTCGGTGAATATTTGTTTTAGGGGAACATGCAGCGGCTCAACAACAGTACATTAACCAACATCAATAATATCATCAACCATCCAGCGAACACTTTGGTAAACACATCATTCACGAAATCTGTCGGCTATTGCAGTGACCACATGGAGAAGTAAACCCGATATATCAAACTCGAACATGATGTAAAATTCCTCAGATTTGTTACTTAAGCTTGTACTAATCCTTGTGAAGAAGAAACGGTGTACCCAATGTACAAAACCTCTTGACGTATCCTCAACTGCATGAGACACCGAAGTGATAGTTACGTTGTGGGTTAAGCGAGAAAGAATCACACCCGTAACTAAATAGCCAAGTCTTTATCACACTCTGTAAATGCCCAAACAAGTCATCTTCGCAGAAGGATAGAAAGAAAGAAGACGAAATAAGTGAACGTGCCCGGAAAACCTCACTTCAAATCCAAATAAGAGATACCATCCAAACAACCCCATAGTCAATATTTTCCAATATCAATTAAAGCCGTGACATATTGTTCTTCGTGAAAATGTATATACCAAAGTACCAAACCTCATACCACAACTAATCTCATCAGCCAATCTCATTATCACAACTCATAAAGTCCAAGTCTCAGTTATTCAAAACACTTAAAAATCCAATTCATGAGAAGCTTATTAGACCCAATCATGTGAATGGCTCAAACTTGATTACTTGTAAAACTCGAGACCCGGTTCATGAACATCAATCCAATCATCCAAGTCTAATCATCCAATTAAAACCATTTTGAACCGTCATTTCAATACCAAATCAATAATGTCAGACAATAACCTTGAACTCATTCAATGACACAAGCCGTGAACAATTATCCTTGTGAGAGTCAAATATCATAAATCAGAATTTATCAAAATTTATCTCCAATATTCATGATAAGATAAATTTGTCCAATATACCACACATCAAGTATCAATATGCTATCAATTTTCACAATCAAGTCTTATAATCAAGTTCAATAATACTCATAATGGTCCTAACACCACACGAGGTGTCCAATTCATAATCATAATACAATATGAGTTCTAACCCCGGTTTTACTATTGCCTCCAATATCCAATATCAAACCAATATTAAACGGTTTTACTAGCCCATGTATGCTATATTAAGCACTATGTCAACAGATCCAATATCCAACCAATAGGGCCCCAATCAGCTCAAGGCCAATTCCAGAATATACACAAAACCGGTTAATATTTAATACCCTAAACATCCGCTTATTATCCAACCCTAAACACACACTTCACAAAACATTCACCTCCCTCATTAAGTTTCTCTCTCTCCAAACTGATCTGAAAAAAAATTCACGTCTCCAATATCAAATATCATATCAAACGCATCTCAATCCCAGCAAACAACCGCCTATCACCTTTCTTTTCATCATAAAACCGAATACACAACACATCATACGAAGAGCCCTTTTCAGTAACAAATTCATGACAACCCTAACCATATTCAAGAAAAAATGCATCATCGAGTTACAATGACTTCGCCACAGGGTTGGCTTGACGATATTTATTCGTGCATCAAGAACACGTCATCAAGATCTGAAAGATGGTCTCAGGTAGGTTGTATTCGATTGTTTATTCTCGGGTAGGTTGTATTCGATTGTTTATTCTTGTTATGAACGAAACAAATGAAGGAAATAACATTGTTGTTATTATTCCTTTGTTTTTATTTTGGATAATTAAAGAAGTTTCAACTTAAAACACTCTTTAAAAGATTGTAACAAAGAGTGAAACAAATCTGAGATCAATCTTGAATATTCATTTCGAGTCTTGATATTGTTTGGAGATGGTGATGAGTTAGGATAGACAGAGGGTTGATGTTGGATTCGGATGTGATATGGGTCGACTGTGGTATATCCAAAACCATAGCAGTTCGAGTTTTTGAGTATGTGACTGATGATGTTTAACGATAACAGAATTCGTACATGGGTTTTGGTAGTTGATATTTGTTATGAGGTCATGGTCATCTTTCATTTTTCTACATAATTTCTGTCAAGTTGCTAGGTCATATGAGTCAAGTTGCTAACATTTTCATTACAAATTGCTATTGACTCAATAGTCAACTTAACAAGTTGCTACCTCATTTCACTTAACAAGTCGCTAGCTTTTTTAGTTTGACTCAAAAGTCAAACCTTCACCAAGTCGCTTCATATTTCTGTTAACAACTCGCTAGCACAACTCGCTACTCATATACAATGAATTTAGATGACTTGTAAAGACAAGTCGCCACCAGTGATTGTAACAAGTCGCTAGGTAGATTCAATGAATTTGGACATATTGGTGACAACTCGCTAGGAAGAAGCTTTATAACCATTTCATACTTAAACCCAGAAAAAAATGACCAGGACTGCATTTTTGATCCATGAAAATGACCAGTTTTGACAAAACAGATAAGACCAAATGACCAAAACAGTATGATATTCAAGATTGTATTCAAGACTGTATAAGACCAAATGACCAAAACAGATAAGACCAAAGAAATGTTTTAAAAGCTGTTTACCCACAACATAAACAGAAAACAAGTATTCCGATCAATAAAAATACCAAACCAACTTAACAAAAAATCAAAAACCATAATAAATCACCAAAACACAAAAAAACCTTGGCTCTGGTACCAATTGTTAGGATCCTATATTTATTGTATTGATGATTCGGGTGGTCTTGGATGATGAAAATACATGTTAGCCATTTAGAGAGAGAAAGTAGATGAGAGGGTGTTTTCTTGGTAGAGACTTGCTTCACAAATGTAAGGTTAGATTAGAGAAAAAGCACCACCCCTTCCATGGATGGAAGGGGTATTTATAGTTACAAAATACACGACCTCCTATCGGCCTGTGGATCAGGTATACAGTGGGTAAAGACCCGTCCTTCCTCCACGGTGTAGCACTAAACTAAACTATGCTAATAATTAACTAACTAACTACTAAATAACGTAAATACCGACACATCTACGAGCTAACATGCTAGACCTTAATTGGGGTGACTGACACTTTAATATGGAATTTCCAATTCCTAACAACACACTAGGAGAACTTGGCGCTCTCAATAAAGGGGAGTTTTTCGTCAAAACAAAAACATTGCAAATTTTGCAATAATTTCATCTTAGCCTTCCTAAAATACTTGACGCCCTTAACAAGGGGGAGCAACCGTCAAGGGGGAGCATGCACACATTCATTCTTCAAAATTCCTTTATGTTTCAACAAAAGGGAGATCTCTTTCTCATCATATATTTTTTTTTAAACACTAACCTTGATGTAGGTTAAGCCTCAAAAATTTGATCCATTGAGCCGTTGGCAATAACAGTTACAATTCAAAGGATCTTTCTATTTTTTTATGTGATTCTCTAGGTTCCTCTTAAAGGCGAGATCACCACCTCTTGAAGACGTGCAACCTCTAGGTCATGAGTTGCTAAGCTTCGTCATTAGTGTTTCATGTTGAAGGTAATGGCATGGTGTGCCAATTGGAGCAATAAGGTGTTTTTTACTTTAACTTCACTAGGGATGATGCAAACCCGCCATTCTTGGGAGAACTTAAATTTAAACTCTAAGGACACACCCTTTTTGTTTCGAAAAAAGCGGGAGAAAAGTGTAAACGGAGAAGGTAATGTATAGGAAGTACGGACACAAGTAACTTTGACATTTTAACTATCTATTACATTTACATATATTTTGTCATCATCAAAAAGGGGGAGATTGTTAGTGCAAATATTACGATATTTAATCTATACATTCTCATTTGTTTTGTTGATGACAAACATGTAACTTGTAATACATAACGTAAAATGTATAAGTTACTTGTAATTATATTTTGTCTCAACATACTCTCAACACCTCTCAACGACTCAATTCCTTGTATGCTACAACACAGGTTCGTACATGTTTGTTATGTTGCGTTATGATCAAACCCCTAACAAACCATTAAACATGTTTAGTTAAATAGTTTATAAAACACTTAAGTAATTTTGGTTACTTACATTTTATAAAAATACATAAACATAAGTAAATGTGTTGGGTAAAACCCATGACCCATGACCCAAGACCCATACTCAATGTCTAGATACATTGTACCTTGGTGGGCACTCAAAATCCATGACTCATAGCCCATAGTTTTAACTCATAAACCATGGGTAAAGAGGAGCGTGCACGGATCCCTCAAGTGTCCCATGGATCCCTTGGAATTACAAGGGCCGGATCCCTCCAGGAGGGATCCTTGGGGCAGAACATGGTTTTGGCCTTTTTGCCTATAAATAGCAAGCCACTTCTTACCATTTCTTCACACCTTCACACATAGTTTCTCTCCACCATCTCTAGCATATTTAGATCATTAGGAAACATGTAATCCACCCTCATCACATATGATCATAATGCTTCTAACTTTCATTTGTTGTAAGCATACTCCCGAAGTGATCCTCCAAAGCAAGCCTAGAGATCTTGCACCATTACCTACTGAAGTGATCACCCATCACAAGCATACAAGCACATGAAGATCTTCTACAAAAATATTGGGAAACTTTTCATCTTCATTCATAGAAGACTAACTACATCATGCTTTGTGTTCTTGATGTTTAGTTTAGGACTTCATATCCATTAGACATATTGTCTTGGATATTTTCTAGTATCATATTCTTGTATCTATGACTAGACTAGATGGTTTATGTGTTTGTGCCATAAAACACAAGGTTTGTTATGTTGGGCCACAAAACATAACGGGTATCATAGATGTGTCGTACATCTATGACTAGACTAGATGGTTTATGTGTTTGTGCCATAAAACACAAGGTTTGTTATGTTGGGCCACAAAACATAACGGGTGCCTAGAAGTCAAGTCACAAGGCATTAGTGAAGGGTGCCTAGAGATCGAGTCAAGGGCATTAGTGAAAGGTGCCTAAGGTGTACATTCGATATGGTGTGATTCGATGTACAAGATAGATTAGTATTGGGTCAAAGGATATTGATATCCTTGTTGATGTTGTTATAAGGAGTAGATATCCTTTAGGGTTAGGTGTTGTGTAGTGTTGGGTAGTAGTTCCTCCATTGTAATGGAACTCGGTACTTAGCCTAGTACCGGATAAAGGGTAGGCGACGTTGTGGTAGGTGTGGTTCACCTTGGTGAAAGAACCAGATGGTTAGCCTAGTACCGGAAAAAGAGTAGGCGACGTTGTGAAGGCTTCTCCGCCATAAGGAGTTGGTGTCGTGTAGTGTTTACGAACTCTCGAGTAGGTGACTCAGGGAGTGGAGTAGGGCAAGGAAGGTGTCCTTGTAGCCGAACCACTATAAATCCTTGTGTTAGTTTGTCTATCCTTTTACTTATAGCTTTACTTTTATTCTTACATTACATTGTTTATTTTCTATGTGGTTGATGTCTATGTTTGTGATACATACTTGGTCTTTCATATAGTCATAAACTATATTTAACACTTTACATATTATGACACGCTTGATCAATAAAAAGAAACCGGACTAATAATGGTGAAACTTGATTTATAATGAACCATTAATCTTACGGAATCTTATGTGATATTAAGGGGTTGGCCTTACATGCCGTAATGCGTTAAATGCATCCTTGCTTCGAGATTAGCAAATGCAATGGTTTATACTATATTTGATACAAAAGTTTTAAGTTTGAAACGGAAACGTGTTCACCCCCCCCCCTTACATTTTCATAGTCTCTTATTTTAATTGTAATTGGCTTAGGAGTGCAACTAGGCTTTCGTTGTGTTTAATGCTTGAATAATCTTTTTGAAAGTTATTTTATGAATGAGCTAGAGGATTTCGTTAGCTAAACCCAAAGGTAACCTCAAAGAGTTAGGGCAAAGGCACACCCTACGACTTTAGGAAGCACAACGCGTTAAGATAAGGTGTGACAATTCAACCATCAATAAAAGATAACTAGGGAGTAATAGTATCTAGGTAAACACATTTTTAATCATCATACGAGCACACATCAAATAGACATAGCTACCCGTAGTAATAGATAATTAGATAGTAGAAGTAATCAGTAGAAGTACCACCCCCAAACCAATTGCCCCAAGATATTTACCTTAGCTTTATAAAAAACCAATAAAAGATAAAAAAGAATCATCCTCAACCCCACCTTAGCGTAATACATTTTTGGCTAGCATTCCTATTCCCCTAGAGAACAAGATCAATCCTTGAGGCTTACCCAATAATACACTACGATGATTAGGTTCACTGCCTAGGGTGTTGAAAAACTTGCTCGACGAAAAGAAAGTTCCTTTGAACCCGAACGCGCTTCGTACACGCATCATATTTTATGACCTAGATGAATACGACGTAACTTTAGTTAAGAGTTACACTGTAACTGCAGTTAAGTTGGTCTTCTATGACAAAATCCCAGTTACGGCGTAATTGAGAACATGAGTTACGTCGTAGCTTCTTCATAAATAGCATACTAAGATAAAACCGTTAGTAAAATCTCCAAATCCGCGTCTCTAAGCTCCAACGCTCATATTTTACCTGGAAGTGAAATATAAAGGAATACAAGCATAAATTCATATAAATGACATAAAATACGAGCATAATCGGGGGAAATTGACACTAAAAAGTCAGGACTATTTGATGTTATCAATGATCATATGGAAAACATGATTGCAAAACTTGAACATGATTTATACAGGGCAAAAATCATGAAAGGTTTATTTTTTCAACCTCTTATGATATAATGTAGATACTATTATTTGAGTTTGTATTACAGTGCTACTATCTTGAATAATCTTTGCAGATATCATATCCAAGGTTGGGCTTAAACTGATTGAATGTTTGGCGGATGATGAAGAAGTATGGTGTAATCTGGGCAACAACTTTAATGATGAATTATTGGATTAGATGAAAGCATTATATGAGCCATACGAAACCATCACAGAGGAAAATCTAGATGAATTTCGTGGTGACCTGTTTATGAGGACAAAGATTGAAATGATAGGTAAAAGTATTGAACCTTTTATAAGGGTGTTTGGAAAGGAAATAAATTTTATTTACTTCATTTTGGCTATCTTTATAGATGACAAGCGAAAGGCAAAAGTGACTGCAGAGCTTGTTGAGGATCTGTTTATCAGTAGAAAGAATGTAACGGTACAAGGTAAATATACCGAATCTCCTAAAGGGGTGTTTGGAATGTCTTTCTACCTTATACATGTTATTGATTTAAATATTGTTCTTTGAAGTGACTATTACAGCTTGTATTACATTTTGCCTTTGTTGTATAATCTTTGTAGTTTTGGATCTTAACACTTTCAGCACTGATTTGAAGTCACTCTATCAGTGTCATCAGCTGAGGATACCAGTAAACAGAGGAAGGAAGATGATGATAAACAGAGTAAGGCAAGGGCAGATGAGGGTACCAGTGAGCAGAGGAAGGCAAGGCCA
The DNA here is from genome assembly GCA_910596185.1 of Chrysanthemum makinoi. Classification (NCBI taxonomy): domain Eukaryota; kingdom Viridiplantae; phylum Streptophyta; class Magnoliopsida; order Asterales; family Asteraceae; genus Chrysanthemum; species Chrysanthemum makinoi. Next base: position 277,633,910 of record OU343217.1, read on the forward strand.
GATGAGGGTACCAGTGAGCAGAGGAAGGCAAGGCCTCTGAGTATAACAGGCTACATCATTGGCTTAAGAGCAAAGTCGAAAGAACTAACTCCCAAAATAGGTTCTAAGTGTTGTTCATTGCATTCCAAAAAGAAAAACTAAATGCAGGATAATGGTCCTTGTTTTGTGTTGTCCTTTTGTATGTAGTATGTTATTTTAAGACATTTTTAGTTAAGATATGTAATACATGTTTATGCAATTTGTTTGCTCAATATTTTAAGACATCCTTTTGCTTAAGCATTTTGCATGAGCATTTATATATGCAGTTTAAGGGGTGTTTGTATATATTCATATTTATGCAATTTTTTTGTATATACTTTCTCCTCTAGGTAGCCTTGCTTCAAAAGTTAAACCAACCATATTTTGAACTTCCATATAACAACCAATGCATCTCATTTTAGTTGATTAGATGATGTCATCCAACACCCCCACGTCTGTATCAGTACCATCTATATTGTTTCTCTTTATTTTTTTTACTTGAACGGTGTGCCATACTAGTTAGTAGGAGAATTTACTTCAAGAGTAACACACACTCTTTCTAACCTAGTTTCAATTAACTTTTGTGTAGTCAAATATAAGGTCAGGCTACTTTGAAATAAACCCGTTTGACTTTCTTTGTGTGAGTTACATGAGTATTAACTTCCCACATTTACACATAAACCTACCCATTTAACCAGCTTCATTTACTTCTCACAATCTCATACAAACATACCAATCTCATATCATCAACCTTGTTCATCAAACTCATTCAAACTCTCAGCTTACCATAGATGCACAATCCAGAAATTTAGCAATAAACACTCACAACCATGTGGTCCGTTACCCATTGAAAATAGGAGGCTCTCAAGCATGATATGTCTCCGCGGACCTAGAAAAACCATTTCCATCAATGTTGCAAAAATACATTTCAGGTTCGTGAGGAACTACGCGTGTTTAAGGAAGAGGCGGGCTCTATGTGGGCATCGATTAACAACTTAATCGTCCAAGTCATAGAGGAAAGAGTCAAAAAAACCATGAAAGCTGTCCTATCTATTTTATGGTTGTATTCATTTCAGTTTTAAGTATGTTTGAAGTACCTCTATGATATGGTTGTATTTATATTAGTTTATGTAATATGATATTTTTCTATATCTATATGTTTTCTATCTATGATATGTTGTATTAATATGTTTTAAGAACATCTATGTAATATGTTTTATTTCAAATCTAGATGTGATTTATTGTTGGAAATATGAACACAATTATGAATTTAACACGTTAACCTATAATGCTTATAAAATTTAATACTGACTGTTCGGATTCCCCATTATTTTTATATATATTCGTTCCATAAACATGTTGCTGCATACTCATCATAGATCATCAACCTTGTTCATCTATCACATTCAAATCTGAGTATGTCGACCGGAAACAAAAGAGCAAGACATGATGCAAATGCAGTTATCGAAAACAATGAAGCACATCAACTCAAGTATGTTATAGTTTCGTTAATCTTTAAATGGTTTTCTATGTTTCTATATCCATGTGATTTATTCATTCAACATTACAGGAAATGGAATATGTGGCAGCACAAACCCCCCTAGTTAACCAAAAACAATCGACCAAAGTTGAAGCTGTCGAGGATCAAAAAACCCCATAAGCCCTTTTGATGAAAGCTTCTATTATGAACTAGAAGCTGCTTTGGAGAAAAAAAGTTGAAAGGAGGAAGAAGAAAGAGAAGCCAGGTTAAAAAGGCACGATGAAGTGTCAGAGGAGCATTGGAAAGAAGTGGCGGCAGTTACAAAATTTGAAAAAAAATATACTAAGGATACTGAAATTTATGAATGTTTAGAAGATGAATGTTTAGAAACATTCAATTACTTTTATTATGATTTGCATTTGTTATACCTTTCAGATTAATTGCCTTATGAATGAAGCAAATTTAAATGATAATTTTTATCTTCATGTTCCCAGTTTTGGTTTCACTTGCATGTTTGCATATGCCTTTGCAGTTTAGGGGTTGTTTGGGTTTAACCAGTTTGACTTTTACAAGTCAACAAACACCTAGAAACATGAATAATTGAGTAATCAAACTGTTTCAACACATATTTAGTATGTAACTTTATGTTTAATACATTAAAGTCGTTTTAATTTGTGGCATGCAACTATTAAACACAATCTAATTATGTTTAGAACTGAATTTTGCATATGCTACATTACTTTGACTTCTAAAAGTCAACATATGTTGAAAACTAGTAGACCTTGATAGATCTTGAGCTTCGTAGATCGTTAGTATTGCTTGTGTAATCACAACCAAACTAAAAGAAAATCTCTACAACTTGTATTCTATAGCGGAATTTAAACACAAGTATAAAACACAGATAACTAAGAACTCTTTGATCCTCTATGGATCGTTATATTAATAATTTGTAAACGTCTAATACATAATTCATTCTATTGTGTTCCTTTTATAGACAAGAAACCCTAACTTCTTCTCTAAGAAACGTAAAACTAAATAAGATATACACAATCACTTCCTAATAAAGCTCATGTATATCCTAACAAACTATAGAAAATACGGAATAACTATATCCGCAGAAACAAACTAATAACTATATAACTTCAGCAGAACTATGTCTTCGGCGGAATCCATACCCTTCGGCATAATCCATTCAGCAGAAACAACAGCATAATTCGTACTTCACATAATTCCCAACAATCCTCCCCTAAACTGGAATTTGACTTGGTTAAGTTCCAGTTTCTTGATAGATCTCTAACCATACAGCACCAGAGGATTGTAGTCAAACCTTATCAGCAAAGAATCAAAACAAAATCATCTCTTTGATGAAGAAACTCTGAAACTCCATATCTTTGCAGCAACAAATGACAACATGTGCATCAAAACATAGTAGTTTCAAACTATTCTCATCACATCCAGGTGTGTTAACTCCTGTGAGAGGTGAATCATTGAAAATAATGGATTTGATGTCTCTTTACCAATAGCCATCACTACTGGAGTAGCCAAATGTTTAAGTTCGAAAACCATGGTACACTGATAACCATCGATTTATTAGCAAATTAGCAACCATGAACGGATTTGAAATGTCTTTACCTGTAGCCGTTTGCTCAGGACTAGTCAATTCTTAAAATTGGTGAACTGATTACCAAATATGGTATTCCACTGCCTTTACCACAAGCCATATACATGTGGGCTAGTCAATTCTTGGATTCCAAAAAGGAATAAACCATGGTGAATTGATGACCATACAACACTCAGCAATTAAGTATGGGTGGTTGCAAACCCTATGATTTTGAACAAACCATTACAGCTATCAACAGATTTGATGTGTCTTTACCAAAGCTGTACCCTTTGGACTAGCCAACTCTTTGATATACACAAAGTACATCTGGTGAGTTAATAACCAGCAATAATATGCAACAAACCTGCAATAAAAGTTAGATAAACAAAGAATATACACATTTTTTTTAACTAATAAGAAAACAAAGAAACAAAAATTACAAACCATACAGAGTACCATAATCAAGATGAACTTCTATGGACCATAAGCTGATTCTTAATAACTCCAACACATTGTTCAGCATGCAAATTATCATTGCCAACAGGATCTGGAGGAACTTCCAACTTCTGGATAAGCATTCTTTCCATAAGCTTCATAGATAATGGATAAGTTCTCTCAGCAAACATGCAGACAGTAATACCACCCTTTGTCTCAACCACATGCACACGAGGCAAAGGATAAAATCTCCAAGATGTAACCTGCCATAAGTAAGAGTTCTTCCAAATAAAGTATCCTTTACCATTGGGAGATATTGAATCAAACAAAACATGAAGATCACCCAATAAATATAACCTAGAACCCTTTGGTGCATTAGAATGGTAATAGTTATTAACAAGGTTATACAATGTAACCAAATCTGCCCTTTTCACCAGATGCAAGATCTCCTTCAAAAAGTTAAATTCCATGGTAGTTTGATCCAAACGGTGAATCACATTAAGTTCATCCTTTTGCAATGACCAATTAACCAAAACATCATGAGATCCTTCAGGAAAAACATCAGAAGATCCCTCTTTAATAAATGTTGATTCAGCAGCTGTGAGATCCAAAGAACTAACCCTTGAAGATTCCTTAACCTTAGATGTATGTGTCTCAACGGATTTCACAGATCTCCAGAAAGAACCAGATCATTTTTTTAGCCATTCTTTTCTTCCTCCTACCTGGTAGATAAATGTCTGAAGATGGTATAGGTTCTTCAGTAACATCTTTAATATGTGTAGAAGAAATAGAATCATCCTGCATTGGAACAACACCACGTAAGACATACATCTTCTCAGCTACTGCTCTGGCCTTTTTAGCTTTAGCTGCCTGTATTTCAGCTTGACAACTCATCTCTTTTCCAACTATATCAATAGGATCAACTTTAGGTACTGCTTCAGAAGATGATAATCCTGATGAAGTAACATAAGGTTCAGCTGATTGAACTTGAGCAACTGAAGAAATAGCTTCAGTAGATACTTCAGAAGCAACAACAAAAGTACTTGACTTTGAAACATGAGCCTCAAAAGAATCTACAATTTCAACTATCCTTGGTCTTTTGGATTTAGGAGCATCTGAAGCATCACCAATTCTTTTCAAAGTAGATGCAGAAGCGTAAACTAGATGAAGTAAACTTCATAATCTTATTATAATGACTGAATAACTCAGCATCAGGTAAAGCCTTAACCTGCTTCATAGTCATACCAGAGTTATAAAGAGAGCAACTCTGATATTTCACTACTTTCCTCATATAATCTTTTGTTGGAGCTGCAGATTGTGCTCTCATTTTCTTAGTTATGTTCTTTTGAGTTTGAATAGCTTTCCTTTTTGCCATAGCTTCTTTCTTCTTTTGTTGTCCAAGAGCCATCATTTGAGCCACAAAATCATCACTATTAAAATCTGCTCCCAAAATACTCTGAGCAAGTGAAGGATTAGCAACAGCTTGCTGAGTGTAAACATCCCAGTGTTCAGCAGGCATCTGAGTAGCCATTTCATCTAATTCTTTTTGTCTCTCAGGACTCAATTTAGAAATAGACTCAGCTGCAAGTTGTTTAGCCAATGCATCACTTTTCTTCAAATTGACACATTCATCTAACATCCTCTGTTGTGCTAACCTTTCCTGCTCACTCACCAGATCTGTACCAAGCTCAGTATCAACCGTTACTCCTTTCCCTTTATCAGAAGATTCAGAAACAGCATTAGCTGAAGGAGTATCCGTAAAAAGAACTTCAGAAGATTCGTCCATATGTGCTTCAGAAGAAACATGTTGAGTGAAATCTTCAACAGGTGTTGAAAATACATCTACTTCTGGATTCAAATTAAAATTCCTTCCAGCAAGAAAAACTTCAGAATTATCAGTAAAAGGTATAGAAGCAGGTTGAGATAGCACATTTGAAGCTTGACCACCTGCACCAGCAATGTCCATCAAAGGAGTAGCAGCAACAACTTGTTCTTCAGTAGTTGAAATATCTTCACTTTGCAATGTATCCTTATGCACAGATTGCTTTCTCCTCCGTCTAGTAAACAAAATTGGCTCCTTTTGCTATACAGATGTACCAACCTTTGGAGTAGAAACATTAGATTTCTTGAGCCACATTAGCCAACATATCAAGAGACTGAAACTGAGCATTCACATCATCCTCATCAGAAGAAACATCCAATCTCCTTTTTCTTCTCTGACTCAGTTGTACTTCCAAATCCTTAACCTTTCTTTTCAATTCAACAATCTCACCACCAAGATTAGATTTAGTCTCTCCAAGCTCCTTCTTGAGATCAGCAACTTCAGTTACATACCTGTTCACTAAAGCATACAAAGATGTAAGTGTAATAGGGTCCTCAGCTCCACCAGCAGATTGCTTTGTGGTAATGGGAGCATCATTGGGCCTTTCAGAAGAAACATCAACATGCTCAATGAATGGAACACTATCATCAACTTGATCTCTAAAAAGACTAGGAGTAGGCAGCCTATTAAACTCAGTCTCAACCTCATCATGAGGAACCTGTGTAGGTGGTGAACTAGATCTAGGTAAAGGAGTGGATAAAGGTTGTTCAGGAGTAACAAGATGTGCTTCAGCAGCATTAGAAGGGCCTTCATCTATTGTCACTGATGGATTCCCATCAGCAGCAACAGTAGTAGAAAGTGGAGAACCAACAACATTCCTCATCACAGATTCATTGCCTGAGGCAACATAGCCACTAGCAAAGGATGATGTACCCCCTCATACTTAGTTCTCATTGAAGCAAATAGTTTAGAAGATAAAGCTCCTATGGGATAAAAGGCTTGGGTTTGGGTAGTAATGTCTAATATTATTTGCAAAAACCTAGGGTACATTAAAAACTTGTTCTTTTTCCTAGTTATAGTCTCAACCATATTATCAAAAATAAACTTAGAAAAATTATAAGTTAAACCCTGAGATAGACATATAATACCACATCCCAATTGAGTAGAAAATTGGTCTCATCCTCCTGATTTATTGCTTAAACACTGAAGCAATGTATGAACCAAAAACCTCCACATAGGACAAAGCTGATTCTTTAACCACATGTCAGTCCTTGTACCTTGATATCCAATCACTCGTAGTTGCATTTGATGTTGATTGTACTCTGTAAGCTGTAAGCTGTAAACTGTTTCTAGAATGAATGAATGAACAATTTGCTTCAGTACTTTTCTTGAATGAACATTGTAACTTCAGTACTTTCTCTTCAGTGGAAACAATTTGTTCACTTCAGTACTTTGATTCCAGAAGAAACAAGCTTCAAAGCTTACTTGACCCTTTTACATTTGACCAATCATGATGAATTTCAACTTTATAAGGCAAACTGCAAAACAAAATAAACAGAGCAACACACAAACCAAACAAAGACAAACAAACTATCATTACATTAGCTGGTTAGTGTTAGAAAAACAGAATCAAAAAGTATACACAAAAATCAAACAAATTTACATAAAAGAATGCAAAGTGTACACAAATCCTCCCCTGAGGCATATGCCTCCCCTGAGGCCTATGCCTCCCCTTAAACTTTGCAGTTAAGGGTTAAGCATACCAATATGGACCACAAGGTGTTGAAACCTTGGTCCATCAAAAGCTTTTGTTAACAAATCTGCCACATTATTATCAATGTGAATTTTAACCACTTTTATCAAATGTTTGTCATATGCATCTCTTATAAAGTGGTGCCTGATTTCAATATGTTTCGTTCGACCGTGAAAAACTGGATTTTTAACAATGCATATGGTACTTTGATTATCAATAAAATTGTTGTGTTCATGAAGTTATACCCATAATCCAACAATTGATTTTGAATCCAAAGAACCTGTCAACAGCAATTTGCAGCAGCAACGTACTCTGCTTCAGTAGATGAGGTAGCCACAATAGTCTGTTTCTTGCATTGCCAAGAAATCAATCTCTTTCCAAGGAATTGGCAACCTCCAGTGGTGGACCTCCAATCCAGATTTGCACCAGCATAGTCACTATCACTATACGCTTCCAGCTTAAATGGAGATTCTTTTGGGTACCAAAGGCCTAAATGAGGTTGGCCTTTGAGATACTTAAAGATCTTCTTAACAGCATTGAGATGGGAATTAAGTGGAGTAACTTGATGTCGAGAACAAACACTCACAGCAAAAGTAATATCAGGTCGTGAAGCTGTTAAATACATCAAAGAACCAATCATAGATCTGTATAGATGTACATTCACTGGTGGATCTACTTCAGTGTTGGTCTTTGACTTTGGAGCTTCATAAGGTGTAGTGGCAGTCCTTACACTCTCCTTTCCAAACTTCTTTAAGATGTCCCTCACATATTTGTCCTGACTTATAAAGATACCATCGGTTTCTGGAACTTGAAGACCCAACAAGAAAGTCATTTCTCCCATGGCACTCATCTGAAACTCTCCCTTCATAAGCTCCTCAAACTCCCTGCACCAAGCTTCCTTTGTGGATCCAAAAATAATATCATCCACATACACTTGCACAAGAATAATGTCTGTGGAATTCTTCTTAAGGAAAAGAGTCTTATCAATTGCACCTCTTCGATAACCATGCTTCAGCAGAAATGATGAAAGCCTAGCATACCAAGCTCTAGGTGCCTGATGTAGTCCATAGAGAGCTTGTTTATGGTCTTGAAATTGACATGGGCCATCCTCCTATGCCATTTGGTAGACTCATCCAAGGATGCTTTAGCAACCAAACAAGTTAAGTCACCTTCTGGTTTAACATCAGTTAAGTTGAATGTATAAAGATTGTGATTGCAAGGAACTTTTAGCAGAATTTAATTTTCTTCTGGGAGTTTGAAGTCTTTAGATAGCACCAGACATTCATCCTCAGTGAAGAGTACTTTGTTCTTGGTGTCACAGATTTGTGAGACTGAGAACAAATTGAAGTGTTGGAGTTCCTTGACATAGTATACATTCTCAAAGTCCAGTTGAGGTGTTTTGATGGTCCCTTTCCCAGTAATTCTTCCATCACTTCCTCCAAAGGTTACATTGCCTCCTCCTTCAATTGATACAAAGTTATGCATCATATCCCTGTTTCCTGACATACTTCTTGAACAACCACTATCAACAATGCCAACATCTTTATGCTTAAGAGGATGATTCTACAACAACAAAACAATATACAAAATATTAGTACACTATGGAGGCTCAAGTCATTGCTTACTTGAACCTGCCTTGTGGATCATATGAGTTATGCCATGAAGATGTATAAGATCCACTATTGTTCTTGGGTTTCCATTAAAATTTAGGTCCCTTTTTATTCCAAGAACAACCTGCTGAGGACTAGACAGCAGTATCCCAGTACCCTTTCCCATCAGTCATAGAGTCAACATATCCAGGCCAATAACCATTCTTAAAATATGAACTTGTTGGTTGCACATATGGTTTATCAACTGGTCTTCTCCAAGAAAAAGGAGAATTAGTATAAGTTTCTTGTGGAACATAAGGTGGTATTGCATTAACATTGGTCCACATTGGTCTAGATGTCCTAGAATCACCACACCTACTCATCCTTTGCTCATGATAATCACAATCCTTAATTAAATGAAATTTACTTCCACACACAAAACATGTCTTCTGTTTAGATGATTTATTCAAACCAAAAGATGTTCTATTACAAGCAGAAGTATTCAAACCAAAACCATGAAAAGAATTGTTTTTAACAGTATTATTATGCAAAGAATTAAAAGGCAAGTCTTCAGAGGCAACTGTCTTGGAAGAGGATTCCTTAGCAGCAACTCTGATATGCTTATTGGTAGTCGTGGGTGCAGGCAGGGGTGAAGACTTGGGAAGGTCAGACTTGTCATTTGAATCACACTCTGTAGACCCTTGTTCGGAGGACTTGTCACTGTTAACACAAGAGACAAAGTCATTAGAAGAATTATCATGGTCTGGCAAGTCTTTTGACTTTTTGCCATAGAGATGGTGTGATCCATCAAAGTCAACAGTAATGGAAAGGTCAATGGGCATGTGCTCACCTCTAATAGGTCCACGTACAGTATGTAGGGCACCTTCTTTCACAAAATTAGCTAGGCCTGCAGGTGTAGATTTGCGTGTGTCATCCCTAGCTTCTAACCCTTCATACTTCTTAAAGCCTAATCCTATAGAAGTATTTGGAGTTTGACTAGCATAGATGTGACTTGCTAACTTATTTCCATTTAACAAACATTCGTTATGCCTAGCAATTTCCTCATCTAGTTTCTCTTTTAGCTCTAGATTTTCTGACACTACATCTGCTCTCAACTTCTCAGAGTTTTTTAACTCATTCTTAGCACATTCAAGATCCCTTTCTAACACACTTATTTTCTCATCATAAGCTATTTGATTCTTCTGAAACCAAACCTTTTGTCTTTCTAGTGTTTTTAAAGCCTGTTTATAAGCTTCAACTTCTACAAAGTATTCATTATATTTAGGTTTCAAAATATCATAAGCTTCTTTGAGTTCATTATAACGCTCACTACAACCAAACAAACAGTTTTGTACTTGAGAGATGCCCATCAAGGCAATCTGATCATGACTATCCTCTGAAGTACAACTTGAAATCAAACCAACATTATCAATAACAGGACCATCATTTTCCTGCTCATGTTGCTTCCAGTCCACATTGCTGTCAAGAGTGACCAAAGCTGCTGATCTCTTTGAAGTTCCAGCGTCCCTTTGATTCTGCTGATAAGTAGAGTATCTCGTCTCATCACCAGCTTTCCTATCTTTTCACTCTCTGGAGAAGTGACCCATCTATTGACATGTGAAGCACTTGACCTTCCTTTTGTCAAACCTCGCTGGATCTCTTCCTTGGAAGCCAAACCTTCTGCCAGCTTTGCGCTCAAACCTCTTGATATCCATGGACAGCATAGCCACCTGCCACTTCAGCTTCATCTCTTCCATCTCCAGTGGCACTACAAGAAAAACGGGTATTTGGGAGGGGAGAAAACTGTGCCAAATACTCAAAAAACCGTTCCAAATGCTATTTGGCACGACTTTGGCACAATTTTTGCTCCGTCCTAAATATGAGGGTGCCAAATACATTTAGGTCGGTTAGATACGGTACCAAATACTATTTGGCATGGGTTTTGGGACGGTTTTGCTTCATGGTGCCGTATGTCACGTATTTGGTACAGTTGGTAATCCCCCGTTCCAAAATGTCCATTTGGCACACTTTTATATCCTGCGCCAAATGCGTATTTGGTACCAACGCATGTCTCTTGCCGAATGCATATTCGGTACAATTTTTATCTAACGTGCCGAAAGTATTTGGGACAGTTTCATCTCCTGTGGTAAACGTATTTGGCACATTTTTATTTTTCTTGCCAAAAGCACTTGGCACTGTCTTGCATATGTTAATAAGATCATTTGGCACGGTTTAGGAATCATTGCGTACATGTACTGGGCACTATCTTTCAATGAAAATAGGTTTTGTACATCATATTAATCACTCATATCCAATGCACATCATATTAATTAATCATCTCCAATATCCATAAACACAATTCATCTCAAGCAAAAAATACATTCAGTTCAACTTATATACTTCATCCATAAAATAAGTTAAACACAGTCGCTTGAATCACATAAAAAACTATAGAAACAACAATACGCCAATAACTATTATCTTTTGCTAGAATGACAAAGGCATAGCCGAAGTTAAATGAAAATCACCAAGCAGCTTTACTACTATCGGAAAACAAACAAGTCTCAACGGATCATGTCTTCATAAACCCTACATAATATAAAGTCAAAGCATTAGAAATGTGTGTAAAATAGATACAAAGTTCAACATACATACAACAAGAATAAGTGTAGAAACATTTTAACAAAGGAGCCAAATTATCCTAATGATTGAAACCTCACTTGAAACACTTCAAATGGCGTATAACTTGTCTGTGAGTTTCGAATCTAGTAATCTGTAATGGAGTCACTGTAAAAAGAAAATTGAGCTGTAAAATCATAGTATCAACTTCATGTATAGATGCATAATAAAGAGTTAGTATATAGAAGGGATTCTTGCATTAAGATGATTGCACTTGTTATATCCGGAACAAACACATTTTTTCCTACAAATAAAACATAAACATGTTAACAGATGTGCAATTATTGGATATGTTTTACAAATTAAAACAGTCTAGATCTTATTAAGAATGCAAGTACCTTGAAAAATGAAATCACATCAACTTGGTTTGTTCATGACTCATGAGAACCAATTCAATGCACATTTCCTTGGTATGTTCTCCTTTCCTTAAAAAAGCGAAAATCATACATTAGTTAGTAAGGAATATAAAGTGATTAAAGCTCAAACAGTTAATGAGAATCAGAATAGTGTTTTGTGTGAAAGCCTAAAACATTAGAATGTAATGCATTTCGACATGTAAGACACATAAAATCTTTAAATAATGTTCATTTGTGATAGAATTACGATAACTATTATCAATTCACAACTGAAACGTGATTAATATCTAGTCTCTTACAATAATTTTAATATGTCTAATAATGTAAAATTTACATTCGTTGCTTTAATTTCTACTATATTGATTTATATATGATTTGACAAGTCTATAGGATTTCAACTAACACAATGAATATACAATCACAAAAACGGATGTACATTATTTATCATATCTATAGAATAAGAGCTACTTACAAAATGTTGTAAATGATCGATACATACACGCTGAAAAATGACTATCACCCCATCCATGGTGAAAGAAAGTTGAAGATGGTCACAATTGTGAATTGGGAAAGAAGATAAAATATTAATCGAGTGGATTTTGGGGAGTCGGTTACGAAATTGAAAATTTGGATAGATGCCCGCCTATTTTAAAAATTTTGAGAATAGGAATTAGTGGCCAAAATTTTCAAATATTAAAAAGAGAAAAACTTTTATTTGGGCCTTTAAGGATATGATTCTGATCTTTTTTTAACCGTGATTTCCAACATTTTGGCTAATTAATCCACGGGGTTTGAACCCACTGTCACACAGACTCAAACCAGGTAAAGACCTTCATTTTCAGGAGGTTGACATGGCCACTTAAGGTTGTTTGAACCTAACAAGAATTGAACTTTAGACCTCACACATTTTAGAATAATAATCACAAGCCTTTTTTCCACTAGGGCACCCTTAACTGGTTGATTTCCGATCTTTTTTTCGGCTAATCAACGAGTTTGAACTTACCGTCACATAGGGTCAAATCAAGTAAAGCTCTCCCGCTTCCAGAGGATGATGTGGTCACTTCAAGTTGTTTACACCTATACAAAATTAAACTTGAAAATCGGAACGGACCAACGGGTTCAACCGGTAACCGGTGTCGCCACCAGCTTGACTAATCAACAAAAGGCATCCGAAAACGAACCAGAGAGAACCCGTTGAAACCGATACAAATTGGTGAATCAGGTCTAATCGAGATCTATTTCTTCGGTTAATCGTCACAGGGTGCCTGCCGCCGCAACGGGCGGGTACCCTGCTATACCATATATAAAGAAAAAACCAAAAAGTAAAAAGTAAAAAATTGAAATTAAAAAAGGAAATATTGAAAACATATATTTCAAAAGGAACCTATTAATACATACGCTTCAAACCTGGTGGGTTGACCCGGTTTAATTTGACCCGTTTTTTACCCAACCCGTCGGGTTGACTCGGTTTAAATCGACCCGTTTTTCGACCGGAACGGTTCAACCGGTTGAACCACCCGGGTCAAACCGGGTTTCAAAACATTATGTTTAATCCCCAAATCTTCAAACTTTTATTATTTTTCGTTTATAACCCATAAATGTTTTTTAACACAAAACGATCTGTTGCTATAAAATTTCGTTGCTATGCACGGGTACTTGTCTATATCTTGAATGTACACAAAACACTTACGACAACATCACATATCGTTAATTGTCTGCCGTTAGGAACTGTTGCCTCTAGACGCGGGTACTCGCCTAGTTTAATGAATGAGCTCGAGCTTTGAATTCAAAGATTGATTAAGGTCGTGAGCCTAACATTATGTAGTTATTTATGTGTATAATTAAATTAAATTTAGTTTTAGGTTGAAATTTTATTCATCAATGTTCTCAAAATAGTTCCGAATACGTAGGTATTTGAAACAATTTGGAAAAAAACTGTCTCAAATAACTTGGTATTGGTCACAATTTATTAAAACGGTTCCAAATGCTTACGTGTATTTGGCACATATTTTGTCAAATGTTCCAAATACGTACGTAGTTGGCACTGTTATTATAAATCGTTCCGAATAAATTTGTATTTGGCACTTTTACTGGAAATTGTCCTAAATACATACGTAATTGGAACGGTTTGTTAACAATCGTTCCAAATACTTATCTTTTGGCACGATTATTTAAACTGTACCAAATACACTTATTTGGCACTCTTTTTTTACCGTCCCAAAAATGTTCGTCCTAAAAACCCGTTTTTCTTGTAGTGTGGATCCACCTGATCGAAATCCTCATAGGCAAGTTCCCGCTGAGGATCATAATCAGCAAAGAAGGATCCAAGCACATCTTCCATTATACCTCCAGATTGAGAACTTGATGGAGTGGTAGTGTAAGATGTTGATGAGTAAGTTGGACTAGGACCATGACTCATCTTAGGGGTAGAAGCTCCAACGAATGCTGTGTGACTTGCAGTAGATGATGATCTGAAAGGACTTCTTACATCATGTTCAAGAGCTTTAAGTTTGTTGTACAGCTCATCAAAAGTAAGCATATCCAAACCACCTTTTGCTTTTAAAGCAATGCTCACTTGTAGCCAGGATTGAGGTAAAGACCTCAAGAACTTAGAATTACAATCATCATTATCTGGCTTTGCTTGCAGCTGATTTAACTGACTTAAAATCTTGTGAAACTTGTCATAGCCCTTATGAATTCCTTCCTCTTCAGAAATTTGAAAGTCCTGAAACTGTTGTCTCAGCATGGACTTTCTCATTTCATTCCCACCGAACTTCGCCTTAATTGCTAACCATATGTCCTTAGCATCTTGCATGAAGTGAAAATCACTCAAGTGATCCTCAGGAATAGCTTGAAGAAGAATGGTTTTAACCTTGGTTTCTCTCTGAACCGCCAGTAACTCTTCAGCAGTTTTGGGAGGAACATAAGTCATCTTTCCAGCAGCATCTACGGTAGTTTTCTTCAAACTGTTTCCCTTCGGTACTATCTCCCATAGATTCCAATCAATATTGGAGATCCAGTTTTGCATCTTCATCGCCCAAAGATCATACTCATCCTTTTTTAGGTAAGGAAACTTAGCATTGCTGTTAGAGAGACTTAGGTGTTGCAGATGGGTGGTGTTTTGGTTGTTGGTGATTTCAACATCAACGTCTGATCCAGGCATGGTGAGTTTTGTTTTGGTTGTATTGGTGTTTAGAAAAATTTGTTCTTAGTATCGTAGAGACTCTAACCTGGCTCTGATACCACTTGTTGAAAACTAGTAGACCTTGATAGATCTTGAGCTTTGTAGATCATTAGTATTGCTTGTGTAATCACAACCAAACTAAAAGAAAATCTCTACAACTTGTATTCTATAGCGGAATTTAAACACAAGTATAAAACACAGATAACTAAGAACTCTTTGATCCTCTATGGATCGTTATATTAATAATTTGTAAACGTCTAATACATAATTCATTCTATTGTGTTCCTTTTATAGACAAGAAACCCTAACTTCTTCTCTAAGAAACGTAAAACTAAATAAGATATACACAATCACTTCCTAATAAATCTCATGTATATCCTAACAAACTACAAAAAATACGGAATAACTATATCCGCAAAAACAAACTAATAACTATATAACTTCAACAGAACTATGTCTTCGGCAGAATCCATACACTTCGGCAGAATCCATTCAGCAGAAACAACAGCATAATTCGTACTTCACATAATTCCCAACAACATAGACTTTAGTTACAACTTAATTGGAATCAGAAAATGAATTAGATACATAGCCATACACCCCAACTTCCTAAGTCTCTCCTCCTCCTCTTGTTTAGCCCTTGCTTCTTCTGCCATTGTTTGTAACAATGCTTCTTCGTCTGATCTCATTTGATGTTCCTGTTCCTCAATAAGATATCCACCATCCAGCCATTCTTGTTCAACTCGTTCTTCTTCTACTAACAATTCCATTATTTCTTCTTCGTCTAACATTCCCCTACTAGCTACCCCACTCCCATTCCCATAAAGTGTATCCTTGTGGAAAACCTTAACTAAGTTTTTCTTTGTAATGTTGAGATAATGGAGTGAATGGAGTGATCGATTAGGAGAAAATATTGAAACGTTATGAAGAATCATAGCAGCTCCTACAGTAACATCCTTTCCATAATCCCCCTCCTCATTAATGATTTTGTGATGTATTGCACCAGGTATTGAACCTGACAGACCTTTGAGAGTTACTGTAAGATCGCCAAGGGCATTTGGAGTACACGACTTGATTATTTCAACAACTTGATCAACTTTACCATTATTGATAAAGCTCTTGATATCACCTAAACATCCAAACACAACCCCTCATTAGCATTCACAAACTCAACCGTGCTAAGCCATGGCCCACGTGAAAAATCCTCGTCCTCACCCACATCCTCAAAAACATTCATAATATACTCTTGTGTCGAAATAACACACTCCTGCCCACCTTCGCTAATATCTGCTTGTTTACGTCGCTTAGCCAATTGAACAATACCAGCAGGACCGTGTATTATCCTAACCTCCTTTTCAGGGTTGTGTGATGAATGTAGGTTTTCCAAGGTGGGGGTTATGTGACGGTGTTGGTGATGGTTATTACAGGGTCGCATGGGATTCTTGAAGTTATCGGATTTGTCCATTTCGTTTTGAAGAAGTATAATCGATTATGTGTGATTTTGTGTTTCAGAAATTCTGTTTGTCAATCAGGGGTTATAAATAATGAAATGATGTTTGAGAAATTTGGTTGTGTTTGACGTGAAAGAAAGGAGAAGGGTGGATTTGCGATTACTGAAGAAAAGGAGGGTAAAATAGTCATTTCACACGGCATTTAACGAGATTTCCTAACGAATGTTAGTCCAAAAACAAAATTTGCAACTACAGTAACGCGGAAAGGACATTACTTGCAAAAAATTGAATGTTTAGAGACAATATTTGCAATTATTTTTTTGAGGACAACTTTCGCAAAGTTTAGGGACATTTTTCGCAGTTTTCTCTTGAAATAAGTTCTATTGGGATATAATGAGGTGTGATGATAAAAGTGATGTGTGTGTTTGTGTTAAAGCATTGAAGAAGAAGAACAAATAGGGGGTCTAAGGGGACTTGCAACGCCTCTCGGCATGCCTTAGGCATGAACAATGCCGATTGGGGTATGCATTGCCACTAAATCGACATAGTTCGGTTTCGGGGTTCGGTGTGGTAAATCGGTATTGTTCACCGATTAGGCATCAGCAAATGTATACGTTGGGCATTTAATATTTGTAACCGTTGCATGCTAAAAAAAATATGAGGTATGGGTTAGGCATGGTTGCCACTAAAAATCTATTGTTAGGTATGAGATAGATATGAGATGAGATGGAAGGATATTATTGGTGGGTGATTAGGCATGAAAAATCTTGTTAGGCATGGTTGCCACTCCCCTAATGGTCATTGAAAGTTAGGTTTGGTGGGGCTAGTGGAGGTTTAGCTTGAAATGACTATTATACCCTTAAGTTAATTTTCAGAGGCATGTAATGTGGTGAGGTTTGATGTCTCGAGGATGATATTTGCCAATATAATTGACAAGGATTATTAGTGCCAAATTTGATGAACTATAAGGACGATTTTGCAGTTTAGTTTAGTTTTTGAGTTTAATTTATTATTTAATTTGAATAAATTTAACTAATTAATTATATTGTTGAAGTTGTTAATTAATGTGTGATTAGGGGAGCCTTTAGCGAAGATGACGTCGTCACTAAAGCTGTTGTGACCATTTATGAAAACTTTGACTGTGAATCGTACTAGGTAGGGCTGTAAACGAACCGGACGAACACGAACGGAGCCTTGTTCATGTTCGTTCATTTAATTTTAACTGGACAAATAAACGAACACGAACGCTTAAACGAACGAAATTTCTTGTTCATGTTCGTTTATTAAGAAAATGAGTTGTTCATGTTCGTTTATGTTCGTTCATTAAGATACTAAATGAATGTTAAAGGAACATAAACGATCGAACATAAATGAACATAGACAAACAATCATAAACTTTATTAAATTATGCATCTAATATTATTTTATAATTGTCGTTTTGTTTAAACAAATTAATTTAAAAATTATACAATTAAAAGATTTGATATACGAACATAAATATATAAATGAACATAAACGAACGTAATGAACGCATAATCGGACGTTCACGAACATAAATAAACGGACGTGACTTTTGTTCATGTTCGTTCATTTAACTAAACGATCGTAAAATATTGTTCATGTTCATTCATTTAATAAATAAACGAACATAAATGAACTTTTTATCGAATCGTTCATGAAATGTTCACTGAACGTTCAGTTCGTTTACAACCCTAGTAGTAGGTCCCAATTGTTGTTGCTAAAACTTTGACTGTAAAACTTTAACTTTAGCTACGAGGCTTTAGCGACGATGCTTTAGAGACGACACATAGTCCCTAATGGCCTTTAGCGAGGATGATTGGGTTTTTAGAAACTACTTGTGCTCGTCTGCAACAGCCCAAATCTTGTAGCAATACTAATTGTTGGACGCTATTCGTCCACCCTCGTTGTCAATCTGTGCGTCGGTTTTGCCATCGTTAATACTCTTACACTGCATTCTTCTATCTTTGAAACCAAATCATATTTTAATTATTTATGTGTGTGACCTACAAATTGCTTGATATTTTTTATTTTATGTTTAAAGTTTACCAAACCAATAAAGATATAATATATACTTTTTTTTATCAGATTCGTAATCCATTTAAAAATTAAGGCTGATACTGTATGATATCGTCCAATTGAAATTATTAAGTATGATTAATATTTTATCTTCATCAGATACATATTGCAAAGTCATTTTATTTTGCATACTCAAAAATTCCTACATATCAAAGAACAAATTTGTACCACACAAATCATTAGATCAAAAGAACAAAGATTTAAGGAAAAAAATATGAAAGGGCCTAAAGTGTAAATCTAGACCACCCATCTTTTAATTAAGGGCAAATGGTCTAAAAATGGATAAAACTTGTCACTTTTTCCTTTTGTATGTTACAAACTTTTAATTTTCCTATTTAATTATCCAACTTTCTTAATTTTCCTATTGTAGGCCTGTAGTGCAAAAAAAGTGAGATGACAATAGAAAAATTAAGGATGTTGGATGCCTACGAATATAAAGATTAAAGAAGTTGGATGATACAATAGGAAAATAAAGAAAGTTGGATGCTACAATAGGAAAATTAAAAGTTTGTAACATACAAAAGAAAAAAGTGGCAAATTTATACATTTTTAGACCATTTGCCCTTTAATTAAAACCCACTTTCATCTCTCATTTTTAAATATTACATATCTAAAAAACCGTAAACTGTTAACCTAAAAAAATTACACCATCATGACGATCATTTAATCATCTTTCAATAGAGGAGCACTTTCATATGTTTTCGACAATTTTTTTTTCTTAGTGCAATACCACTTGTGATATAACACTAATCTGTAAATATGTTTGTAGAACTCCAAATAACTCATCGTAAGTGAATGCACTTTCATAGAAGGTGTTCGACGAAACGCCTAAGAGAGCGATGCACAAGTTGAGAACCAATCACATATTCCCATCATGTGATTGTGTTTGTAAGAGACCCTATATTAGTTCTAAGTAACAATAACATTATTCAAGTATCTCAAGACAAAGTCAAGAATTATAAGTGATTATTCGTGATTATTACAGTGCATTAATATAGGTAACAAAAGAGGTTGAGGTTGAAAATTGATCATTGTTTATTACATGATATCACCAATGATATCACCTGTGACATAACATGTTCCTCCATTACCACCATTGATTCAACAAAAAGAAGAAACCTACACATCGAGATATCACCTATGATATCAAATATTCCTCCAAAAAGATGAACAACATGAGAATGAGATACACTGCAAAGATCCTTCTTCAAGAAATGAATAACCAAAATAAGTTAATAATAGAGTATGCAAATAGATTTGCAGCAAGAAAACCATATAAGAACACTATTATCACTTGTGGTATTTTAGAAAGTTTAACAAAATATCACAAGTGATATAAACATCAAAATCAAACCCAACTATTACATCATTTCAATATAATATCAAAGGTAATATAAACATCAAAATCAAACTCAAGTATTGCATCATTTTTAACAGAATATCACAAGTGCTATCAGATACAAAACATCAATCAGAAATAAAATTAGCATCAAGTCTGAAAAATTAAAAAAGGTGAATAGCGTGTGTGTTTTAGAAAGAGAAAAAAAAGTGAATAGCTGAAAAATTAAAATTTATACTATTAAATCTTAGATTGATCTTCATTATTAGAATTAAATAAATAAATGATAAGCATTTATCACTCAGTATTTATAAAAATAAAAATAAGCAAATGAATTGTTTTTGTACGAGGAGAGTTATCTTACATACAAAAATTTTCTTATTTCACTTATTTTTTTATAATTTAAATATCTCTTAAACCGTTAATCGTTAAGCAAAAATACTTACACCATCGCGACGAGCATTTAATTTTTTTTATAGACGAACACTTTGATATACTTTCGAAAAAAGAAAAAAAAAATTGTTTTTTTCACGTTTTTTCGTCTTTTATTTCGTTTTTTTTCGAAACTGAAATTTGCATGAAATATCATATATGATTTACCACTAATTTGAAGATCACATGTGATATTAGTGTTAAATCACATATGATATGTCATATCATATGTGATACTAATGTTAAATCATATATGATAAATCACATATGATATACATATCATACATGATTTAACACTAATATCACATGTGATATTCAAATTAGTGTTAAATCATATATGATTTTTTCATGCAAATTTCAGTAACGTAAAAAAAACGAAAAAAACTTTAAAAAAAACATGAAAAAAACTCGAAAATTTTTTTTTTGTCGAAAGTATATCAAAGTGCCTATCTATAGAAAGATAATTAAATACTCGTCGTAATTTTTTTTCGCTTGACGATTAACGGTTTGAAAAATATTTATATTTGAAAAAAATGATTAAAGTGAGTTTTTTTAATTTTTGAAATTAACCTCATCCATTAGATCTAATAAAAATAGAAGGTGGAGATTGATCCTTTAATATGTAAGATTTAAGATCATTTGAGGACAAAAGATTATTTACATATCAAGGGATCAATCTCCACCATTCATTTTTATTTGATCTAATGGATAAGATTAATCCCAACAATTTAAAAAGCCCACTTTCATCCTCTTTCTTCAAATATTAATAACTTTCAAACCGTTAATCGTTAAGCGAAAAAAAATATATCATTGCGACGAGCATTAAATTATCTTTCTATACATAGGCACTTTGATATACTTTTGACAAAAAAAAAATCGTATTTTTCACTTTTTTTTTTCAAGTTTTTTCGTTTTTTTACGTTACTGAAATTTGCATTAAAATAGCATATATGATTAAACACTAATTTTAATATCACATGTGATATTAGTATTATATCATATATGATATTAGTGTTATATCATATATGATATATAATTTCACATGTGATATTAGTGTAAAATCACATGTGATATCATATCATATCACATGTGATATCACATATCATATATGATTTAACACTAATATCACATGTGATATTTAAATTAGTGTTTAATCATATATGATTTTTTTCATGCAAATTTCAAGTAACGTAAAACAAGACGAAAAAACGTGAAAAAAATGATTTTTTTTTCTTTTTTCGAAAGTATATCAAGTGCCCGTGTAGAAAGATAATTAAATGCTCTACAACTTGACGTGTAAATATTTTCATTTAACGATTAACGGTTTAAGAGATATTTAAATTATAAAAAATATGTGAAATAATAAAATGCTTTTAATTTCAGCCATTGATTGTTTTTTATATGGATGGTGGAGATGAGTCCCTTGATATGTAAGAAAAGTTTGGTATGTAAAATAACTCCCCTCAAAATGTAAAGAACTTTTTATCTTCAAATGATCTTAAATCATAATGTATTATATCTTAATCACCATGTGCTTTTAATTAATATTTTTCTTATCATTCTTTAAAGTTAAGCAAACCAAAAACAATACATTACATTTTTTTAATCAGATTCGTAATCCATTTGAAAACTAAGGTTTATATTGTATTATATCGTCCAATTGAAATTATTAAATATAATTAATATTTTATCTTCATAAGATATACTAGTTTTAAATCCTCGTGTATATACAGGGCTTTGAGTTTATTATTTGCTAGATTAGTTTTGGGTTAATAAATATAGGAAAAATTCTCGAAATAGACCAGTTGCTTTAGGCACATCATTTTTCAGACTTTTTTTTATGGAGCCGAAATTAGACTGTGGGCAATTGCTACGTTGGGCAAGTCAACCCCTAAGCGACAAGTGTCACTTTACTGATTACGATGTGCTTAGTCATAGGGCAACTGTGTACTTTTTGGGCAACTACACCAAGTTGCCCAATTTTAGTACAATCATTTCGGACACATAGCGACATATGGTAGAGTAGTGCAAGTTGTCAAAGCAACCGGTCTAAAGAAAGCACATCTAAAAAAAGGTTCGAAAAGTGATGTCCCCTAAAGCAACTAGTCTATTTCGAGAATTTTACCTAAAATATATATTATAGTTTGGGACCCTTTATTTTTGTTTGAGCTAATATGAATAAAATTTTATTAGTTAAGAGCAAAAAATAACGCATTCATCTCCCAATAAAATATATAAATTTCGAAATTATTATGTTTATTAATAAAAATAATATATAAATAATTATATTTATCTCTTAGACATTTGCCAATATCTTTCATAAAAATAATATCATAAATCATGGATACCACACAAACTTGGAACCAAAACATTTGTTTTTAGAAGAAAAAAAATATAAGATATATATGAAAACAAAAATTTAACTAACATCTTAATTAATAAGCAAAATTACAGGAGCAAATAACATGATTATTAAATATTTTTCAAATATTTCATCAAACATTGGTGTGCAACTTGATCAAAAAAAATGTTAAACAACTTGATCCACATAATGAAAGCGGATCATTTAAAAAATGAGAATGTTTTACCAAGTATAAAAAGCATTTACAACCGTCAGATCATAATACAAAGATCTGATCAAATTAAAGATAAACATATACACATAGGGGCCATCTGGTCATTCCACTTTTTCCCAGTATTCTCCCAACCACCATTCATCACATCTCCTCATCCCCCTTTTCATCCCATCCAACCTCTCTCCAACACATAACTCTGGTAATCTTCATCATCGGACCATTGCATCGTCACCGCACCGTCTCCATCACCATCACCGTCTTTACGCCATCAACACCGCCGTCTTCACACCATCACTATCAGGTTCCAACTGATGAAACTCTTTTTCGTACTTTTCGACTTCATGATAGTCGGGTAAATATAAAGGAATTGTTGTTCAAATGTCATACGTATCATGATGCACGCCTACTGCTCGACGAAATGTTTCAACCGGATTTTGAGTTTTAGTTAATGAAATGATATTAAATAAAATTGCTAGAGATGTATTGTTTTGTTCGTATTGTTGCTTTGACGAGTATGTTTGAGTTTTTATCTTTTTAGAAAAGGTGAAAGAGTTGAAAATGAAATGGTTGAGTAAATAAATGGATGAAATATGTTGTTCTACTGTGTAGGTATTAGCTATAGCATGTCTACACAACACAACTTTGCAATATTGATTATATACAACAATAAAAGTCAACATATTCTATATTAAAACTAAAATTGGTGGCCGTTGGAACTTTTTTATAGTTTTTATGCCATGGTCGGTGCCATATTTTATAGTTTTAGTGCCTTGCTGACGTTAACAAAAAAGTAATATTATAGTCCTCGAATATGTTAAGGCATGGTCGGTGTGAATAAAAAAGGACGTGTAACAAAAAAGGGTCGGGGCACCTTTTATTATATATCTATAGTAAACGTGTCACCGCCTATATAGAAACACGTTTTGGATAAAACATTGTATTCATCTTATCGATCCTCCCAAAGCCAGAAAACCCAGAAATCGGATCATTACATTTACAGATATGAATGCACATATCTGTTGCTAGAAAACTGTGTGATATGTTATGGAAATTATTTGACTCATGCCGAAGGGTTTATATTAACGCGCCCATGGTAGCTTCTGTGGATTTATGTTATCGATTATGTGAGTATTAGTTTATTTTCATTTTGTGTAAATTAATCCTATGTTAATTTTACTTTTAGGGTTTACAACGGCGGGATTTCTGAGTAGTTCTGATTTGGTTTTCGGTTGAAATTATGAATTATTGCTATATTTGCTTTCGATTGTTGGGTTTACACTGGGGTTTTTTTAGTAGTTCAGATCTAAGGCTGTATAAAAAGATTCAAATTTTTTTTGGTTATCCTTTAGTGTAATTTGAGTTGCGTTGTTGGTTTTATTTTGATGTCAAATTATTGGTTGGTTTTTATTGACGAGAGCCGTGTGTGCGAAAATCAACTACCTTTATTGTTACAACAGCAGGGGTGTTTGGCTCTGCTTGGGTACCCGAAAATTAGTACACTTATCAGTTTTCTGACCATATGTAATATCATACTTTCAACATGTTTTATTGCTATGAAATATAAAAACGAAAAGTAAACACATTAGTTGTGGCAACTAATGATAAGATCTTGATATGGGTATTTTTATGTTTGCGGTATGTCAAAAGATATATGAGATGAAAAATAAAACGCCTTGGATAGCTTTATGTAGGGCTATGATGATTGGCAGTTATTTTCTGAGATAAATGAAGTGGATAGTTCAAAATTTTATCCGTAACTTGGCACGGCAAACACCGGATGGCATGATTATGCAACCGTGTGTCTTTGCAGCCATGGCGGAGTTTAGATCTTTTCGACCCTATTTGGTTTAAAACTTTGAGCCTTATAAAGGAATGGTTTGGGGTGTTTGCCACCGGATTTTTCTTTAATTATGTTGTCCTGCTGCGGAAGGTGGAAGGTGGAAGGATGGTAGAGTGCGACATATGCTTCCCTCAGCGACCTCTACATGCGCAACCGAGGCATCCACAGATCTGGGCTAAGTTTTCGTCTTTGATTCAGATAATTTAGGATTTTCATAGTTTGTTATATAATATTCGGTGGAAAAAGTAATCTAGAAGATATAGTCACTGTTTCACATATTTTTCACACACTCATCCTTCCTCACCTCCCACTACACAAATCAAGAACAACAGATGTAGATCTGTGCCAATTTCTTTATGATAATTGCTTTCTCAATTCACATCTATGAGCCATGATTAACATATCTATGACACGATTTTTGTTTATCATGTTTTTGTCACCGATTAGGCATGAGCAAATGTTCACCGATTAGGCATGAGCAAATGTATACGCTGGGCATTTAATATTTGTAACCGTTGCATGCTAAAAAAAAAAAAAAAAAAGATAAGGTATGGGTTAGGCATGGTTGCCACTAAAAATCTATTGTTAGGTATGAGATAGATATGAGATGAGATGGAAGGATATTATTGGTGGGTGATTAGGCATGAAAAATCTTGTTAGGCATGGTTGCCACCCCCTAATGGTCATTGAAAGTTAGGTTTGGTGGGGCTAGTGGAGGTTTAGCTTGAAATGACTATTATACCCTTAAGTTAATTTTCAAAGGCATGTAATGTGGTGAGGTTTGATGTCTCGAGGATGATATTTGCCAATATAATTGACAAGGATTATTAGTGCCAAATTTGATGAACTATAAGGACGATTTTGCAGTTTAGTTTAGTTTTTGAGTTTGATTTATTATTTAATTTGAATAAATTTAACTAATTAATTATATTGTTGAAGTTGTTAATTAATGTGTGATTAGGGGAGCCTTTAGCGAAGATGACGTCGTCACTAAAGCTGTTGTGACCATTTATGAAAACTTTGACTTTCAATCGTACTAGGTAGGGCTGTAAACAAACCGGACGAACACGAACGGAGCCTTGTTCATGTTCGTTCATTTAATTTTAACTGGACAAATAAACGAACACGAACGCTTAAACGAACGAAATTTCTTGTTCATGTTCGTTTATTAAGAAAATGAGTTGTTCATGTTCGTTTATGTTCGTTCATTAAGATACTAAACGAACGTTAAACGAACATAAACGATCGAACATAAATGAACATAGACAAACAATCATAAACTTTATTAAATTATGCATCTAATATTATTTTATAATTGTCGTTTTGTTTAAACAAACTAATTTAAAAATTATACAATTAAAAGATTTGATATACGAACATAAATATATAAATGAACATAAACGAACGTAAACGAACGCATAATCGGACGTTCACGAACATAAATAAACGGACGTGACTTTTGTTCAAGATTAAATAAAGGGTATGTGTGTTTTATATTGAAATAGAAAAAGTAAAACAAGGGAAAAATAAAACACTATATATATACGTACGTCAACAGGAGTTGGATCAAACCCATCATAAGCAATGTCTGAGAATGCATCATTCAAATTCGGTAAGGAGGCACAGTCAAATTTGTTATCCACCTGCATAAAATTGTTGGAATGATGAGCATCTTCAGGACTTCCCGATAAAGCAGCTTTCACAACTTGCGTCATAGGTCCAGTAAACTCCTCGGAATCCGTATAAAACAGCTTCTGCTTCTCATCGGATCCTAAATTGGTCCTGATGGGGGTGTGTGCATCAGAAGTAGCCAACGGTTTGTTGGCATCAACACTCTCAACCTGTAAAAAAGTGAACGTACTTTCGTCAAAGAGACCATTTTGTACATAATGAAGTAAAAAAATTTCAAATAACAGCTTGTTACCTTATTCTTACCAACATCATCTTGTGACTTTATTCCTAAAACTTCCTCAATTACCCCAATTCTCTTTTTAACACTGCGTATCTCACTTAACATCTGTGATACACCAACATCTCCTACACGTTCTTCGATACTACAAACCCTGGACTTAATGGACACAAGCTCGGCTCGAATGTCATCTTTATCCAAGCTATGTGACGCTTCCGCTTTGTCACATTTGTTCCCATCTGGAACCTCAACATTACCGACTACAACATCTTCAAGCTTCTCAGGCTCATTCACCTTCAACATTTCACCAAACCCAGCAAAAATCTCTTCTTCTTCAGCTTTGTCATTGACCCTAGAACGCGTTTGACCTTCAGTAACAACTTCATCAGCATCACGCGAAAGGAACATTTAAATCGGCTTCAATTCCACCACATACATCCCCATCGGCCATAGCTTTCTCGTCTTCCACCATCAGTTGGTCAGCCAACTCTTCTCTTCTTTCAACAAGTTGGGAATCAAGTCCACGGATGTAGTCCATACTTCGAATGTACCACGAACAACTCAGCTCGGCATTTTTTGGTACAATCTTGTGTAATGGTCTGACAGCCTACATAACAAAGGAGATAACCTGATATGCTAAATGCAATCAAAACATACAACACTTAACTAGTTTTGAGTTTTTACTTACCGGATCAAATAAAATAGTGTAATGCTTTTTTTCAAAGTTTTTTACTTTTGACCATGCTAGACAACGTGGGATCTTCTCTGGGTCTTTGGTCCAAAATTGGGAGCTGTTAGGGAATGTCTCCATAATCCAAATCTGGAAAAAAAAATACAACGTATTAAGACTTAGTGGTTGTGATTATAGTGGTTGTGATTATAGTGGTTGTGATTATGGTTGCAGTGGTTAGGATAGCAGTGGGTGTATTTTTAGTAACAAGGGATACAATTACATAACATGTAGTTGCAGCAGTGGTTTCTTCTGAACTAGCAGTGGATGAAGCCACATTGGCAGTGGTTTGAACCAACCGTTTACAAATCGTTTCTATGTATTTATCTAGTGCGAAACCATCAACCATAACATCCTTAAATCTACACCAAGCCTTACAATGCCTAAGGAACAATGACTACAGAAAAATGCCTTAGGAACAAAGCCAATTACTAAGGAACAATGACAATGCCTATGGAACAATGCCAATGCCTGAATGACTATTCTGCTAATCTATGTTTCTCAAATTTAACATATAACACATTATTTAGATTAACCATCAGAATATATACAAGAACAAATAATGTATGTTACAAGTAAAATCTAACCTTCAACACCCATGTAAATCCATACAGAGTGTATGTTTGTTCTTTTTTTGGATCTTTTGGAACGGGCTTCTTTGATTCTACCTCGAGATGCCTAGGAACAACATTCACAGTTCTTTTATACAGATGAGCCCACATGTATTCACCCCATGGATACTCATTCCATACACAAAAATCCTCAACATTCTTTAGCAAATGGTCAGGAACATTAAACCTTCCTTCCCGACCAATAAATACAAATGTTGCAATAACCAACAAAGCAAGCCTCACAACATCTTCATCGGATAATGAATCCCACTTTTCCCGCTGTTAGTGCAAATATTATGATATTTAATCTATACAGTCTCGTTGGTTTTGATTGATGACAAACATGTAACTTGTAATACATAACGTAAAATGTACAAGTTACTTGTAATTACATTTGTCTCAACATACATTCAACACCTCTCAATGTCTCAAGTCCTCGTATGTTACAACACAGGTTCGTACATGTTTGTTATGTGGCATTATGATCAAACCCATTAACAAATCTATAGAATGTTTAAAACACGTTTAGAGTCACTAAGTATTTTAATAGGTTAACCATTCTATTTAGAACCTCATTTTACATTTTGCATTCACAAGTATTTCAAAAGGTAACTAGACATTTTATTAACTAGTTACATAATACATTTTACAAGTTTACTTTGATAAACATTTTAATCTAAAAATGGAAATACATGTTACATCATGGCATGCATCATCTTTGAAATCCTTGGAAGATCTCTTGAATATATTGGTTAGATTGACACTCAATATATCAAATGTGATCTTGGTAAGATATGGTAAAATCTTGAAAAGATTTGAAGAAAGATTTTTAGATTTCTTGTCAGGCACCCACGGCACCAAAATGCATAAAGGGCGGAACCCTTTATTTGGTACCGTGGTCCGTGGACGCTCCTGTCCCCTTTTGCCTATAAATAGAAGCCCATTGTTTTCTCATTTCTTCACCACTTGAAAACACATCCTCTCCACCTTCTTGCATACATTTAGATCTATCATTAACAATGTAGTAACATACATTAAACACCCTAATGATCATGATCATAATGCTTCTAACATTCATCTTTGTTGTAAGCATACTCTACATTGATCAACCAAGGAAAGCTTGGAGATCTAGCCATCCCAACTCACCACAAGCTGAAGATCTATCACAACAAGTTTAGGGAACTTGTGATCTTCATCATGAAGGCTTCCTATCAATGGAAGTTCATTTAGAATAGTCATTCATATCCATTAGACATTTGTGTCATGGATCATTAGTGTAAACATCATTGCATCATAACAACACTTTCACCAAACTAGATTAGATGGTTTATGTGTTTGTGCCATAAAACACAAGGTTTGTTATGTTGGGCCATAAAACATATTGGGAGTGGTTGTCCCGTGTAAAAGAACTCGACATCTAGCTTAGTGTCGGAAATATTGTATAGGCGACGTTAGGTTGGTTCTACCTCGAACGAGAACCCGGTATTTAGCTTTGTACCGGAAAAAGTGTAAGCGACGATTGTAAGGTTTTCTCCACCGAGAAGTGAGCTTGTTGATTTAGTGAAGTAACTCTCGAGTTGGGTACTCGAGGAGTGGAGTAGGGCGGAAAGGAGATCCGTGACCGAACCACTATAAATCCTCGTGTTCGGTTTGCACTTTCCTTTCTTTATCTCTTTACTTTTATACTTGCACTATACTATTGTTTGTGATGTGGTTTGATGTTCATGATTGTGTGACAACTTGGTTTACCATGCTTTATATTAGTCACAAACAATAATTGGTACTTTCATTTTATAACAAGCTTCATAAGCAATTTGATACTAAAGATCTAAAGTTTTTTAAACGGTAACGTATTCAACCCCCCTTCTACGTTTCCACACCCGCGACTTGACCAACCCCAAAAGGTCATCACCCTTAACTTTTTTGTTCTTAATTGTTTTTTTATCGGGAAACAACCGATCAAAAAAAGGACTATCTGTTAAACCTTTAACAACATGGCCGTGGTCACTATCTGTCCTAAACGAAACCCAGTTAGAAGACTAAATTGTTCACGGCCAAAATAAAAAACATTATCACCTAGTACAAAAGTTAGAGGTGGACAACAATCACTAACTTTAGACACCTCAACTGCATTTTGATATAAATAATTGTATAAGTGGTGGCCAGGGGAATATTTAGGAAAATCTAACCAAGGCCCAAACACAGTGTCTCAAAACAATTTGCTTCTATTCACATTCAATGCACCTTTAATTGTAGCAATATGTTCTAATCTAGATCTCACCGTTAGCTTTGCATCAAACATTTTCATCGTTGGATTCTTGAGATGTGGAAGAAGAGCGATTGATTGTATGAATATGCGTGGGATTGATTTGATTGTACGAAGAAGAGCAGTTGGATTAGGGCTTCGGTTTTGCAAATGTAGAGAAGAAGAACTATTGATTTGATGTGGAAGCAGAATGAGGAAGTAGGATTAGGGCTTTGAGTTCTTGAGTTTGAGAGGGAAGGAGATCTATTTGCGTTTGAGAGGGAAGGTGTGTGTGGTAGAAGCAGTCAACTGTGTGTGGGAAGATTTGGGTATTTTCTGTTTTGTATTTAAGAAAATATGTGTATTAGGATAATAAAAAAAATTTGGGAGGTATAATTTGGTTTATTAAAGGTGTATTTGTATGTTATAAAGTGGTATTTATAGAGAGTTGCCCAAAAGTACATATGTGTGAGATCAAGTTGCCCAAGTTACATGTATTTAAAAAATAAAAAATAAGTACTTTGTTTTTTCAGTAAAAGACAAAAAATGTCAGTTGCCCAATATAGTAGGTCAAAGTTGCCCAACATACAAACTCTTACATTTGTACTCTGTAAGTACAAAGTGGGCCCAAATATATGATAGAGTTGCCCATGATAGAGTTGCCCCTGCGGCATTAAGGGAAGTGAAAAAAAGTGGGGCATTTGGGGTAAATTAGTTGGGCAACTGGGGCATTTAGAGAATTTTCCCCTTCTTATTTCATACCACCACACTTGTTATCAACACAATCTTCCTGAACATACTTCTCATCAACAAATAACACACATCTCTGACCACTACATCGCCACGACACTCTCAGATCTAATGTCTATAAGAAAAACGATTTGGGCTAGGGTAAGTAATTTTGTTTTTGATTAAGGGT
The DNA here is from genome assembly GCA_910596185.1 of Chrysanthemum makinoi. NCBI lineage: Eukaryota > Viridiplantae > Streptophyta > Magnoliopsida > Asterales > Asteraceae > Chrysanthemum > Chrysanthemum makinoi. Next base: position 277,664,975 of record OU343217.1, read on the forward strand.
TTCGCTATTTGGGCATTTATTTTTACGTATTTCATCTATTGATTTATGGTTTTGTTAATTTAGGGTTTCGGTTATTTAGTATGTATCGGTAATCTAGGGTTTCGCTTATATAGGGTTACGGTAATTGTTCTTGTTTGATTTTGGGTTTCGATATTTTAGGGTTAATTTTTTAAGTAGTTAACGTATTGGGTGATTAATTGTTTTTGTTAAGTTTGTGAAACAAATGATGGATGTGAATAAAGCAGTGTAAGATAACTGGTAATGTATTGGGTGATTAATTGTTCTTGTGGTTTTAGTGATTTGTTGCTACTTATTAAGTTTGAGAAACAAAATGATGGATGTTGTTGTAGACTAAGTGACTAAACCACTGTAAGATAAGTGGTACTAAGTGAATAAAGCACTGTAATGATGGTGTAAAATGGTTGGGTTAACGAAACAAAATACACTGAAAATTAAACTGCGACACAACTAAATATAATCCGGGTGATCCCAAGTTTGAGAGTTGTTAGAGTCGTAACCATCGTCGTAAAGATACTCAGAGCAACCTTCAAATCTGCTCTCATCCCACTCTGCATACAATGCATTGAATTCTCTGTCCCGACGTTCCTGTTCTTCGCTTTCAACTTGATCCATACTATGAGCACTTCCTCCATCTCTAACAGCACTTCTTCATCTTGGAGCATAAGTCGCTTCCTTTTGGCTTCCTCCTTAAGAGCAGCTTCTCTTTCTGCTATCTCCCATTCTTCTTCCTCCTTAATAGCAGCCTCCTCCATTTGTATTAAAAGTTGTTCTTCATCAATTTGTTGGCCAAAGTCTTTTTGTTCCGAAAATTGTTGGCCGAAGTCTTTTTGTTCCGGAAACAGTTCTGGAAATTGTTGGCTGAAGTCTTTTTTAGACATTTTTGATAGAATTTTGTAACCTATTTAGCAACACCACTTGAATTTAAAGATACAGATATGTCAATAAATGTGGTGCATGTGGGTAAGTTTGAAAATTTATTACCCTTAATATGTGAATAAATGTGGTGCAGGTGGAACCTCTCCCATATAGTTGACATGGGCCCACCTTGTACTTACATAGCTGATTTATTGGGCAACTTTTGCTTTTTAGCATTTAGTTATCTAGTAAAACACTGTGAGTATTTTTCTTCTCTTAAGATAACTGTAAGCCACCATGAAAACCTGCTATGGCCAACCCTAGATAACTGTAAGCCACCGTTAATCCCCCAAAATATAAGGATTTAGGCACTCTTGGAAGAAACCACTGCTAGTTCAGATACACCGCTTATTATAACCTTAATAGGTGTGTTTTGTGTATTTGTGATATGTATGAGGTCAGGATGACAAATATCTTACTTGATGAAGCAAATGATGTGATTGACCGTATCTTGGAATGGCAGTTTTATTACATTCTTATGCAGCCATGGCGGTTATATCTTGATGTCATTGTTGTTATCTATTTTAATACAGATATGAGCCTTGATGTTATCGTTGTTATCTATTTTACTATATCTTGATGTTATAGTAGCATACATTACTGTGTACCCATGGGGCATAACGTTTGATTGTTGCAATGTGTGTTTGAGAAGGAAGATTTGACTTTCAGTGGGAAGATTTTATGTGTGTGATGTGTGTGTTAGTAGCAGAAATGTATTTTCTATTTTTAGGATCGATAATATTATTGTGTTGATGATTCGGGTGGTCTTGGATAATCAAAATACATGTTTGCCATATTTAGAGAGAGAAAGTAGAGAGAGAGGGTGTTCTTGCTAGAGGTTTACACAAAGGAAAGGTTAGATTGAATGAGAAGCACCACCCCTTCCATGGATGGAAGGGGTATTTATAGTTACACAATACACGACCTCCTATCGGCCTGTGGATCAGGTATACAGTGGGTACAGACCCGTCCTTCCTCCACGGTGTTACACTACGCTAAACTATGCTACTAACTAACTAATAAACTACTTAATAACGTAAATAACGACAAGTGTACGAGCTAACTTATGCTAGATAACATTTGGGGTGACCGATACTTTACTTATGGAAATTCCAATTCCTAACAATCTCCCCCTAAGGGAGGTCACCCCATGATTTACATTTTGAATTCTAGCATTCTTTCTTTGACTTTGTTCTTGAGCTCGTAGATTCAATTATTCAATTCTGCAATCTTTGTGCTTTAGTAGTGCAACTTCAAAGTCCGCATAGTTTTGTACTTTCAGTGGAGGTCTTTGAACTGATCCACATCTTTGATGATCTTCGAGCTTTCTTTGAGATCATCAGCCACAGTAAATCTCTGGATCACCCTTTATTGTGTTGCCATCATGTGAAGTTGTGACTTTTGGACCGACATGCTCACACTTTTGAATCATGACATCTTTCCATCAGAGTAGCGGAAGCCTTACTGGTTCATGATATTTGCAGCAGCGAAGCAGAAGCATAGTATGAAATATCAGAGCCAGGTTATGTAGATATGCACCAGTCATGATATCTTCAAATTAAGAGTGGATGCTTTGAGCATGCGGCTTTGGATTGACTCCTCAATTCTGATCAGCTGCAATCGTCGTGGTGTACCTGCATACGACAGTTAGCAATAAAACACACGAAAGTGTCTTTGATCACTTTCGTTGAATTGAGGTACACGGCCCACGGTTCCCTGTTGATCAGTACAAGTACTGCATGTGATCAGGTAGGATTCCTAAGAATCTCCTTGACAGGGTTTCACAACTGTTCTAGTTGTTCTCAAATCGGAACGTCTCAAAGAAGACAACACGGAGTGAGTGAACCAGCGAATTGAGATTCACTGATTGATGAAAAATTGATTTGAAAACAATCGCGTATTGCTTAGAAGAAAGAGTTTTGCAATACGACGAAGGTTTTATGAGAAAGATCAGTTTTCAATCAAAAATACCTTTGGAATTTGAAAGAGAATACACATTCAACGTGCTAGAGAAAAGAAGAGATTCGCACATCGAACGGTTTTTCCAAAAGTATTTTTTTCAATCAGAGATACTTTTTGTGTTTGAAAACATAAGTACACATTCGACATGCTAGAGAAAAGAAGGTTTGCACATCGAATGGTTTTTTCAAAAGTATTCGTCAATTCATTTCCTGGACCAAGGTTGATTCAAGAATGAATCGCCCCATCGTTTCTATCCAGTTGTCACAAGCTTGATCTTTTGCAAGATCTCACATGTCACCCACCAAGAGCTTGTTTGATGTTGGCTCTAGAAGGATTTCCATCTTCATTGTGAATATTTTTACATATCACTCGGATGTTCTGGCAATACCACAAGGATAATGCGTAGGACTCTTAATATATACTTACTTTCCACATTGTGTGAAACAGCAAGTCTTCATTAATTTTGTGTCCTAATGAGATTTTGTGGATGATCTCTTGGCTCTAGACTCAATAGTGCACATTTGGTTCCTATGTCGGAGACTAGGGAGAGGGTCTCCTTCTTCATATCAACAATCTCTAAGAGAAAGTCGATAGATTATGTAGGTTCCCCGTGAGAATGAAACAAGTCCTTTTAAGAGGAACTTGAGTAGTTTGGGAAGTTGTAGTGCAAGCATGCATCATTGGGTCCATGATGTCTTGTCTTCAATACCAGTGTTACCTTAGTAAACACCATAGAGCATATGTATTGAACCCGGCTTTTGCCCTAAGGTTGAATTATTGGAGGGCTATTTCTTTTCACCCTTTTCACATTGAATTCTTTTTCATTCTTCAACCCCTTCAGTGCTTACCAAGACTTCATTACTAGAACCTTGTTGGGTTTATTCCAGTACTAGCTCTGTCTCAATCCGCACTCTTCCCATATTCTCATTTTTCTCCTTTTTTCATCATACCTAAGGACTTCTACACTATCTAGTGCATTGTCCCTGGGTAGATCCCTCCGGCTCTGGCGGATCGTGGGAACTAATACCTAACCTTACCATCCTTATAACTCCAATGCATAAAGTAAAAGGGTCGGTCTTTTGGTACAGTTCTTTCTTCCCAAAACCAATTGAAAAATCATTTGGAAAAACAATCAAGGTACTTGTGATACGAGATCAAAGCATTTTGTACCTTAATAGTTTTGATCATTTAGAAAACCTCCCCCTCAACATGTGCATATGATTTAGAAATTGTTTAGCACATGGAGGAAAGAGGACTTTGAAATATTTTCTTTGATCACAATTTTCATAGAAAAAGCCATTTGATTTTCTTGGTAAATTCTCCCTCTCAATATGTGCATAGGATATTTGAAATCATTTTATCACATAGAGGCAAGAGTTCTTTTGAAGCACATCCACGATTACAAAAGCCATTAAGAAACCATTTGCTCCCCCTCAATATGTGCATCGATAACCGAAAGAGTTTGGCACATATTAGAGAGAACTTGCACTTTAAATCAAATCGATCATTATATATCAGATTTCTCAATTAAATCACAAATTCTCCCCCCGATCAAAAATATCAAACCCTTTGAGATTTTGGATCTCAAGTGATTTAATCAGGTTTAGAAAACATGGGAGAAAATGTGGCCTGGTTTAAATACTCATCTTGTTTTTGGATAAATCCTCCTCCTCAACATGTGCATCATGTATTTGAAATCGTTTTGGCACATGGAGGCAGGAGTGCCTTTGAAGGACTAAAACCAATTCCATTAACACAAATTTGAGATTTAAATCACGATCTCTCCCCCGATCAAAAATTTCAAACCAATTGAGATTTTGGATCCCGATTGATTTAAATCATTTAGAAAGTTTTAGAGAAAGACGTGGCAAGATTCAATTTTTGAAATTGACTGAGATGGACCAACTCTAGACATTAAAGATTGTTAGTGTCAGGTATGATGGTTTTTTTAAACGATCTTTAAGTAAAATAAAACAATTTCACAATCAAACAAGAACAGAAAAAATTTCATTTTGAAAGACCTTGATTCAAAAGAAAAATCATACCATGACATAACATTAAATCTTTAGATCACCACTTAATTATTGTACAAACGGACTTTTATGAAGAGATATTGTTTGAAAATATTCTATTTTAAATCACTCTCCCCCTCAATTGATGACCGTAGTCGATGATTGAGTGACTTAAGTTTTGATAAAAATGAAGTCCGGTGATTTTCAAAATTTAGTCCAATTTATTTTCAAAACAATATTTTTCCATTTTTCAAAACAATTTAATCAAATTATTTCAAAATTGTTTAAAAATGGTATCCTGCACAAAGATACGTTAGGTGGTTGAGAAGCTTCTGTTGTTGCTGTAGGGCAGGAAGAAAACCGTCTGCTGAAGCAGTGAGACTTCAAACGTTGCATTTTAATGCCAACTTAGGTCAAATTAAGCTCTGTTTCGTCAATCACTTAGAAGAAAACCATCTGCTGATGCAGTGAGACCTCTTACGTTGCATATATGCCAACTCTCCATAGAAGTCCAATTAAGCTCCGTTTCTTTATTTGTCAACCCAAGATATAGTTACCCTTTCCTTTCGGCATCCAATCATCATATTATGTGGGATCCGGATCGGGAACATACTTATATACCAAAATACCTGCATACGTTAGTGAACACAAATAGATATATGGTGGTCGACATCACCCAAACAGCAATCGACTAATAACAGTCAATTCAACATATTAATCAGATCATATAAGGTATGGGAATAATGTATTTATCAAACTCTAATAATCTATTCCTAGCAATCATATCCTAGGCACCTAGTCCTTCAACATAGGTTAACATCATTTTTAATTAAGCATATTAGGATAATTAAGAAAGCCCTTTAGATGATATAAATTTGAAAACATTATCCCCCTCAATCAATGACTCATTTTCTAAAAAGTTTAAAAGCGCTGAAGTCATTGATTGAGTTTTCAATTTTAATAGAACTCTGAAGCTGATTGTTTTTAAAGCAACTCATTTGCCACCATTTTTGAAAACAACAAATATTTTTCTGAAGAATTTTAGACGGAAAAACATTTGTGTGGGAACAGCAGTCCTTCGACATACTTTCCTCAAATAGTTTTAGGATAAGTGCACGAAATATTTTTGAAAATTTGTATAGCGCAGCACTTTCCTTTCTTTGAAAAACGGGTTGCTATTGGAAATAATAGCAAGCCATGGTTTAAGCACGGGTTACAGTCTGAAATAACTGCAAGCCATAATTTTTGACATGTTTTGAAAAAAAATATTTACACCTCCTGCTCGAACTTCATCTATGGTCCCGTGCCATTATTGAATGACATTTCTAAGACCGCTGATGTTATCGATACCAGAAGACATGTCATGTGAAAACATATTTTTGGTATTTTTGAAATTTTCTAATTTTTATGGATTTTTGTTGGTTTTATATTTTTCTATTTTGTTTTGCTGGTTTTATATTTTTGTATTTGGTTTTTAAAAAATATTTACAGAGATAGAATAGATGATATAATTTAAGAAGATGATGATACGAGTACCGAGATAAGGATATCGAGCAGCCCCGTTGTAGAAGATAGGAATCATCATCTCTTAAACGTCCACCACCAAAGCTTCCGAGGCTCCAGAATAGAAGATAGAACATGAGCCTTTGAGAAAGAGAGACTTTGGCAGTTTCCCCCCAAACCAAAAATCCTTATGTTGAGCAGATTCAAAGCTTTCTTACAAGCTTCCATTAGCCAGGTGCACAAATAAGCACACCTTTATCATTGATCTTGCTGCTCTTTTTAAGAATAATCACCGTGATTCTTCGTTCGAGGTTATATCATCCAATAGAACAGCAGCAACGTATCATCCCACACATAAAACAATCTTCTCAAATTTCTTTTCTATTGACGTCTGAAGCAATCCATTCCAAAAGGTGTCAAGAGACCACTTCACCCGAGTAGTTGAATTGATGCAATCAATCTCTTAGACTAGAGCTCACGAACCCGAATACACATATACTCAAAGACAAAGAAACTTATACCATCGAAGTAGTAGATTAAGTCCAATAGCCAAAGAATAACCCCGATGTATACTTTTCTCTCCCCAAGACAGTGCATGAAGCTCAAGAACTCGAGTACCCATGTCCAAAGAGAGAATAACCGATAACATGAAGAAGCAGCCAATCACTGTTATCTCTGCGGAGGACTATCTCTACGGATTTCAACTCCGGAATAAGTGATTATATCTCTGAATCACTGATTAAGCACTCAAGTGGAAACACTGAGCGTCCCCAATGTACACAATCCTCTTCCCCTGATATTGCGATAACATCGAACATCACACACTTGTGTAACCTCTTTTTATCTTCGAAACTACTCTTCATCACTTCCCCCACGTCGTTGGAATAATAACACTAAAAGCCTTGATGAGTAAAACCTTTAGTTTCTCTGCGGTCATGACATTTGTTTTCCCGGGATATCTTCAATCACTTAGAAGTATTAAGTTCATCAAGTTTACTCGCCATGAGTCAAACCTTGAGTTTCTCTCAGCCTAATAACATTTGTCTTCCCGGGATATCTTCAATCACTTAGAAGAATTAAGTTCATCAAGTTTACTCGCTTTGTGTTTAGATGAGTCTCCTTCCCCTTGTGGTTTTGGTTTGACACTTCAAATCAACTCTTTATAAGCCCATATACTTGAAATCTTTTGAGAAGAACATCATTAGCTCAGAAGTATCTGTGAGAATCAACTTGCTGAAGATTGTGAGCAAGTCTAATTGGGGATTAACTTTGGCTTTTCACTCTCCCCCAACTAGTGCTCTCCCCTAAACCGACAATCTGTTTGAAAACAGCCCAGATTAAGAAGAAGTCTTTAGATCGTTAAATGCAATTCGTCTTTAGTATTCTAACATGCAGCAGAAAATGTAGAACTGACTGTAGACTCGACCTTCTTCAAGATTGTCCAGTTGGGGAATACTGTGTTAACATCTTTAACTCACACCAAAAAGCATCCCAATTAACTTACATCTTGTAAATCCCCTTAACTAAAGTCCCTCCCAATCAAACAAGAACAGAAAGATGTTCATCAAGGAAATCAGCAATCAGGCCGCAACGAACACACAAGATGGTAACACCAAACTACCAATCACATCAAACAAGAATAGAGAGATTGTTCGGAATCATCATGTTGATGTGTACGTGAAGCATTAACCGGAAGCACTTTGTTGATAAACTCATATTAGCTTGTGAAGATGTCAACCAACGGCTCATAGAAGAAACATCATGTGAAGGTGACCCGATTAGAAGAAGATCGGTTCTTACCCGATTAGAAGAAGAGCGGTATGACCATATATTCTCATAAGTCAATCAACCATGCAGAATTATCACACTTCTTCTCCCCCTCAAGAATTGCAGACGAAGTTGCCACTCTTGACTAAATAAGTGAAATCATCCAAATGTTCTATTCACACTTCCCTCCAAAATTAGCACGGATGTCGCCATCTTCATTATAATCGAGTAAGTGGAATGAGAAAACAATCAATGGTAGCCCGGTTCACTTGATAATTAAAAGCACATGGAAAAAGCATGAAGCATGTTGATGAGAATGGTCATTAGTGAGAAGATTTCTCTTCTTTAGAAGATAAAGCGCACTGAAGCGTACACTTTTCTTTTCTTTGAGGAACGAGGAATGAACTGTTGTGTTCATACGTCATAAGAAGATTTCTGTTCTTTCAAAGATAATGCGCACTGCACCTAACACATTTCTTTTCTTTAGAGAACGAGGCATGAACTGATATGTTCATACGTCATTATCTCTCTCTTTTCTGCTCTCTTAGAAAAACATGTAATCATCCCCATTATCATTCTGTAGGCTATTTGTCGTGACAACTGATGGAGAAAACCCAATATGATGAATTTGACCCTGAAGTAAACTACCCCGAACTCGTGACATAAACTTGCACATATGTAACAAAGAGCGGTGCCGATTTCCATTAGCATCTTCCGTACTCTCTATGTACTATGTACTCTTCAACCAACCAACCATCAAGTATAAGACGTACATTACCTCTTGAAAATCCACAATTGAATGTGACACTGAGCATTACAACGTAACTCCTTAAAGTGATAGTTATTTTGTGGTGGTATGAGCCCAATTCCCCCAAGTGGTAAAAGAAAAGGTAAAAGACACCCAACAATAACTAGATTTCCAAGTCTTTGTTTTTGATAATAAGCTCGAACAAGGATCTTGAAGAATCTTCATCCAACCATCCCCGATACCTTCAGATACTAAGTACACTTGCCCGTGATATTACACTTCAACCTCAAATAAATAATACTGAATATAACGCCGTTGTCACATCTTCTTGTTAAAAACTCAAATCTAGCCTTCTTTGACATTTAAACGAACTTTGATAATGGTTTTTTCCCTGACCATGGTTTAATGAGCATATCCCCGTAAAACTTTGAAGTAACCAAACCGTCATGAAGAAAATCCAAACACACATCCAATTCTGAAGATACCCCCTTTTATCCCTTCTTCAAGTAGAAACCGCAGCACCAGCATCAGATAAGATCCCAAAATACACTTTCCTTTCTCCAGGATGAATCCATCAATACGGGATTTTACAATTCTATAGTTTAAACCGGAAATTTTTTTCCGGGATTTTACAAAACCAAGAATAAACCATAAGATAGATCCGGAGATGCACTTTACTATTACCAGGATGTTTCCATTGTCAAGGGATTTTACAAGTCTATGATTTAAACCGAGAAATAGACTCTTTCGCGAGATTTTACAAAATCAAGACAAAACCGTAAACAATATTAGCTTGAAGGTGTTATGAAAAATTTGGTTGCGGTGAATATCTGTTTTTAGGGGAACATGCAGCGGTTCATCAGCGGTTTATTATCCAACATCATTAACAACATCAACCATCCAATAAACACATTGGTAAATACATCGTTCACATATTCTGTCAGCTATTGCTGTGACCACTTGGTGAAGTAAACCCGATATACCAAACTTGATCATGAAGTGGAATTCCCTAGATTTGTTACTTAAACTTGTACTAATCCTTGTGAAGAAGAAACGGTGTACCCAATGTACAAAACCTCTTGACGATCCCTCAACTGCGTGGAGACAACTCGAAGTGATAGCTACGTTGTGGATAAAGCGAGAAAGAATCACAACCGTAACTAAATAGCCAAGTCTTTATCACACTCAATAAAATGCCCAAACAAGTCATCTTCGCGGAAGGGTAGAAAGAAAGAAGACGAAATAAGTAAACACGGCCGGAAAACCTCACTACAAATCCAAATAAGAAATACCGTCCAAACAACCCCTAAGTCAACTTTGTTCAACCATCAAACCAAGCCGTGACATCATATTTTTCGTGAAAATGTATTAACCAAAATGTCAGCCCACACAACTCAAAAAATTTCAATATCAACTCTGTTGATCCCAGTTGAGCAAACGATCTAATATAGAAAATGACTTAGAATAAAAGCTTATTAAGTATTACGCGGAATTTAACACTTAATCTTAAGAAGAAGAACAGTTAACATTCAACACCTCAATATTATTTATTAATACTAATACTCTTACAGTATTAGGGTTTTGCAACCTTGAAGTGTATCGACCTGAGATTAAAACTTACTCGTATATCTAATCTAACCTAGGACCTCCTTTTATAGACTAAGGAGTCCATTACATAATACAATACGTAACCTACAAGATAAATATCTTTACCATATTTATCTAATACATAAACTAAACCGACTATACCAAAACACTAGCAGTGGTTACAATATACATCCGTGGTTACACACTACTACTAGCCGGGTTGTCTTTATCACGTTACATTCTTCGTCCGTGGTTATATCAAACCTGTCCGTGGTTCCATCAACTTAAAGTAATTCATGATTCAAGGAACCAAAACCCAACAATCCTCCCCTATATTAATACATTCCAACATAATTCTCAAGTTTCCTTTGCTCAAAACATCTGAAATGGAGGATGTAGCCAAACACTTATGAGATTTAAGGACTGTCTCATATTTCTTCAACAAATCATAAGCTTGACCATCATAGGTAACAAACATCTGATAATACCAGTCAACATCTGAAAGCAATAATTTCTGGATACTTATTCAACTGAGGATATTCACCTTCTACAAGCATATGAATAATCTTTCCAAAAACAGTTAAAACATGAACTCCACAATTTTGATATAAAAACCATCTTGTTACAGTACCATTGTAGAGTCCTTTCCACTCAGATTCATCATGAGTTGGTTCAAATAAAATCTTCAAATTATAATAGACCAGCCTCTCATGATAATCATTTGGATGTACTTCACCAAACTTTTCTTGTAAGTATCCAAAGATTCATCAAATCATCTCTTTCAAAATACGGAGCATTAGTGAAAATTTATTATACTCATAAACTTCATTGTTGAGTCTTTGAATTTTCCAAACTCCTTCACTTCCATCATTAAGCTTAAACTCATAAGAAAAAATTTGATTAACATCTGCTGCAACTTCTTTCAATTTTTAGAATCGATGTCTCTTGAATCTATGATTTTCTCTTTCTTTTACTTTGCATCCACTCATCATGCTTCTTAATCCACTCTTCTTCCTTCTCGAATTCATTAGACGTAATCATAATGATTAATCTTCATACATCTTTCATAAATCTCAAGAATTCTTTCAAATGAACATTTACTAAGATTTTCAGAAATGTGAATGCCTCAATTCTTAATAATTTCATTATACATTCCTCATCTGTGACATTGAAAGAGGTTTCTTTCTTATAACTTGCTTCCTTTCTTTACCAACCTTCCTTGCCCATTCACCCAAAAGCCTAGCTTTTTTCTTATCATCCAACAAATTCCATTCTTGTGCATATATCATCATGTATTTTTGAGAAGCTTCAAGAAAGTTTTAAGATTCATACCATATAGCTAACATTCTCTGACTAGCTTCCTCTTCTTTCTGCTTTCTTTTCTCTAAAGCTTCTTGTTCTTCATCAACCATATTCTTTACAAACTCTGCATCATAAGCTTCTTGTTCTGCTTTAGATTTAAACTTCAACTCTGGTACTGCAACCCCTTTACCTTTTCCAACATAACTCAGATTGAACCATTTTTCTTCTTCAG
>OU343217.1:277677123-277775635 GCA_910596185.1 Chrysanthemum makinoi
TTGGTAAAAACAAAGTATATGGATACGTGTTTGTAAAGTGGTTAAAATAGTTTGAGAACTAAAGGGAGAACTAGTTTGGAGAACTAATTTGGAGAACTAATTTTGAGAACAAATTTGGAGAACAAATTTGGAGAACTAATTTGAGAACAAATTTGAGAACTAATTTGGAAAAATCATATCTTTTAACCGTGTAAGTCGCCACGTCGATCCACCGGCTATTCGTTAAGATAATTGAGTCTAGTTTCATGTAAAAAATACTCTCAAGGGTCGTTTTTTACGTAATTTTATCAGCTCAACGATTAGTAACAAGAGTCGGCTTTTAAGTCAAATCATTTCACAGAAAAGTTTAAATTTCAATGATTCTAATTCGTGTCATTCACGGCTGCTACGTAAAGACTCAACTTCATGGGTTAAGAAACGTGGTGTACCCAATGTACAAAACCTCTTGATCTAATTCTCAATCAAGGAGACAATCAAGTGATAGTTACGCTACAAGTTAGCGAGAAAGAATCACAAACGTAACTAAATGGCCAAGTCTTTATCACACTCTATAAAAGCCCAAACAAGTCATCTTCGCGGAAGGGTAGAAAGAAAGAAGATGAAATAAGTAAACGCGCCGGGAAAACCTCACTTCAATTCCAAATAAGAAATACCGTCCAAATAACCCCGTAGTCAACATTCTACCAATAAACAATTTCAAGCCGTGACGAAACATTATCCATGAAAATGTATATTCCAAAGTATTAATCTGCACAACCCATCAAATCACATCATCACACCCAATCTCATCATTAACAAATCTCATAGTCAATCAAATCTCACAAAAATTCAAATCTCATAAAATCTCATAATATCAAATCAAGCCCATGTTAATTCAAACCTGATCCAACATCATCCGATTAATGAATCTTGTCAAAATATGCCAACGAAAACATAGCTCAAGAAGTTCATAACATGAATGGCGCACATAGGTCTAATGACAACTAAATATCAGTTCATAGTAACGGCCCATAATGACTTCATTTAAACTCATGTGATCCAAACCTGAACCAGTTGTATTGACATGTCAGGCCCATTCCATTATAGTGACCAATTCTCATAACCGGATCCAAGTCCACTAGAGCATTCGTTAGTATCCATTATACTATATCCAATCCATGAGGCCCATGCAAATGTCTGATTACAGCCCATATTAAGGAAACCAAACCAAATCAAATGATACCCTAATATCGTGGGGATATAAATTACAACATATCACTCACTTTACCCTAAAATCTCTCAAACCAACCCTAATCACACTTATCTAAAAAAAACGCCTCCAATAGACTCTCTCCTCTCACCAAAATCGTTCATCTCCCAACACAGATACAACACTTAAATTTTGTACGCCTCCATCTGAATCACACATCATTAACCCAAAATACACGAGCACCATTGATCCACCATTCGACTACATCAAAATGATTTATATCATTTTCGCTGAATTTAATCCCAACACCAATCTCATTTCTCTTATGCAATGGCATCAAGGTCTTGTTTATTCAAGGTCTCGGGTAAGGTTTAAATTAATTGTCATGGTTTTCGTGGTCTTAATCGAACTAAGGAGAGGTATAACAAGATTGTTATAAACCTCTTCTTTTTAGTTTCGAATAGTAAATAAAGAAGCACATGCTTCTAAATTAAATCGCTGATGAGTTGTTTCGTGTATAAAACCTTCAGTGATTGGATAGACCTTTGAATCACCACGAAATGAATCTGAGATTTATTGATGTTAGCTTTACATTAAGTTTGAGTCGAATGAGTAGAGTGGTAGAGTTGAAGGAGATTAGGATAGATGAGGGAGTTGTTGATTTTGGGATATAGTGGTGTTGTGTGGTCGAGTCCTGTTGTGGTCACATGTTATTCTCCTTCATCATTTCTGTAAGTCAAGTAGCTACCCTTTTATGAGTCAAGTCGCAAACTTATTGAGTCAAGTCGCTAAGTTGTTTTTTTTTCATAACAAGTCGCTAGGTCTGAACAACACAAGTCGCTAGGTCTTTTAAACCATACAAGTCGCTATTGACTAAATAGTCAATAGCCAAGTCAAGTCGCTACTAGTATTTTACCTTAACAAGTCGCTAGCTTTGCATTTTTAACACAAGTCGCTACTTGTTAAAAAACAAGTCGCTACATCATTACTCAAGTCGCTACAAAGAGCATACCAACTCGCTAAGATGAACCCAGAAAAAGTGACAAGAAAAATGGCTTCTTTTGACCCACGAATATGACCATGGAAATGACCAGAATGACCAAACCCAGATAACCTTCTCAAGATCTCTTCATTATTGACCCGTTTTTTACTTTTAAGATGACCAAATGAATAACATTGAAACTGATGTATTACATATTTTGTGATTGACAAGTGTAAAACAGTTTGGACATATTCCGATCAATAATAATAAGCAAAATACATATTATGACCATTTGAAACAACAAGAAACTCGTAACTACAATGAATAAGAAAATATTTCGTGTCCGAAAAACATGTTAAAACCAGCCTTCAAAACATGATATTTAAAACCACACAAATCAACAAAAAACACAAATAACCCTCTTCCTGCACCATTTGTAGGATCGAAATATTATTTTGTTTGATTCTGGGTCTTCGGATGATCAAAATACATGATAGCCATTTTAGAGAGAGAAAGTAGAGAGATGGGTGTTCAAGCTGAGACTTGGTTCAATAAAATATAAAAGGTTAGATTGAAAGCTCCACCCCTTCCATGGATGGAAGGGGTATTTATAGTTACAAAATACACGACCCTCCCATCTACCAGGATCAGTATATACAGGTAGACCGGCCCTTCCTCCACGGTGTTGCACTAAACTAAACTATGCTAATAATTAACTAACTAACTACTAAATAACATAAATATCACATGTCTACTTAGCTAACATATGCTAAACCATAATTGGGGTGACCGACACTTTAACATGGAATTTACAATTCCTAACAACACTGGACTGAGTTAGTGGCAATCTAGAGAGATCCGCCCTGGCCGCGATCATAATCGGACGCCTCGCCAAGATACTGCGCGTCTCTCTTTTCATGATAACCTACGAACAAATAGCAAAAGCACATTTCTTTAGCGATAAAATAAAGGCCATCAATATTTTAATAACGTCAATACACACCATTTTCACCAATGTATAATTTAAAGAGGCTTAGATTTGTAAAGTGATGAAACTTATCGTCACTAATAACCCATGGTCAGAATCACGCTTAATCGCTAACTTTTGAGTAGCAATTACCTTCCGGATTGCCTAGCCAAGATAATGTCACGTTCTAAACGCCGTTATGCCAATTTTGCATTTCATCATCACTGCCTAGGTCATTTGAATCAGTACATTAAAGATACAATCAAAAATTACCCGAGCAATCTGATTTAACAAATAGCTACTAACCAAAAGATAACGTGCAATAACCAAGAGATCACGAGCTGGAACAAAAAGAAACAGGAGGTCAAAGCAACACAAAGTAGCCCAATTATTACTTTAATAAAAAAAATGTTTTATTCAATGCAAAACGACGTCGTTTATACTTGGGCTCATATTTTTAAATAGAATAGGGTAAAGAGAATCATACTTATGCTCAGACTTTTAAATAGAATAGGGTAAAGAGAATCCAAATTCTGCAACGGCTGCAAAGAAACACGGTTGCATAGTGGCAACAATACCACCATGCCTTCCGGTACTTGCCACACCAATGTACAGGTAGAATTTTCTACGACCCATTTCATTCGACCCAGTAAACAGTAGCAAGTCATCACAGCCAACTGCTATCTGGAAAGAGGGCATTATTTTCACAGAAGAAACGAAACGGTTTACTATATAAACCACAAACAACTGGGCTCTCATCAGTCATACATCTAGCCAATAGCTTTCTAAAATATCACCACGTTTCTGCTATAATAATAAGCAAATACCAATTTCTTTTCTTCACAAACCACTTACGGAACAACACCGTTTGCAGGCTCTCCATAGCTGGCACGACCTACGCGTTCAAGGTTAACTCAGGTTGAGCAGGTGTTGTCGATCAAACCACCTAAACTCAGATGGTGCAGCATTGAAAATAAATATTGACATGACTAAAGTTGTTGTGTTGATGAATGCCGGTTTGATGGTAGTTCGTCCAGTTGGGCATTTGATGCTGCTGGACCATCTGCGCCTACAATGTGAATCAAAGATGTAAGTTTACAAACTGGCAAGTGATATTGGTAAAAAATATCTAATTGCAAACCTTTAATGCCTAACCCAATCTTCATGATGTTGGCTGAAATTTCTTCTGCAACCCACCCTCGTGGTCCCGTCAGTTGCTGTCATTTTCTAGTTCCAGTTGCAACATTACTCCTTGTGATTTCCGTTGTTAGACATTAGCTAAAACATAAAAAGTAAATGCCTAGAAGAGAAAAAGTGGGATCCAAATTAGATGAATTAATTAGTTGAGAAGGTATCTTAAACAGACATCCCTATTCTCTCATAACCATGTCTCTAACATTGTCACAAAATAATGCTAACATTGTGGCGACTGTTAACGTGAGTACCTAATCTCGAACTCCAGCATTAAACATCCTACAAAAAATTATATTAATGAATGAAAATTAAAGCATGAAAAATTTTTATTACAAAAGTTCACCTTACAGTTTGATGGAGACTTAAGCACGGGTGTTACCAAGTTCCAAATCGACCTTGCACCATACCCAAGGATTCACTTCATGCTTTCATCGTATGTCCCTGTTTAAAAAGTCATAAATTAGAATATGTTATTATGTTAATATGTGTATCAAATAAAAGCATACGTATTTGGATAATCCGACAATGTAATTGGCAGATCTTACCTGTAGTTTGGAATGGTCTGCGACACGTTGTAATTGCCTTTGGTACCGGGAATTCTCAGTAACCTTCTAAAAACCAATACATAACCATCTTAATCATAATAAACCTAAACTTCTTTATAAATAAAGTTCAAATCACAAAAACCCGTAAACCAAATTTTGTTACTTACCTGTTATTGGAAGTGGCTTTGCAGATTCAGGACACGAAAAGTCGACGCCAGATACAACCAGAATCCAGGATATGGGAGGTGACAAAAACATGATAAACAAAAATCGTGTCATAGATATGTTAATCATGGCTCATAGATGTGAATTGAGAAAGCAATTATCATAAAGAAATTGGCACAGATCTACATCTGTTGTTCTTGATTTGTGTAGTGGGAGGTGAGGAAAGATGAGTGTGTGAAAAATCTGTGAAGCGGTGACTATATCTTCTAGATTACTTTTTCCACCGTCCGAATATTATATAACAAACTATGAATATCCTAAATTATCTGAATCAAAAACGAAAACTTATCCCAGATCAGTGGATGCCTTGGTTGCGCATGTAGAGGTCGCTGAGGGAAGCATATGTCGCACTCTACCATCCTTCCACCTTCCGCAGCAGGACAACATAATTAAAGAAAAATCCGGTGGCAAACACCCCAAACCATTCCTTTATAAGGCTCAGATTTTTAAACCAAATAGGGTCGAAAAGATCTAAACTCCGCCATGGCTGCAAAGACACACGGTCGCATAATCATGCCATCCGTGTTTGCCCTGCTGTTACGGATAAAATTTTGAACGACCCACTTCATTTATCTCAGAAAATAACTGTCAATCATCATAGCCCAACATAAAGCTATCCATGCTTTATTTTTTCATCTCATATATCTTTTGACATACCACAAACATAAAAATACCCATATCAAGATCTTATCATTAGTTGCCACAACTAATGTGTTTACTTTTCGTTTTTATATTTCATAGCAATAAAACATGTTGAAAGTATGATATTACATATGGTCAGAAAACTGATAAGTGTACTAATTTTATGGGTACCCAAGCAGTAGCCAAACACCCCTGCTGTTGTAACAATAAAGGTATTTGATTTTCGCACACACGGTTCTCGTCAATAAAAACCAACCAATAATTTGACATCAAAATAAAACCAACAACGCAACTCAAATTACACTAAAGGATAACCAAAAAAATTTTGAATCTTTTTGTACAGCCTTAGATCTGAACTACTAAAAAAACCTAGTGTAAACCCAAAAATCGAAAGCAAATATAGCGATAACTCATAATTTCAACCGAAAACCAAATCAGAACTACTCAGAAATACCGCCGCTGTAAACCCTAAAAGTAAAATTAACATAGGATTAATTTACACAAAATGAAAATAAACTAATACTCACATAATCGATAACATAAATCCAGAGAAGCTACCATGGGCGCGTTAATATAAACCCTTCGGCATGAGTCAAATAATTTCCATAACATATCACACATTTTTCTAGCAACAGATATGCATTCATATCTGTAAATGCAATGATCCGATTTCTGGGTTTTCTGGCTTTGGGAGGATCGATAAGATGAATACAATGTTTTATCCAAAACGTGTTTCTATCTAGGCGGTGACACGTTTACTATAGATATATAATAAAAGGTGCCCCGACCCTTTTTTGTTACACGTCCTTTTTTATTCACACCGACCATGCCTTAACATATTCAAGGACTATAATATTACTTTTTTGTTAACGTCAGCAAGGCACTAAAACTATAAAATATGGCACCGACCATGGCATAAAAACTATAAAAAAGTTCCAACGGCCACCAGTTTTAGTTTTAAGATAGAATATGGTGACTTTTATTGTTGTATATATTCAATGTTGCAAAGTTGTGTTGTGTAGACATGCTATAGCTAATACCTACACAGTAGAACAACATATTTCATCCGTTTATTTACTCTACCATTTCATTTTCAACTCTTTCACCTTTTCTAAAAAGATAAAAACTCAAACATACTTGTCAAAGCAACAATACGAACAACACAATACATCACTGGGAATTTTATTTAATATCATTTCATTAACTAAAACTCAAAATCCGGTTGAAACATTTCATCGAGCAGTTGGTGTGCATCGTGATACGTATCGTATTTCAACAACAATTCCTTTATGTTTACCCGACTATCATGAAGTTGAAAATTACAAAAAAGATTTTTATCAGTTGGAACCTGATAGTGACGGTGTGAAGACGGTGGTGTTGATGGCGTAAAGACGGTGATGGTGATGAAGAAGGTGCGGTAACGATGCAATGGTCCGGTGATGAAGATTACTAGAGTTATGTGTTGGAGAGAGGTTGGATGGGATGAAAAGGGATGAGGAGATGTGATGAATGGTGGTTGGGAGAATACTTGGAAAAGAAATGTTGAATGACCAGATGTGTATATGTTTATCTTTAATTTGATCAGATCTTTGTATTATGATCTGACGGTTGTAAATGCTTTTTATACTTTGTAAAACATTCTCACTTTTTAAATGATCCGCTTTCATTATGTGGATCAAGTTGTTTAACATTTTTTGTGATCAAATTGCACACCAAGTGTTTGATGAAATATTTGAAAAATATTTAAAAATTATGTTATTTGCTCCTGTAATTTTGCTTATTAATTAAGATGTTAGTTAAATTTTTGTTTTCATATATATCTTATATTTTTTTTCTTCTAAAAACAAATGTTTTGGTTCCAAGTTTGTGTGGTATCCATGATTTATGATATTATTTTTATGAAAGATATTGGCAAATATCTATGAGATAAATATAATTATTTATATATTATTTTTATTAATAAACATAATAATTTCGAAATTTATATATTTTATTGGGAGATGAATGCGTTATTTTTTGCTCTTAACTAATAAAATTTTATTCATATTAGCTCAAACAAAAATAAAGGGTCCCAACTATAATATATATTTTAGGTAAAATTCTCCAAATAGACTAGTTGCTTTAGGGGACATCACTTTTCGAACCTTTTTTTAGGTGTGCTTTCTTTAGACCGGTTGCTTTGACAACTTGCACTAATCTACCATATGTCGCTATGTGTCCGAAATGATTGTACTAAAATTGGGCAACTTGGTGTAGTTGCCCAAAAAGTACACAGTTGCCCTATGACTAAGCACATCGTAATCAGTAAAGTCACACTTGTCGCTTAGGGGTTGAGTTGCCCAATGTAGCAATTGCCCACAGTCTAATTTCGGCTCCATAAAAAAAAGTCTGAAAAATGATGTGCCTAAAGCAACTGGTCTATTTCGAGAATTTTTCCTATATTTACTAACCCAAAACTAATCTAGCAAACATTAAACTCAAAGCACTGTATATACACGAGGATTTAAAACTAGTATATCTTATGAAGATAAAATATTAATTATATTTAATAATTTCAATTGGACGATATAATACAATATAAACCTTAGTTTTCAAATGGATTACTTAATCGATTAAAAATGTAATATATTGTTTTTGGTTTGCTTAACTTTAAAGAATGATAAGAAAAATATTAATTAAAAGCACATGGTGATTAAGATATAATACATTATGATTTAAGATCATTTGAAGATAAAAAGTTCTTTACATTTTGAGGGGACTTATTTTACATACCAAACTTTTCTTACATATCAAGTGACTCATCTCCACCATCCATATAAAAAATCAATGATGCTGAGATTAAAAACATTTTATTATTTTACATATTTTTTATAATTTAAATATATCTTAAACCGTTAATCGTTAAGTGAAAATATTTACACCGTCACGAAGAGCATTTAATTATCTTTCTATACACGGGCACTTTGATATACTTTCGAAAAAAAAAATCGTTTTTTTCACCTTTTTTCGTCTTGTTTTACGTTACTTGAAATTTGCATGAAAAAAATCATATATGATTAAACACTAATTTAAATATCACATGTGATATTAGTGTTAAATCATATATGATATGTGATATCACATTTGATATGATATGTATATCACATGTGATTTTACACTAATATCACATGTGATATTATATATCATATATGATATAACACTAATATCACATATGATATAATACTAATATCACATGTGATATTAAAATTAGTGTTTAATCATATATGATATTTTAATAAAAATTTCAGTAACGTAAAAAACGAAAAAACTTGAAAAAAAACGTGAAAAATACGAATTTTTTTTTTGTCGAAAGTATTTCAAAGTGCCTATCTATAGAAAGATAATTTAATGTTCATCGCAATGATATATTTTTTTTCGCTTAACGATTAACGGTTTGAAAGTTATTAATATTTGAAGAAAGACGATGAAAGTGAGTTTTTTAAATTGTTGTGATTAATCTTATCTATTAGATCAAATAAAAATGAATGGTGGAGATTGATCCCTTGGTATGTAAGTAATCTTTTGTCCTCAAATGATCTTAAATCTTACATATTAAGGGATCAATCTCCATCTTCTATTTTTATTAGATCTAATGGATGAGGTTAATTTCAACAATTAAAAAAACTCACTTTAATCATTTTTTTCATATATAAATATTTTTCAAACCGTTAATCGTCAAGCGAAAAAAAATTACGACGAGCATTTAATTATTTTTCTATAGATAGGCACTTTGATATACTTTCGACAAATTTTTTTTTTTCGTGTTTATTTCATGTTTTTTTTAAAGTTTTTTTCTTTTTTTTACGTTACTGAAATTTGCATGAAAAAATCATATATGATTTAACACTAATTTGAATATCACATGTGATATTAGTGTTAAACCATGTATGATATGTATATCATATGTGATTTATCATATATGATTTAACACTAGTATCACATATGATATTACATATCATATGTGATTTAACACTAATATCACATGTGATCTTCAAATTAGTGGTAAATCATATATGATATTTCATGCAAATTCCAGTTTCAAAGAAAAACGAAATAAAAGACGAAAAAACGTGAAAAAAACATTTTTTTTTCTTTTTTCGAAAGTATATCAAAGTGCCCGTCTATAAAAAATAATTAAATACTCGTCGCGATGGTGTAATTATTTTTGCTTAACGATTAACGGTTTAAGAGATATTTAAATTATAAAAAAATAAGTGAAATCATAAAATTCTTTTAATCTCAGCCATTGATTTGTTTATAGATGAATGGTGGAAGTGAGTCCTTTGGTATGTAAGAAAATTTTTGTATGTAAAATAACTCTCCTCATACAAAAACAATTCATTTGCTTATTTTTATTTTTAAAATTACTGAGTGATAAATGCTTATCATTTATTTATTTAATTCTAATAATGAAGATCAATCTAAGATTTAATAGTATAAATTTTAATTTTTATTCACTTATTCTCTTTCTAAAACACACACGCTATTCACCTTTTTTAATTTTTCAGACTTGATGCTAATTTTATTTCTGATTGATGTTTTGTATCCGATGAGCACTTGTGATATTCTTAAAATGATGCAATACTTGAGTTTGATTTTGATGTTTATATTACCTTTGATATTATATTGAAATGATGTAATAGTTGGGTTTGATTTTGATGTTTATATCACTTGTGATATTTTGTTAAACTTTCTGAAATACCACAAGTAATAATAGTGTTCGCATATGGTTTTCTTGCTGCAAATCTATTTGCATAATCTATTATTAACTTATTTTGGTTATTCATTTCATGAAGAAGGATCTTTGCAGTGTATCTCATTCTCATGTTGTTCATCTTTTTGGAGGAATATTTGATATCATAGGTGATATCTCGATGTGTAGGTTTCTTCTTTTTGTTGAATCAATGGTGGTAATGGAGGAACATGTTATGTCACAGGTGATATCATGTATTATATCACAGGTGATATCACTGGGGATATCATGTAATAAACAATGATCAATTTTCAACCTCAACCTCTTTTGTTACCTATATTAATGCACTGTAGTAATCACGAATAATCACTTATAATTCTTGACTTTGTCTTGAGATACTTGAATAATGTTATTGTTACTTAGAACTAATATAGGGTCTCTTACAAACACAATCACATGATGGGAATATGTGATTGGTTCTCAACTTGTGCATCGCTCTCTTAGGCGTTTCGTCGAACACCTTCTATGAAAGTGCATTAACTTACGATGAGTTATTTGGAGTTCTACAAAAATATTTATATATTAGTGTTATATCACAAGTGATATTGCACTAAGAAAAAAAAAAGTTGAAAACATATGAAAGTGCTCCTCTATTGAAAGATGATTAAATGATCGTCATGATGGTGTAATTTTTTTAGGTTAAACAGTTACGGTGTTTGAGATATGTAATATTTAAAAATGAGAGATGAAATTGAGTTTTAATTAAGGGGCAATTCCATATTTACCCAACTTAAACATGATAATGTCATATTTACCCAAAATATGCTTTAACTGCATTGTACATTATGCATTCAAAACTTGTATTTTGGGTATATATGACATTTTCATGTTTAGATTGGGTAAATATGGAATTATCCCTTTAATTAAAGGGCAAATGGTCTAAAAATGTATAAATTTGACACTTTTTCCTTTTGTATGTTACAAACTTTTAATTTTCCTATTGTAGCATCCAACTTTCTTAATTTTCCTATTGTATCATCCAACTTCCTTAATTTTTATATTCGAAGGCATAAAACATCCTTAATTTTTCTATTGTCATCTCACTTTTTTTGCACTAGGGCCTACAATAGGAAAATTAAGAAAGTTGGATAATTAAATAGGAAAATTAAAAGTTTGTAACATACAAAAGGAAAAAGTGACAAGTTTTATCCATTTTTAGACCATTTGCCCTTAATTAAAAGATGGGGTGGTCTAGATTTACACTTTAGGCCCTTTCATAATTTTTTCCTTAAATCTTTGTTCTTTTGATCTAATGATTTGTGTGGTACAGATTTGTTCTTTGATATGTAGGAAATTTTGAGTATGCAAAATAAAATGACTCTGCAATATGTATCTGATGAAGATAAAATATTAATCATACTTAATAATTTCAATTGGACGATATCATACAGTATCAGCCTTAATTTTTAAATGGATTACGAATCTGATAAAAAAAAAAGTATATATTATATCTTTATTGGTTTGGTAAACTTTAAACATAAAATAAAAAATATCAAGAAATTTGTAGGCCACACACATAAATAATTAAAATATGATTTGGTTTCAAAGATAGAAGAATGCAGTGTAAGAGTATTAACGATGGCAAAACCGACGCACAGATTGACAACGAGGGTGGACGAATAGCTTCCAACAATTAGTGTTGCTACAAGATTTGGGCGGTTGCATACGAGCACAAGTAGTTCCTAAAAACCCAATCATCCTCGCTAAAGGCCATTAGGGACTATGTGTCGTCTCTAAAGCATCGTTGCTAAAGCCTCGTAGCTAAAGTTAAAGTTTTACAGTCAAAGTTTTAGCAACAACAATTGGGACCTACTACTAGGGCTGTAAACGAACTGAACGTTCAGTGAACATTTCATGAAAGATTCGATAAAAAGTTCATTCATGTTCGTTTATTTATTAAATGAACGAACATGAACAATATTTTACGATCGTTTAGTTAAATGAACGAACATGAACAAAAGTCACGTCCGTTTATTTATGTTCGTGAACGTCCGATTATGCGTTCGTTTACGTTCGTTTATGTTCATTTATATATTTATGTTCGTATATCAAATCTTTTAATTGTATAATTTTTAAATTAGTTTGTTTAAACAAAACGACAATTATAAAATAATATTAGATGCATAATTTAATAAAGTTTATGATTGTTTGTCTATGTTCATTTATGTTCGATCGTTTATGTTCGTTTAACGTTCGTTTAGTATCTTAATGAACGAACATAAACGAACATGAACAACTCATTTTCTTAATAAACGAACATGAACAAGAAATTTCGTTCGTTTAAGCGTTTGATAAGTGTCTAAATATTCATCATTTTTGTACCATTTAAACTGCAATAACATCTGAAAACACTCAGAAATGCATCAAAATGATAAAAATATCACAAATAAGTGTTTTATGTGTTTTAAATGCAAAAATACCAAAATCAGATGAAAAACGTATCAAGTTTGCACAATTGGCAGTTTTAGTCCCCTAAGTTTCAAAAGTTGTCAAAAATAGTCCCTGGTAAATCAAAATAAAGCAAAATATCATTTAAGGTCCTTGGAGATTCACAAGTTGTTAGAAATAGTCCTTTGAAGTTAAAATTGCAAAAAATGGCAACTTAGGTCCCTAAAGTTTCAAAAATGACACAAAAGGTCCTTGGAAATTTAAAATGGAAAATAATTACATTTATGGTCCTTGGTTTATCATATTTGGCAGGATAGGTCCTTGAAGATACTTTGGAATAATCACATACGAGGTCCCTCAACTTTGCATAATTTACAATTTTGGTCCTTGTGTATTAATTCCAAATCCAAAACCTGACCCTTTGTGTTATTAACCCAAACCCAAACCCACTACCCAACTGGCCCAGTCTTAAGCCCAACCCATGGTTTAAAATATAAAACCGCTCTCCCTGTTCCCTCTCCCTCACAAGCAAAACTGGACATTGTAAAACTATACCACCTCCAAAAACCACCACCACCTTTCCACCTCACACCCCCATCCGTCCTACCCACTACCTTCCACCTCCACATCCTCCCAAAACTCTTTAATTACAAAACACTCGCTACTCCCACTATCAAGACTTTTGGGGCCAAATTTACAACTGGGCGATTGGGATGAATTGGAACAATCCAACGGCCGGGATTCAATCGAGGACCAAGAAAGCTTTTGGAGTCGATAAAACACCAAAGACAAGAGGCAGGGAGTAGATTTTTAGTTGTAGTTAAGAATTTTAAATTAATGTTGTTAGTATAATTTTAATGTAAAACCTTTCTGGGTTTCTTAGTTTCTAAATTGTATAAGTCATTTCAGTTGTAATACAAGCGTTTAATTAGATTAATTTCATGATTGCAGTCCTAACAAGATTTCCTTAAAATTGTTCTTGATCGGTTTTATGTTATAAAATTTGTTTGAATAGTTCTAATAAGTTTGTTTAAGCTTATTCAAGTTTAATTAATTGAGTTTAAGAAGTTTTATGCTCTTAATGTATAAAAGTTACAAAAGTCAACGAAAGTCAACGGTGTTCAAATCGGTTCGAGAGATGGATATGGGGTGATCTTGATGATGATTTGGGTTTAGTTTTGTGTTTTTATTCTTGGTTTGGTACTGTTTCATAGATCTCATGAGCATGCCATAATGGCTAGGACCACTTGTAAGTCCAAATTCTATTCTATGCTTAAATTTTTAGTTAGATCAGTTAAATCTGCTTTTATTGTGTTTAGTCCAGTATATTTAGTGATAATATAGCTTATTTGATTGTTAGTAATTTCAATGTTAGCTTAATTCTTCATCTGCACTAATCTAGTACTTATCTGCATAAATAGGTTTGTTAGAATTTTGTGCTTATTCAGTGTTCTGTTCAGATCACATAAGGTGTAATATGAGTAATTGAATCTGGTTAGTGGAATTACTAGGTCTAGATTTAAGTGTGATGTAAAAAATTGCAAAACAGTTTTAATAAAGTGTGTTTGGATCTGCATCATCAATCTGAGTTTGAGGCTTGTTAAGAGGATGAGATCTCTTGTTTAAGTTTTATGTAGGATAATTAGGCTCACTCTAGTTCATAGTTTGCATCTACACTTACAAAAAGTCAAAATTTGCAATTAACCTGATCTTATATGCTTATCAGTTAGAGTAGGTTTGAGATAGCTTGCATCTTAGGATTATAATCTTATAAGTTAGCTTATTTAGGTCTCATTTCAT
Organism: Chrysanthemum makinoi; assembly: GCA_910596185.1. NCBI lineage: Eukaryota > Viridiplantae > Streptophyta > Magnoliopsida > Asterales > Asteraceae > Chrysanthemum > Chrysanthemum makinoi. The sequence continues at coordinate 277,691,848 of OU343217.1, forward strand.
CTTATAACAACATTTAGAAGCAAATCATAAGGTCGCTTCAAATTCATAAAAGTCAGATTTTAAGTTTTCAATAAAAGTCAAAAATTCCAAATAATGTTCAAATAGGTTATAGTTTTGATTTTTCATTCCTTCAATATAGGGCCAAATTAGATGAAATTCTGGATTCTAGCTCTTTGGTTGGTTGTCTCTTTGCCTGGTCATTTTAGTTAATTTTTAGGAATTTTTATAGCTAGCTTAATCTAGGCTTAAAGTAGCTAGTTAGGGCCGTTTGGCATAGTAGAGTTAGAACATGATATGTAGCTTTTATGCCTCTAGCTTGTGCTATTTAGGTTCAATTCAGTTGCAGAAGGCTTATATCAGTTAGTTTAGGTCATTTTGAGCTTTAGTTAGCTTATAGTAGCTTATAGGTAGCTTATTGCTTATTTTCATGTGCTTATTTCATCAGTTTCATGCCCATTTGCTTAAACTGCCATAGTTAGCTGTTTCTGTTATTTTTCCTGGGTTCTCAGTATTATTTTATAGTTGACTGGAAGTTTTCATATTTTTCACTGTTCATTTGCTATTTTTCTTCATTTTATGTCATTTTCTAGCCTTTTTAATTAGCATTTAATCCAAATAATTCAGAAAAAGATCAGAAAAATGCAATTTCAATTTTATTAGTTTTATAAAAATATAAAAAGCCAAAAAAATATTTTTCCATAATTTTCTTTGGTTAAATAGTATTTTCTAGCATTTTAATTAGTTTTAAATAGTACTAAATTCATAATAAATAGAGAAAAAGTCAAAAAAATGTGATTTCAGTTTTGAAAAATCTTTTTAGTTAAATTTGATTTTTGAAAAATAGTTTTGTAATTTGCTTGCATCTTTTCCTAATTTTTAGCATTTTAAGCTATATTTTAAATGTTCAAAATTAGTTTTTAATTCAAAATAAATCAAGAAAAATCCTAAAAATTAGTTTTAAATTACAAATAACTTTTAAATATCATATGTAGCTATAGAAAAGTAGTAGTTAATTTTTATGGGTTAAAATAGAGTAGTTTGCATTTTATTAGCGTTTTATAAAGTACGTTTTTCGCATTTTAAAGTTATAAATTGCATAATTAGTTTTAATTACTTGTTTTCATCATAGATTCTGTAGTTTTGATTGCTTTTAATTAATTTCCTTAGTGTAATCAATCATAACCCCTTTCCTGTTCAATATCACCCGATCACAGATTCGTTGTATTACAGTGTTCACACCTCGTTGGGACTTAACGACCCGGGGATACACTAAACTCCTCTGGACTTAATTGCATTGGTTTTAGACTGTTTGAATTTTATTACGGTTGACCATTCACAAGTGGTTGACTTGTGTAATAAACTTGACGGTTTGCCACCAATCAAATTTTGGCCATTGCGAGGAGGTGCTTACTACAATTTGAAGCATCAGTTTTATTGAATATACATCCATTGTATATTTACCATCCTTGTTCATATTTTCTTATTATTATCATATAAAAACAAAACGTTTCCCGAAAACATTTTAAAATCAGTTTTCAACAAACACAAAAACCCAAAAAGATTTTCTTTCTTATATTTCCAAAATGTTTTTCAAAAATACCAAAAATATTCCTCTTTAACCTCTTACCCTTTTGATTCTTCATTTCTTACCCTCTGGAACCCTTTGATTCTTTCTATGTCTTATCCTCACCCTCTTGGTTGCCAATGGTGTGGTGGTCCTTATAATGGTGGCAATTGCCCCAGTTGTAGCATGGTGGAATCGAAAGCGGTCCTGTCTATAACCAGGATCCCTATTCCTACCATAACACAACTGATTTATTCCATCGGCTACCACACTGTGAGACTTCAGCAGCTTTTCTTGTTGTAGTAATCTGTGGTGGTTCACACTACAGTTCTAATTGTCAATCGGAAACACGCTTGTCTATGGCAGGTGTTCCGATAACAATTATAACTACAACACAAATGACTCACGGCCACATCGGTTCTCTTGTTGTGAGTATTGTGGAAGTTCTCACTCTAGCTCTGATTGTCAATCAAGGAATCCATTTCCTTGTAACAATTACGACTCTTCGTATCATGACCAACCTCTACAAGATCAAATGAATCAGCACCACCTCGGCTGAGCTACTTCCTCAAAATCTTCTCCTTGATCTTTTGGATTTAGTGAAAGATTTGAAGGAATCCCAAGATAATCCAAATAAAAATCCATGGAAGTTTTGTTAGTTGAAGAACGGGTTAGCTAAATTAGATTCCCAGATTGCCTTTGAAAAATCTATTAAGGAATCAATTGCAAAAGAAAAAGCAGCCAAATCTAGCTCTCAATTCGTTTTATTCTCGATGACAGGTGATGATGAGGATAAACTTGATATCCTTCAATTCTATAAAGATTCATCAAGTTCATCAGTTGAAATTCCTCCCATGAAAAATCAGGGAGAAAAGACTATGATGGAATTACTAGCAGAAGAACAAATGGAAAGTATAAAACATATGTATGCTAGTCCTTCTCAACTCCCTCAGCCTGTTGTTATCACACCCGATATTCCCACTCACTCTCTGAACATGGGGGATGAGCATCTTGACACTGTTCCCGAAAAGGAATCGGACGAATTCATAAAGTCTAGTGTTGAGAACCTTGTCCCAATCCGGGAGAGTCACAGGGAACTTCTGATCATATGTGTGATTCTCTTCCCCCTCTTGAGTATTCTCTAGATCATTTTGAAACTTTCTCAGATTTTAGCGGCGATTGTGCTTCTTATGGAAACATCAAGTATGTTGAGGCATCACCCCAGCCTCGATCCTCTTCTTGAGGAGTTCACCGATGAACTCGCTCACATCAATCCACTTTCATCGAAAAGTGATGATGATCTCTTTGATTTGGCAAGCCGACCTAGAGAGATTGAAAGTCTCCCTTCTAATGATCGTTCACTCACTTCTCACCCTAACAGTCCAATAGAGAATGTTAATCACCTTGTTCCCGAAGCATTCAAAGCTACTTTCACCAATCCTCTATTTGAATTCGACTCTGAATTCACATTAATTTCTGAGAATCCACTCTTTGATACTCAGATTGAGGATAGTGATGAGTCTCTGATGGAACAAGAATTCACAGCTTTACATCTTGTGATTGATTCTCTTCACGAGGAGTTCGCCGGTGAACTCACTCATATCATATCTCCGCCGAGTATGATAACTTCCACTTTGATCATGACACACCCAGGATTTGTCTTGATCACGTGAGCTTAAATGATGAGATTCATAATACTGAAATTATGGATTCTCCTATGGATGAAGATGAGTTAGTCATGATTTTCATCATGACTTTCTTTCTTTCTTCACCTATCCGCAGTGACTTATTCTCTTCTTCACTCATTCGGGAGTGAAGACACTATCTTTGACCCCGGCATTTTCATTTATCATTTGTGAGCCGGGTCTGTCTCTCTATATCTCATCGGTGTGGAACTTTCGCGTGCTTCAAATGTTTATACAAACATTTTGAATGAAAGTCCGATGGAGATTGTCTCTTCCACTTACTTCCCCATGAACAAATTAATTTCGGGGTGAGTCAAGCTAGCGACTCGTAATCAAAAACGATGTAGTTAAACATGGGTTTTCACCCGTGTGTACCACCCTAGTATGGGGGAGTTGCCCCCCCGCTGTTGTATATAAAGTCTCAAAAAAATAAATAAATAAAATAATGGCCGTAGTATTTCCCTTTTACGTTCTATGTTTCGGCATAACCGCCGGTACTTTGAATATTGAGGGCAATATTCATTTCTAGTGTGGGGAAGAATTCTCACGAATTTTATCATGTAATTATACCAACCAATTCCCCATTTTGGCCAAATTTTTTTGGAGTAAGTGTTTTCACTTACTCGGCAAATGGTAATCATCCGCCATGTCTAACCAACAAAAGGATTGGCTAATCCATGAGCAAACGGCTCTTGGTAAAGATATCTCAAATCGCTTACGGCTTGCAATTTTCCCAAAATTGTATGGTGTTCACCACCATATCTTTAATTAGTGAAAAGTTGGCTAGCCCACAAGTTTATGGCTTGTGGTAAAGCAGGTTGGAAAACCATAATTGGTAATCGACTCACTAACCAAAGATATTTTATCTAAGAGTTGGCTAGTCCGAAGCAAGCGGCTTATGGTAAAGACAAATCAAATCATGACTTATGATTTGCTCAACATCATTTGGTTATCATTGTACCAAGGTTCTTACTTGAACTGAAACAATTGGCTACTCGAGAAGTAATGGCTTTTGGTAAAGAGATGAAATCCATTAAGTTTTCTTAAAAGATTGCTAGGGACTAGCAATATCTTAGTGTGGGGGATTGATGAGTGTCTAAATACTCATCATTTTTGTACCATTTAAACTGCAAAAACATCTGAAAACACTCAGAAATGCATCAAAATGATAAAAATATCACAAATAAGTGTTTTATGTGTTTTAAATGCAAAAATACCAAAATCGGATGAAAAACGTATCAAGTTTGCACAATTGGCAGTTTTAGTCCCCCAAGTTTCAAAAGTTGTCAAAAATAGTCCCTGGTAAATCAAAATAAAGCAAAATATCATTTAAGGTCCTTGGATATTCACAAGTTGTTAGAAATAGTCCTTTGAAGTTAAAATTGCAAAAAATGGCAACTTAGGTCCCTGAAGTTTCAAAAATGACACAAAAGGTCCTTGGAAATTTAAAATGGAAAATAATTACATTTATGGTCCTTGGTTTATCATATTTGGCAGGATAGGTCCTTGAAGATACTTTGGAATAATCACATTCGAGGTCCCTCAACTTTGCATAATTTACAATTTTGGTCCTCGTGTATTAATTCCAAATCCAAAACCTGACCCTTTGTGTTATTAACCCAAACCCAAACCCACTACCCAGCTGGCCCAGTCTTAAGCCCAACCCATGGTTTAAAATATAAAACCGCTCTCCCTGTTCCCTCTCCCTCACAAGCAAAACCAGACACTGTAAAACTATACCACCTCCAAAACCACCACCACCTTTCCACCTCACACCCCCCAGCTGTCTACCCACTACCTTCCACCTCCACATCCTCCCAAAACTCTTTAATTACAAAAACCTGCTACTCCCACTATCAAGACTTTTTGGCGCCAAATTTACAACTGGACGATTGGGATGAATTGGAACAATCCAACGACAGGGATTCAATCAGAGGGACCCAAGAAAGCTTTTGGAGTCGATAAAACACCAAAGACACAGAGAAGCAGGGAGTAGATTTTTAGTTGTAGTTAAGAATTTTAAATTAATGTTGTTAGTATAATTTTAATGTAAAACCTTTCTGGGTTTCTTAGTTTCTAAATTGTATAAGTCATTTCAGTTGTAATACAAGCGTTTAATTAGATTAATTTCATGATTTCAGTCCTAACAAGATTTCCCGCTAAAATTGTTCTTGATCGTTTTTTATGTTATAAGCTGTTTGAATAGTTCTAATAAGTTTGTTTAAGCTTATTCAAGTTTAATTAATTGAGTTTAAGAAGTTTTATGCTCTTAATGTATAAAAGTTACAAAAGTCAACGAAAGTCAATTGGTGTTCAAATCTGGTTCAGAGATGGATATGGGGTGATCTTGATGATGATTTGGGTTTAGTTTTGTGTTTTTATTCTTGGTTTGGTATTGTTTCATTGATCTCATGAGCATGCCATAATGGTTAGGACCACTTGTAAGTCCAAATTCTATTCTATGCTTAAATTTTTAGTTAGATCAGTTAAATCTGCTTTTATTGTGTTTAGTCCAGTATATTTAGTGATAATATAGCTTATTTGATTGTTAGTAATTTCAATGTTAGCTTAATTCTTCATCTGCACTAATCTAGTACTTATCTGCATAAATAGGTTTGTTAGAATTTTGTGCTTATTCAAGATTGTTCTGTTCGAGATCACATAAGGTGTAATATGAGTAATTGAATCTGGTTAGTGGAATTACTAGGTCTAGATTTAAGTGTGATATAAAAAATTGCAAAACAGTTTTAATAAAGTGTGTTTGGATCAGATCATCAATCTGAGTTTGAGGCTTGTTAAGAGGATGAGATCTACTGTTTAAGTTTTATGTAGGATAATTAGGCTCACTCTAGTTCATAGTTTGCATCTACACTTACAAAAAGTCAAAATTTGCAATTAACCTGATCTTATATGCTTATCAGTTAGAGTAGGTTTGAGATAGCTTGCATCTTAGGATTATAATCTTATAAGTTAGCTTATTTAGGTCTCATTTCATCTTATAACAACATTTAGAAGCAAATCATAAGCTGTTCAAATTCATAAAAGTCAGATTTTAAGTTTTCAATAAAAGTCAAAAATTCCAAATAATGTTCAAATAGGTTATAGTTTTGATTTTTCATTCCTTCAATATAGGTCCAAATTAGATGAAATTCTGGATTCTAGCTCTTTGGTTGGTTGTCTACCACGGTCATTTTAGTTAATTTTTAGGAATTTTTATAGCTAGCTTAATCTAGGCTTAAAGTAGCTAGTTAGGGCCGTTTGGCATAGTAGAGTTAGAACATGATATGTAGCTTTTATGCCTCTAGCTTGTGCTATTTAGGTTCAATTCAGTTGCAGAAGGCTTATATCAGTTAGTTTAGGTCATTTTGAGCTTTAGTTAGCTTATAGTAGCTTATAGGTAGCTTATTGCTTATTTTCATGTGCTTATTTCATCAGTTTCATGCCCATTTGCTTAAACTGCCATAGTTAGCTGTTTCTGTTATTTTTCCTGGGTTCTCAGTATTATTTTATAGTTGACTGGAAGTTTTCATATTTTTCACTGTTCATTTGCTATTTTTCTTCATTTTATGTCATTTTCTAGCCTTTTTAATTAGCATTTAATCCAAATAATTCAGAAAAAGATCAGAAAAATGAAATTTCAATTTTATTAGTTTTATAAAAATATAAAAAGCCAAAAAAATATTTTTCCATAATTTTCTTAGTTTAAATAGTATTTTCTAGCATTTTAATTAGTTTTAAATAGTATTAAATTCATAATAAATAGAGAAAAAGTCAAAAAAATGTGATTCCAGTTTTGAAAAATCTTTTTAGTTAAATTTGATTTTTGAAAAATATTTTTGTAATTTTCTTGCATATTTTCCTAATTTTTAGCATTTTAAGCTATATTCTAAATGTTTAAAATTAGTTTTTTATTCAAAATAAATCAAGAAAAATCCTAAAAATTAGTTTTAAATTAAAAATAACTTTTAAATATCATATGTAGCTGTAGAAAAGTAGTAGTTAATTTTTATGGGTTAAAATAGAGTAGTTTGCATTTTATTAGCGTTTTATAAAGTACGTTTTTCGCATTTTAAAGTTATAAATTGCATAATTAGTTTTAATTACTTGTTTTCATCATAGATTCTGTAGTTTTGATTGCTTTTAATTAATTTCCTTAGTGTAATCAATCATAACCCCTTTTCCTGTTCAATATTCACCCGATCACAGATTCGTTGTATTACAGTGTTCACACCTCGTTGGGACTTAACGACCCGGGGATACACTAAACTCCTCTGGACTTAATTGCATTGGTTTTAGACAGTTTGAATTTTATTACGGTTGACCATTCACAAGTGGTTGACTTGTGTAATAAACTTGACGGTTTGCCACCAATCAGCGTTCGTGTTCGTTTATTTGTCCAGTTAAAATTAAATGAACGAACATGAACAAGGCTCCGTTCGTGTTCGTCCGGTTCGTTTACAGCCCTACCTAGTACGATTCACAGTCAAAGTTTTCATAAATGGTCACAACAGCTTTAGTGACGACGTCATCTTCGCTAAAGGCTCCCCTAATCACACATTAATTAACAACTTCAACAATATAATTAATTAGTTAAATTTATTCAAATTAAATAATAAATTAAACTCATAAACTAAACTAAACTGCAAAATCGTCCTTGTAGTTCATCAAATTTGGAACTAATAACCCTTGTCAATTATATTGGCAAATATCATCCTCGAGACATCAAACCACACCACATTACATGCCTCTGAAAATTAACTTAAGGGTATAATAGTCATTTCAAGCTAAACCTCCACTAGCCCCACCAAACCTAACTTTCAATGACCATTAGGGGGTGGCAACCATGCCTAACAAGATTTTTCATGCCTAATCACCCACCAATAATATCCTTCCATCTCATCTCATACCTAACAATAGATTTTTTGTAGCAACCATGCCTAACCAATATATATATATATATATATATATATATATATATATATATATATATATATATATATATATATATATATATATATATATATATATACATATATATATATATAGAGTGAGGATCAGTGATTTTTTATTTCGTCTGGATGTGCGGATGGATCTGGACCGCCCATTCAGATCCGATCTTGACTTTTTGTAAAAAGTCAAGATCTGCTTAATTTCACGGTAGCAATTGATCATGTAAACGATTTTTTAATTTTTTTCCTTTTGAGGGATCGTTACTATTGTTATCTTCTTTCATTTTTTAATTTTTTAGATTTTTCGAGCAATTTTTGTTTCTTTGATTATGAGTTCTATCGTGATATTAACGATATTATGAGTCCTACTGTGATATTAACAATTTTACTTAATATCACTGCCTTTTTATTACGATATTAAGAAAACTTACGGTGATATTAAAAAATTAACTTTGATATTAAGAAAACATGTAAAAAGTAACTGGGATATTAACAATTTTACTTAAAAAGTTACTTTGATATTAGAAAAAAAAACTTAATATCACTGCTAGTTTAGAAACTACTGCTAGCCTTAGTGAAAACTCTGCTAGCCTTAGTGAAACCATCGCTAGCCTTAGTTAGTAGTGATATTAAGAAAGCTTGATAATTACGATGATATTAACAAAATTCATAATATCATTGTACCTTTTAACCATGAAAATGATTTTTTCTCGAATTTTTTTTCAAATGATTCTTAATAAATTGTTGTCCTCTTTCTTTTCTTAATTTTTCAGATTTTTTTGAATTAATTTTTTTAATGTTAATGTGATATTATCCGCACCATCCTACTTAAAATGTAATCCGCACTGATCCCTTCCTATATATATATATATTTATATATATATATATATATATATATATATATATATATATATATATTTTAGCATGCAACGGTTACAAATATTAAATGCCCAACATATACATTTGCTCATGCCTAATCGGTGAACAATACTGATTTACCACACCGAACCCCGAAACCGAACTATGCCGATTTAGTGGCAATGCATACCCCGATCGGCATTGTTCATGCCTAAGGCATGCCGAGAGCGTTACTTGATCCCCTTAGACCCCCTATTTGTTCTTCTTCTTCAATGCTTTAACACAAACACACACATCACTTTTATCATCACACCTCATTATATCCCAACAGAACTTATTTCAAGAGAAAACTGCGAAAAATGTCCCTAAACTTTGCGAAAGTTGTCCTCAAAAAAATAATTGCAAATATTGTCTCTAAACATTCAATTTTTTGCAAGTAATGTCCTTTCCACAAGCATCTTGTAGTTGCAAATTTTGTTTTTGGACTAACATTCGTTAGGAAATCTCGTTAAATGCCATGTGAAATGACTATTTTACCCTCCTTTTCTTCAATAATCGCAAATCCACCCTTCTCCTTTCTTTCACGTCAAACACAACCAAATTTCTCAAACACCATTTCATTATTTATAACCCCTGATAGACAAACACAATTTCTGAAACACAAAATCACACATAATCGATTATACTTCTTCAAAACGAAATTGACAAATCCGATAACTTCAAGAATCCCATGCGTCCCTATAATAACCATCACCAACACCGTCACATAACCCCCACCTTGGAAAACCTACATTCATCACACAACCCTGAAAAGGAGGTTAGGATAATACCCGGTCCTGCTGGTATTGTTCAATTGGCTAGCGGCGTAAACAAACGGATATTAGTGACGGTAAGGGGCGGAGTGTGTAATTTCGACACAAAAGTATATTAGGAAAGTTGTTGAGGACGTGGGTGAGGATGAGGATTTTTCACGTGGGCCATGGCTTAGCACCGTTGAGTTTGTGAATGCTAATAGTGGGTTGTGTTTGGATGTTTAGGTGATATCAAGAGCTTTATCAATAATGGTAAAGTTGATCAAGTTGTTGCAATAATCAAGTCGTGTACTCCAAATGCCCTTGGCGATCTTACAGTAACTCTCAAAGGTCTATCAGTTTCAATACCTGGTGCAATACATCACAAAATCATTAATGAGGAGGGGGATTATGGAAAGGATGTTCCAGGATGCTTTATGATTCTTCATAACGTTTCAATATTTTCTCCTAATCAATCACTCCATGCACTCCATTATCTTAACATTACAAAGAAAAACTTAGTTAAGGTTTTCCACAAGGATACACTTTATGGGAATGGGAGTGGGGTAGCTAGTAGGGGAATGTTAGACGAAGAAGAAATAATGGAATTGTTAGTAGAAGAAGAACGGGTTGAACAAGAATGGCTGGATGGTGGATATCTTATTGAGGAACAGGAACATCAAATGAGATTAGACGAAGAAGCATTGTTACAAACAATGGCAGAAGAAGCAAGGGCTAAACAAGAGGAGGAGGAGAGACTTAGGAAGTTGGGGTGTATGGCTATGTATCTAATTCATTTTCTGATTCCGATTAAGTTGTAACTAAAGTCTATGTTGACTTTTAGAAGTCAAAGTAATGCAGCATATGCAAAATGCAGTTCCAAACATAATTAGATTGTGTTTAATAGTTGCATGCCACAAATTAAAACGACTTTAATGTATTAAACATAAAGTTACATACTAAATATGTGTTGAAACAGTTTGATTACTCAATTATTCATGTTTCTAGGTGTTTGTTGACTTGTAAAAGTCAAACTAGTTAAACCCAAACAACCCCTAAACTGCAAAGGCATATGCAAACATGCAAGTGAAACCGAAACTGGGAACATGAAGATAAAAATTATCATCTAAATTTGCTTCATTCATAAGGCAATTAATCTGAAAGGTATAACAAATGCAAATCATAATAAAAGTAATTGAATGTTTCTAAACATTCATCTTCTAAACATTCATAAATTTCAGTATCCTTAGTATATTTTTTTTCAAATTTTGTAATTGCCGCCACTTCTTTCCAATGCTCCTCAGACACTTCATCGTGCCTTTTTAACCTGGCTTCTCTTTCTTCTTCCTCCTCCTAACTTTTTTGCTCCAAAGCAGCTTCTAGTTCATAATAGAAGCTTTCATCAGAAGGGCATAGGGGTTTTTTTTATCCTCGACAGCTTCAACTTTGGCCGATTGTTTTTGGTTAACTAAGGGGGGTTTGTGCTGCCACATATTCCATTTCCTGTAATGTTGAATGAATAAATCACATGAATATAAAAACATAGAAAACCATTTAAAGATTAATGAAACTATAACATACTTGAGTTGATGTGCTTCATTGTTTTCGATAGCTCGCATTTGCATCATGTCTTGCTCTTTGTTTCCATTCGACATACTCGATTTGAATGTGATAGATGAACAAGGTTGATGATCTATGATGAGTATGCAGCAACATGTTTATGGAACGAATATATATAAAAATAATGGGGAATCCGAACAGTCAGTATTAAATTTTATAAGCATTATAGGTTAACGTGTTAAATTCATAATTGTGTTCATATTTCCAACAATAAATCACATCTAGTTTTGAAATAAAACATATTACATAGATGTTCTTAAAACATATTAATACAACATATCATAGATAGAAAGCATATAGATATAGAATAATATCATATTACATAAACTAATATAAATACTACCATATCATAGAGGTACTTCAAACATACTTAAAACTGAAATGAATACAACCATAACATAGATAGGACAGCTTTCATGGTTTTTTTGACTCTTTCCTCTATGACTTGGACGATTAAGTTGTTAATCGATGCCCACATAGAGCCCGCCTCTTCCTTAAACACGCGTAGTTCCTCACGAATCTGAAATGTATTTTTGCAACATTGACATATAGATGCGCGTGTGGTTCTTGCATTGGTGGAAATGGTTTTTCTAGGTCCGCGGAGACATATCATGCTTGAGAGCCTCCTATTTTCAATGGGTAACGGACCACATGGTTGTGAGTGTTTGTTGCTAAATTTCTGGATTGTGCATCTATGGTAAGCTGAGAGTTTGAATGAGTTTGATGAACAAGGTTGATGATATGAGATTGGTATGTTTGTATGAGATTGTGAGAAGTAAATGAAGCTGGTTAAATGGGTAGGTTTGTGTGTAAATGTGGGAAGTTAATACTCATGTAACTCACACAAAGAAAGTCAAACGGGTTTATTTCAAAGTAGCCTGACCTTATATTTGACTACACAAAAGTTAATTGAAACTAGGTTAGAAAGAGTGTGTGTTACTCTTGAAGTAAATTCTCCTACCAACTAGTATGGCACACCGTTCAAGTAAAAAAAATAAAGAGAAACAATATAGATGGTACTGATAAAATGAGATGCATTCGTTGTTATATGGAAGTTCAAAATATGGTTGGTTTAACTTTTGAAGCAAGGCTACCTAGAGGAGAAAGTATATACAAACAAATTGCATAAATATGAATATATACAAACACCCCTTAAACTGCATATATATAAATGCTCATGCAAAATGCTTAAGCAAAAGGATGTCTTAAAATATTGAGCAAACAAATTGCATAAACATGTCTTATATATCTTAACTAAAAATTTCTTAAAATAACATACTACATACAAAAGGACAACACAAAACAAGGACCATTATCCTGCATTTAGTTTTTCTTTTTGGAATGCAATGAACAACACTTAGAACCTATTTTGGGAGTTAGTTCTTTCGACTTTGCTCTTAAGCCAATGATGTAGCCTGTTATACTCAGAGGCCTTGCCTTCCTCTGCTCACTGGTACCCTCATCTGGCCTTGCCTTCCTCTGCTCTTGGTACCCTCATTTGCCCTTGCCTTACTCGTTTATCATCATCTTCCTTCCTTTGTTTCTTGGTATCCTCGGTGATGACAGATAGAGTGTCTTCAAATCGATCTTGAAAGTGTTAAGATCCAAAACTACAAAGATTATACAACAAAGGCAAACTATAATACAATTTTGTAATAGTCACTTCAAAGAATAGTATTTAAATCAATAACATGTATAAGGTAGAAAGACATTCCAAACACCCCTTTAAGAGATTCAGTATATTTACCTTGTACCGTTACATTCTTTCTGGCCGATAAAGCGGATCCTCAACAAGCTCTGCAGTCACTTTTGCCTTTCGCTTGTCATCTATAAAGATAGCCAAAATGAAGTAAATAAGATTTATTTCCTTTCCAAACACCCTTATAAAATGTTCAATACTTTTACCTATCATTTCAATCTTTGCCCTCATAAACAGGTCACCAAGAAATTCATCTAGATTTTCCTCTGTGATGGTTTCGTATGGCTAATATAATGCTTTCATCTGATCCAATAATTCATCATTAAAGTTATTGCCCAGGTTACACCATACTTCTTCATCATCCGCCAAACATTCAATCAGTTTAAGCCCAACCTTGGATATGATATCTGCAAAGATTATTCTAGATAGTAGCACTGTAATACAAACTCAAATAATAGTATCTACATTACATCATAAGAGGTTGAAAAAATTAACCCTTCATGATTTTTGCCATGTATAAATCATGTTCAAGTTTTGCAATCATGTTTTCCATATGATCATTGATAACATCAAATAGTCCTGACTTTTTAGTGTCAATTTCCCCCGATTAGGCTCATATTTTATGTCATTTATATGGATTTATGCTTGTATTCCTTTATATTTCACTTCCAGGTAAAATATGAGCATTGGAACTAGAGACGCGGATTTGGAGATTTTACTAACGGTTTTATCTTAGTATGCTATTTATGAAGAAGCTACGACGTAACTCATGTTCTCAATTACGCCGTAGCTGGGATTTTGTCATAGAAGACCAACTCAACTGCGATTCTACAGTGTAACACTTAACTAAAGTTACTGTATTCATCTAGGTCATAAAATATGATGTTAATGCTGGCGCGTTGGGTTCAAAAGAACTTTCTTTTCGCCGAGCAAGTTTTCAACACCCAGGCAAAGGTGAACCTAATCATCGTAGTGTAGTATTGGGTTAGCCTCAAGGATTGATCTCGTTCTCTAGGGGAATAGGGCGCTAGCCGAAATGTATTACGCTAAGGTGGGGGTTGAGGATGATTCTTTTTATCTTTTATTGGTTTTTTATAAAGCTAAGGTAAATATCTCGGGGCAATTGGTTTGGGGGTGGTACTTCTACCGATTACTTCTACTATCTAATTATCTATTACTACGGGTAGCTATGTCTATTTGATGTGTGCTCGTATGATGATTAAAAATGTGTTTACCTAGATACTATTACTCTCTAGTTATCTTTTATTGATGGTTGAATTGTCACACCTTATCTTAACGCGTTGTGCTTCCTAAAGTCGTAGGGTGTGCCTTTACCCTAACTCTTTGAGGTTACCTTTGGGTTTAGCTTACGAAATCCTCTAGCTCATTCATAAACTAAATTTCACAAAGATTATTCAAGCATTAAACACAACGAAAGCCTAGTTGCACTCCTAAGCCAATTACAATTAAGATAAGAGACTGTGAAAACGTAGGGGGGTGAATACGTTTTGAAAACCAAAACTTTTATACAAGGGCCTTACTCATTTTGAAAACCATTTGTTTTAAAACTAGAGCCAACCCGCTCTGATACCAATTGTGAAAGCGTAAAGGGGGTGAATACGTTTCTGTTTCAAACTTAAAACTTTTGTATCAAATATAGTATAAACCATTGCATTTGCTAATCTCGGCGAGGATGAATTTAACGCATTACGGCATGTAAGGCCAACCCCTTAATATCACATAAGATTCCATAAGATTAATGGTTCATTATAAATCAAGTTTCACCATTATTAGTCCGTTGCTTTTTATTGATCAAGCGTGTCATAATATGTAAAGTGTTAAATATAGTTTATGACTATACTGAAAAGACCAAGTATGCATCACAAACATAGACATCAACCACATAGAAAATAAACAATGTAATGTAAGAATAAAAGTAAAGCGATAAGTAAAAGGATAGACAAACCAACACGAGGATTTATAGTGGTTCGGCTATAAGGACACCTTCCTTGCCCTACTCCACTCCCCGAGTCACCTACTCAAGAGTTCGTAAACACTACACGACACCAACTCCTTATGGCGGAGAATCCTTCACAACGTCGCCTACTCTTTTTCCGGTACTAGGCTAACCACAGGGTTCTTGTAGGATCGTTATTTTTATGTGTTTGATGATTCGGGTGGTCTTGGGAGATCAAAATACATGTTAGCCATTAGAGAGAGAAAGTTAGAGAGTTGGGTGTTTTCTTGGTAGAGAGTTACTTCACAAATTGTAGAGTATTAGATTGAAAAACACCACCCCTTCCATGGATGGAAGGGGTATTTATACTTACAAATACACGACCTCCTATCGGCTGTGGATCGGTATCACGATGGGTAAAGACCGTCCTTCCTCCACGGAGATGCACTACACTATACTACGCTACAAACTAATAAATAAACTACAAAATAACGTAACTAATGACAAGTCCACGAGCTAACTTAAGCTAGATAACATTTGGGGTGACCGACTCTTCACTATGGAATTTTCTAATTCCTAACAATCTCCCCTAAGGGAGGTCACCCCATGTTTTACATTTCGAATCCTAGCATTCTAATCTTATTTGCTCGTAGACTTCAATTCTTCAATTCAGCAATCTTTGTGCTTTAGTAGCGATTCTTCAAAGTCCGCATTGATTTGTACTTATAGTGGAGGCCTTTAACTGATCCACATCTTTGATGATCTTTGAGCTTTCTTTGAGATCATCACCACAGATAAATCTCGGATCACCCTTTATTGTGTTGCCATCATGTGAAGTTGTGACTAACGGACCGACATGCTCACACTTTTGAATCATGACGTCTTTCCATCAGAGTAGCGGAAGCCTTACAGGTTCATGATATTTGCGTGAAGCATAAGCATAGTATGAAATATCGAGCGTGTTATGTAGATATGCACTAGTCATGATTTCTTCAAATTAAGTGTGGATGCTATGAGCATGCGGCTTTGGATTGACTCCTCAATTACGATCGGTACAGCAGTCCAAATGTACCCGCAAACAACAGTTAGCAATAAAATACACGAAAGTGTCTTTGATCACTTTTGTTGAATTGAGGTACACGCCCACGGTTCCCGTTGATCATACAAATGCTTGTGATCGGTAGGATTCCTAAGAATCTCCTTGAGCGAGGGTTTCGCAGCTGCTCTAGCCGTTCTCAAATCGAAACGTCTCAAAGAAGACAACACGGAGTGAGTGAACGGCGAATTGAGATTCAGCGATTGATGAAAAATTGATTCGAAAAACAATCGCGTATTGCTTAGAAGAAAGAGTTTTGCAATACGAAGAAGGTTTTATGAGAAAGATCAATTTTCAATCAAAAATACTTTTGTATTTAAAAGAGTACACATTCGATGTGCTAGAGAAAAGAAGAAATTTGCACATCGAGCGGTTTTTCCAAAAGCATTTTTCAATCAGAGATACTTTTTGTGTTTGAAAACATAAGTACACATTCGACGTGCTAGAGAAAAGAAGGTTTGCACATCGAATGGTTTTCCAAAAGCATTCATCAATTCCATTCTGGACCAAGGTTGATTCAAGAGTGATAAGCCATTGTTTCAATCCAGTTGTCACATGGTTGACCTTTAGAAAAGATCTCACATGCCACCTACCAGGAGCTTGTTTGATGTTGGCTCGAGAAGGCTTTCCATCATCATTGTGAATATGTATGCATATCACTGGATGTTCAGCAATACCACAAGGATAAAGCGTAGGACTCTTAATATATACTTACTTTCCACATTGTGTGAAACAGCAAGTCTTCAAAAATTTAGTGTCCTAATGAGATATTGTGGATGATCTCTTGGCTCTAGACTCAATCGTGCACATTTGGTTCCTATGCGGGAGACTAGGGAGAGGGTCTCCTTCTTCAATATCAACTATCTCTAAAAGGAAGTCGATAGATTATGTAGGTTCCCCGTGAGAATGAAACAAGCCCTTTTAAGAGGAACTTGAGTGGCTTGGGAAGTTTAGTGTAGTCGTCCTTTGGGTCCATGACGTCATGTCTTCAATACTAGTGTTACCTTAGTAACAACCAGTAGCATATGTATTGAACCGGTTTCTGCCCTAAGGTTGAATTATTGGAGGGCTATTTCTTTTCACCCTTTTCACATTCATTTCCTTTTCATTCTTCAACCCCTTGGTGCTTACCAAGACTTCATAACTATAACCTTGTTGGGTTTATTCCAATAATAGCTCTGTCTCAGTCCGCACTCTTCCCATATTCTCATTTTTCTCCTTTTTCAATATACCTAAGGACTCTACACTATCTAGTGGATTGTCCCAGGGTAGATCCCTCCGGTTCTGGCGGATCGTGGGAACGAATACCTAACCTAACCATCCTTATAACACCATGCATAAAGTAAATTGGTCGGTCTTTTGGTATTGTTCTTTCCTTCATGAAACCAATCGAAAAATCATTTGGAAAAACAATCAAGGTACTTGTGATACGAGATCAAAGCATTTTGTACCTTAATAGTTTTGATCATTTTAGAAATGCTCCCCTCAACATGTGCATATGATATTGAAATTGTTTGGCACATGGAGGCAAGAGTTCTTTGAAATAATTTCTTTGAAATAATTTCTTGATCACATTTTCCTTAGAAAAGCCATTTGAATTTCTTTGGTAAATTCTCCCCCTCAATATGTGCATAGGATAAGAGAAATCATTTTAACACATAGAGGCAAGAGTTCTTTTGAAGCACATCCACGAATCATAAAAGCCATTAAGAAAACCATTTGAAAACTCAATCAAGGTACTCTATGTTAAAACATAAAAGCTTTTGTACCTCGATAGTTTATTTTCCTTTTAAAATGCTCCCCTCAATATGTGCTTCAAGATTGAGCGTTTAGCACATATGAGAGAAGCGACTGCACAATTAAATCAAATATGATCACCTTTTATCAAATTTCATTATTAAATCACAAATTCTCCCCGAATAAAAAATATCAAACCCTTTGAGATTTTGGATCCCAAGTGATTTAATTAGGTTTAGAAAACATGGGAGAAAATGTGGCCTTGTTTAAATACTCATCGGGTTTTTGGATAAATCCTCCTCCTCAACATGTGCATTGTGTATTTGAACTCGTTTGGCACATGGAGGCAGGAGTGCCTTTAAAGGACTAAAACCAATTCCATTTAAAAGCAGATTTGAGATTTAAATCACGATCTCTACCCCGATCAAAAATATCAAACCATTTGAGATTTGTGATCCCAATTGATTTAAATCATTTAGAAAACTTTGGGGAAAGGCGTGGCAAGATTTAATTTTGAAAAATGACAGATAAGGACCATTTTAAGACATTAAAGATTGTTAGTATCGGGTATGATTGTTTTATGAGATCTTTTAAGTAAAACAAAACAATTTCACAATCAAACAAGAACAGAAAAATTTCATTTTGAAAGACCTTGATTCAAAAGAAAAATCATACCATGACATAACATTAAATCTTTAGATCACCACTTTAATTTTACAAACGGACTCTTTTGAAGATATATTGTTTGAAAATACTTTAAATTAAATCACTCTCCCCTCAATCCATGACAGAAGTCAATAATTGAGTGACTTAGGTTTTGATAACATGAAGTCCGGTGATTTTCAAAAATTAGTCCAATATATTTTCAAAACAATATTTTCCCATTTTCAAAAACAATATTTTTCAAAGTTTTAGAAAAATGGTATCATCACGATTATCTTGCACAAAGATATGTTAGGTGGTTGAGAAGCTTCATTGATCTTTGTAGGGCTTGGAAGAAAAACCGTCTGCTGATGCGGTGAGACTTCTTCTTACGTTGCATTTTGAATGCCAACTGAGGTCAAATTAAGCTCTGTTTCTTCAATCACATAGAAGAAAACCATCTGGCGATGCATGAAGACCTCTTACGTTTCATTTCATGCCAACTCTCCATTGAAGTCCAGTTAAGCTCCGTTTCTTCATTTGTCAACCCAAGATATAGTTACCCTTTCCTTTCGGCATCCAATCATCTTCAATTGTGGGATCCGGATCGGGAACATTCTTATAACCAATATACCTGCATATGTTAGTGAACACACATACAAATATATGGTGGTCGACATTACCCAAACAACAATCGACTAATAAAAGTCAATTCAACATATCAATCAGTTCATATAAGGCATGGGAATAACGTGTTTCATCAAACTATAATCATCTAAACCTAACAATCATATCCTAAATTCCTAGTCCTTCGACATAGGCAAATATCATTTTTAATTAAGCATGTAGGATAATTAAGAAAGCCCGTTGGATGATATAGATTTGAAAACATTGTCCCCCTCAATCAATGACTCTTTTTTCTGAAAAGTTTAAAAGCGCTGAAGTCATTAATTGAGTTTGCAAATTTTATAAAAACTCTGAATCTGATTGTTTTTAAGAAACTCATTTTCCACCATTTTGAAAACACCAAATATTTTTCTGAAGAATTTTAGACGGAAAAACATTTGTGTAGGAACAACAGTCCTTCGACATACTTTCCTTGTTTTGTTTTAGGATAAGTGCACGAAATATTTTGAAAATTGGTTAAGCGCATCACTTTCCTTTCTTGAAGACCGGGTTGCTATCTGAAATAATAGCAAACCATAGTTTAAGCACGGGTTACTGATCACGAGTAACGCAAGCCATCATTTGAAGCAGGTTCTGATCTAAAATAACCGTAAACCATTGTTTGAAGCCAGGTTACAGATCTGAAATAGCTGTAAGCCATTTTTTGAAGCTTGGTTCTGATCACGAAATGCTGTAAGCCATTGATTTGACATGATTAGAAAAAGAATATTTACACCTCCTGCTCGAACTTCATCTATGGTCCCGTGCCATTATTGAATGACATTTCTAAGACCGTAGATGTTATCGATACCAGAAGACATGTCTTGGAAAACATATTTTTGGTCTTTTTCAAATTTTCTGATTTTTATGGCTTTTTGAAAATTTTATATTTTTCTATTTTGTTTTGTTGGATTTATATTTTTGTATTTGGTTTTTTTTAATAAATATATACAAAGATAGAATAGATGATATAGTTAAAGAGGATGATGATACGAGAATCGAGAGATAAGGATATCGGCGACGTCGTAGAAGTTAGAAGTCATCAACTCTTAAACATTCACCACCAAAGCTTCGAGGCTCTTGAATCGAAGAAGAGAAATTGAACCATCGAAAGTGAGACTTTGGCGGCTTCCCCAAACCGAAAATCCTTTAGGAAAGATTCGAAGCTCTATATCAAGCTTTCCTTAGCCAGTTGCACAGAGAAGCACACCATTATCATAAATCCCGCTGCTCCTTTCAAGAATAATCAAGTGATTCTTCGTTCGAGGTTATATCATCAACAAGAAGAACAACATCGTATCATCCCACACATAAAACAATCTTCTCAAATTTCCTTTTCATTTGGCGTCAGGCGATCCATTCCAAAGGTGTCAAGAGAACAATTCCCCAACGTAGTTGAATTGATGCGGTCGGTCTCTTAGACTAGAGCTCACGAACCCGCATACACATATACCCAAAGACAAAGAAACTTATACCATCAGTAGCATTAAGTCCAATAGCTAAAGAATAACCCCGATGTATACTTTTCTCTCCTCAAGAAGAAAGTGCATGAAGCTCAAGAACCCGAAGTACCCGTATGCCCAAAGAGAGAACAACCGATAACATTGAAGAAGCAGGACGAATCACTGATTATCTCTGCGGATGACAATCTCTGTGGATGTCCACTCCGAAATAAGTGATTATATCTCTGAATCACAGATTAAGCCCTCAAGTGAGACAAATTGAGCATCCCAATGTACACAATCTCTCTCCACTGATGAATGCGATAGCATCATCACACACTTGTGTACCTCTTTTATCATCAGAAACTAACTCTTCCATCTCTTCCCCAACATAGTTGGAATAAAAAAACAGAGCAGCTATGAGTCAAAGCTTGAGTTTCTCTGCGGTAATGACAATAGTCTTACCGGGATATCTTCAATCACTTAGAAGTATTAAGCTCGTCAAGATTACTCGCGTATAGATGTGTGTCTCCTTTCCCCTTGAGGTTTAGACACTTGAATCGGCCACTCATTGTAAGCCCGTATAATAGAAATTTGTTGAGAAGATCGCTTGAAGTCTTTGTGAGAATCAACATCTTTGAATAAAGTGAGCAAGTCTAATTGGGGATTAAATTCGACATATCACATTCCCCGATTAGTGCTCTCCCCAACCAGACAATCTTTTTGATAAATGCCGGATAAAAGAAGTCTTTAGATCGTTAAATGCAACTCGTCTTTAGTCTTCTAACATGTAGCGGAAAATGTAGAACCGACTGTAGACTCGACCTTCTTCAAGATTGTCCAGTTGGGGAATAGATAGTTAACATCTTCATTTCACCAAAACAAGAACATCACCAAAAAGCATCCCAATCAACTTACATCTTGCAAATCCCCTTAATTAAGATCCTCCCAATCAAACAAGAACGGAAAGATGTTCATCAAGGAAATCGACAATCGAAGCCCAAGAACACACAAAATGGTAACACCAAGCAAACAATCACATCAAACAAGAACGAGAAGGTTGTTGAATCATCATGTTGATGGGCACGTGAAGCATTAACCGGAAGCACTTTGTCAATAAACTCATATCAGCTTGTGAAGATGTCAACCAGCGGCTCATAGAAGAAAAACACCATGTAAAGATGACCCGATAAGAAGAAGCTCGGTTCTTACATGAGTTTAGAGCCGTATGACCATTTATATTCTCAAATATCAATCAACAATGCAAAAATTCACACTTCTTCTCCCCCTCAAGAATTGCATACGGAGATGCCATTCTTGACTAAATAAGTGAACATTATCCAAATGTAGTCTATTCACACTTCTCCCCAAAAATCGGCACTGGGATGTCGCCATCGTCATAATAGTTGAGAAAGTGGAATGAGAAAACAATCAACGATAGCCGGTTCACTTAATGGTGAAGCGCATGGAAACAGTATGAAGCATGTTGATGAGAATGGTCATAATAGAGAAGATTTCTCTTCTTGAAGATAAAGCGCCGACACGCATACACTTTCTTTTTCTTTAAGAGCGAGGCATGAGCTGAAGTAAGCGAGGCGTCATAAGAAGATTTCTCTTCTTGAGAAGATAATCTTGACCAAAGCGTACACATTTATTTTCTTTGGAGTCGAGGCCTGGCGATGTGTTCATACGTCATAAATCTCTCTCTTTTCAATCTCTTGGCAAAACATGTAATCAACCCCATTATCATTCATAGGCTTTTTGTCGTGACGGTGATGGAGATAACCCAATATGATGAATTTGACCACGAAGTACACTAACCCGAACTCGTGACTTAAACTTGCACATGTGTAACAAAGAGCGGTGTCGAGAAATCATGCTCCATTGAATCTCTAAGTACTCTATACTCTTCAACCAACCAACCATCAAGTAATAGACGTACATCACATCTTGAAAATCCACAAGAATGTGACAGCTTTAGCACTAGCGTAACTCCTTAAAGTGATAGTTATTTTGTGGTGGTATGAGCCCAATTCCCCAAGTGGTAAAAGAAAAGGTAAAAGACACCCAACAATAACTAGATTTCCAAGTCTTAGTTTATGATAGTAAGTTCGAACAAGGATCATGAAGAATCTTCATCCAACCATCCCCGATACCTTCGGATACTAAGTACACTCGCCCGTGATAATTCACTTCAACCTCAAATAAATAATATTGAATTAACGCCGTTGTCACATCCTCACAGTTAATTGCTCAAATCTAGCCTTCTTTGACATTTAAGCGAATTCGATAATGGTTTCATCCCGACCATGGTTAAAAGCACATAACCCCATAAAACCATGTAATAACCAAATTGCCATGAAGAAAACCCAAACACACACCCAATTCATGAAGTACACCCTTTTATCCCTTCTTTGAAGCAGAAACCGTAGACCGACATCGGATAAGATCTTGAAATACACTTTCCTTTTCTCGGGATGGTTCCATCATCACGGAGTTTTACAATTCTATAGTTTAAACCGAGAATAGTTTCTTTCGCAAGATTTTACAAAACCAAGAATAAACCGTAAGATAGATCCGGAAATGCACTTTACTATTACGAGGATGTTTCCATTGTCACGGGATTTTACAAGTCTATGATTTAAACCGAGAAATAGTTTCTTTTGCGAGATTTTACATAATCAAGACAAAACCGTAAACAATATCAGCTTGAATATGTTATGACAACTTTGGTTTCGGTGAATATCTCTTTTAAGGGGAACATGCAGTGGTTCATCAATGGTTCATAATCCAGCTTCAATGATATCATCAACAATTCTTTACCCGAATGTAGACAACTTCACAAACCACACTAAGTCAGTAGTAAAACTACTTCCCGAGGTTGACCGAAAACCATCAAAGTACACGCTTTCTCCCCATGATGGTTTGAACTTTCGAAGCATCATAAACATGTACGACTATTTGCACGAAAAGTTCTTGTCATAAGCAAGCATCTTGAAAGATCACGACTGACGTTGAAGAATCTTAAAAGATTTTGCTTAGGCGTGAAGTATCATTATTAATCAGTGGTATCGAATTTATGATCACATCTTACCCATTCAGCCCTTTGGTTAACACATCATCCACATATCCGCGGCTTCTTGTGGTAACTTTCGTGAAGTAAACCCGATATACCAAACTTGATTAAGAAGAAAATTCCCAGTTTGTTACTTAAACTTATACTAATCCTTGTGAAGAAGAAACGGTGTACCCAATGTACAAAACCTCTTGACATTCTCAAAGTGAGACACCGAAGTGATAGCAACGTTGTTAAGCGAGAAAGAACCACAAACGTAACTAAATAGCCAAGTCTTTATCACACTCTATAAAAGCCCAAACAAGTCATCTTCGCGGAAGGGTAGACGGAAAGAGGATGAAATAAGTACACGCACCAGAAAAACTTTACTTCAAAACCAAATAAGAGATACCTTACAAGCAATCACGTAGACAACTAGGTTCAAATAATTTAAGCCGAGACATAATATTCCCAGTGAAAATGTATTCACCAACTTGCCAACACATATAACATGACGAATCACTAAATCATGTCATCAAGTATCATTCTCACAAAACTCATAACCAATCAAGTTTCATTACCAAAATATCCAAATTCATGAAAAAAAATCCAGTGATCGCCCAGTCCATAGCAAAATCCAATATCACACAATCCGATTCAATTTTAACGACTTGGTCCATTCACCCATCAAGCCTAATCATCAAGTCATCCATTAATCTCGAGCCCACGAAATGCTAATACCCGATCTACATAAAAGATAATTAATATTCGGCTCACACATGAAATAAAAAAAATTGTATCCAATTTGTTCTAAGAAACATTCGGCATTATAACACTTGAGTATCAGATTTTAGTCCAAACTGTACTGGCCCATCACTCACCATTAATCCCATCCGGTCCAATAACCTCTACATCCTAGGCCTGATCCATGAAACTTTAACCTAATTACACGGGTATTTAACACTACACAAATCACACACAAATTTATCAAACCCTAAAATACTCTGAAAATACGCCTCCCATCAACACTTCTCCACAAACTAAATCTAATACCATCTCACCAAAATAATCAAAGCACATCACATCACTTATCATAACCCACATGTGTACACATAATCAATCGTTTTGTCTACTCCATTTAGTACACATAGCGACCTAGCCAGGGATGGCTTGATGGTTATGACTCATTATGACCTTGCCGGGATGGCGAAGGTTTTGTAACACGACCGAGATAAAGCTCGATTTAACAAGGTAGGTTCATCTTGAATTAATAATATTTTTCAGCTTAGTATGTCTCGAACATAACATTTGATGAGCCTTTTGTCAAAGATTTTGATTTTGTTGAAGAGATTATATATGAAATGAACGAAGACATGGTGATAACATCCTTGTTAGCCATCATGTCTTATGAGTCGAATAGTTGATGAAGCATATGCTTCAAACAGATACGGATCAGTGATGATATTCTATTTTTGTGCATAAGACCATGGTCTTGATGTTACTTACGAGTACCACGAAAATAGTTGGTGAGATCAAGAATTATCTTTCAATTAGGTTCAATGTCGAGTCAAGAAAGGTTTTGATATAGGATTCAAGGTGTTGGCTTAGTGTTTCTGAATCTTTTGAAACTGCATTAATTCATTTCGATAAATGTTGAACGTGGACTGATGATGTTAAAGGTTGAGGTCGTTTGTAATGGTATTTAGGTTGTGGTCATGGTTCTATTTGTAATACATCTCCTTCATCATTTCTGTAAGTTAAGTCGCTATGTATAAACAAAGCAAGTTGCTACATCTTTTATTCTGAGTCAAGTCACTAGGTCATAGTCAAGAGTCAACTCGCTAGCACCAACTCGCTAGCCAAGTTGCTAGCCAAGTCGCTAAGCCAACTCGCTAGCCAAGTTGCTAGCCAAGTCGCTAAGCCAACTCGCTAGCCAAGTTGCTAGCCAAGTCGCTAGCACTGTTATTTGACTCAATAGTCAAACAACCTTAAATCGCTACATTTTATCAAAGTAAATTCGCTAGACAACTTTCAACATAACTCGCTACTTGAAATCAAAGAATATAGACAACTTGTAAATACAAGTCGCCACTATGCTTGACACAAGTCGCTAGGAAGAAGAACCCGACCATATTCATATGCGCGAGAAAAACGCATAAAGTTGCAACCTTTTAACCTTTTATGACCATGAGGTGACCACATGAAGATGACATATCTATGAGACCAAGTTTAGGACCACAAAGCCGCATCGGTTAATAACTCTAAACCATGACCATTTTTTGACCACATAAAAGTGACTATATCATTAACGAGTTACTCTTTATGTGGTGCCAAACATAACAGATTGAAATCTGTTTTGGACAAAATAACGAGACAAGACATGAAACCATTGATAAACCATTAGACTGTTTTGACCAAGAGAAATGTAAAACATCAACTACATATGTAAAACATCAACAACAGTACCAAAAACAATTTACACATGATTCGAAGACCACAAAAAAATCATCAAAACATAAAACCTTGGCTCTGGTACCAATTGTAGGATCGTTATTTTTATGTGTTTAATGATTCGGGTGGTCTTGGGAGATCAAAATACATGTTAGCCATTAGAGAGAGAAAGTTAGAGAGTTGGGTGTTTTCTTGGTAGAGAGTTACTTCACAAATTGTAGAATATTAGATTGAAAAGCACCACCCCTTCCATGGATGGAAGGGGTATTTATACTTACAAATACACGACCTCCTATCGGCCTGGGGATCAGGTATACAGTGGGTAAAGACCCGTCCTTCCTCCACGGAGATGCACTACACTATACTACGCTACAAACTAATAAATAAACTACAAAATAACGTAACTAATGACAAGTCCACGAGCTAACTTAAGCTAGATAACATTTGGGGTGACCGACTCTTCACTATGGAATTTTCTAATTCCTAACAGTTCTTTCACCAAGGTGAACTACACCTACCACAACGTCGCCTACCCTTTATCCGGTACTAGGCTAAGTACCGAGTTCCATTACAACGGAGGAACTACTACCCAACACTATACAACACCTAACCCCAAAGGAGATCTACTCCTTATAACAACATCAACAACCCAATACTAATCTATCTTGTACATCGAATCACACCATATCGAATGTACACCTTAGGCACCTTTCACTAATGCCCTTGACTCGATCTCTAGGTGCCCTTCACTAATGCCTTATGACTTGACTTCTAGGCACCCGTTATGTTTTGTGGCCCAACATAACAAACCTTGTGTTTTATGGCACAAACACATAAACCATCTAGTCTAGTCATAGATGTACAACACATCTATGATACCCGTTATGTTTTGTGGCCCAACATAACAAAGCTTGAGTTTTATGGCACAAACACATAAACCATCTAGTCTAGTCATAAATAAAAGAATATGATACTAGACAATATCCAAGACAATGTGTCTAATGGATATGAAGTCCTAAACTAAACATCAAGAACACAAAGCATGATGTAGTTAGTCTTCTATGAATGAAGATGAAAAGTTTCCACATATTGTTTTATAAGATCTTCATGTGCTTGTATGCTTGTGATGGGTTATCACTTGTTAGGTAATGGTGCAAGATTTCTAGGCTTGCTTTGGAGGATCACTTCGGGAGTATGCTTACAACAAATGAAAGTTAGAAGAATTATGATCATATGTGATGAGGGTGGATTACATGTTTCCTAATGATCTAAATATGCTAGAGATGGTGGAGAGAAACTATGTGTAAAGGTGTGAAGAAATGGTAAGAAGTGGCTTGCTATTTATAGGCAAAAAGGCCCCAAAACCATGTTCTGCCCCAAGGATCCCTCCTGGAGGGATCCGGTCCTTGTAATTCCAAGGGATCCGTGGGACACTTGAGGGATCCATGCACGCTCCTCTTTACCCATGGTTTATGAGTTAAAACTATGGGCTATGAGTCATGGGTTTTGAGTGCCCACCAAGGTACAATGTATCTAGACATTGGGTATGGGTCTTGGGTCATGGTTCATGGGTTTTACCCAACACATTTACTTATGCTTATATATTTTAATAAAATGTACGTAACCAAAATTACTTAAGTGTTTTATAAACTATTTAACTAAACATGTTTAATGGTTTGTTAGGGGTTTGATCATAACGCAACATAACAAACATGTACGAACCTGTGTTGTAGCATAAAAGGAATTGAGTCATTGAGAGGTGTTGAGAGTATGTTGAGACAAAATATAATTACAAGTAACTTATACACTTTACGTTATGTATTACAAGTTACATGTTTGTCATCAACAAAACAAATGAGAATGTATACATTAAATATCGTAATATTTGCACTAACAATCTCCCCCTTTTTGATGATGACAAAATATATGTAAACGTAATAGATAGGTAAAATGTCAAAGTTACTTGTGTCCGCACTTCCTATACATTACCTTCTCCGTTTAAACTATTCTCCCCCTTTTGTCGAAACAAAAAGGGTGTGTCCTTAGAGTTTAAATTTAAGTTCTCCCAAGAATGGCGAGTTTGCATTATCCCTAGTGAAGTTAAAGTAAAAAACACCTTATTGCTCCAATTGGCACACCACGCCATTACCTTCAACACGAAACACTAGTGACGAAGCTTAGCAACTCATGACCTTGAGGTTGCACGTCTTCAAGAGGTGGTGATCTCGCCTTTAAGAGGAACCTAGAGAATCACATAAAAAAAAAAGAAAGATCCTTTGAATTGTAACCGTTATTGCCAACGGCTCAATGGATCAAAATTTTGAGGCTTAACCTACATCAAGGTTAGCGTTTAAAAAAAATATATGATGAGAAAGAGATCTCCCTTTTGTTGAAACATAAAGGAATTTTGAAGAACGAATGTGTGCATGCTCCCCCTTGACGGTTGCTCCCCCTTGTTAAGGGCGTCAAGTATTTTAGGAAGGCTAAGATGAAATTATTTCAAAATTTGCAATGTTTTTGTTTTGACGAAAAACTCCCCTTTATTGAGAGCGCCAAGTTCTCCTAGTGTGTTTTGAAAATCTACAAAACAAAAAGTTAGTGCAAAATTATATTCGTCCTTGAACGAGTAAGTCATATGATGCACTTTATAAATGCTCAACGAAAGCTCCCCTAGCTCGAGGGCGTCAAGAAGAACCTAAAAAAAAAATTAGTGTAAAATTTTGTCCATAAATAGACGAGAATCCCATACACATCAAAGTGTATATATATGAACCTATAAAGAAAGGATTAGTGTCAAAAAGAGAATAATCCTACTACTTGCATCATCATGGTTGGTTTAGAGGTTGTGAGGTTTGTTCAAGGTAAGAAAAAAAATGTGCTTAGGGATGAGACACATTTCATTATGAAATTCACTTGGCTTTTGACAACATAGATGTTTGTGGAGGATGGTTGAGCGACCATGAATTGTAGTGGTAGTGAGACACTTGTAGGATGTGGTTGACACAAGTAGCTTGTGGTTTGAGATTGTGGTTGACACAAGTAGAATGTGGTAGAACATGAAACATACTTCATCACGTAGTTCATGAACTAGACCTTGGACACGGTGATGAAAGGTATCAAGGTGAATATTTGACTTGGTTGATGACTCAATAGAGGTGGTAAACGTGATGACTTTGTGAGTAGTGATAAAAGTGAAGTAAGATGGTTAGGATGGTGCAAGATTAGGAATATAAAAAAATGTGCGAATGAGCACAACTTGACTTGATGATGAAATCGACCATTGTCATCCTACAAGAATCCAAAAGAGTTAGTATAAAAGGAAAACATTTATACAAATGGATAAATTGTTCACATAAAATCATGAAACGAAAAGAAAGAACACGTAAAGAATCATATAAATGCAACTCATTTATAGACATATAAGAAAATGATAATCCTAAGTGTTGAACAAGTGCATGTGTAGGAAAAAGGAAAATTGAAATGATTATCTAAAGAGATAAAGTACCTACTGTTCCACGGTTCCACCGGTTACCTCACTAGAGGGATCCGGCTAGCTAAATATAGGGATCCGGCTAGCTAAAGTCTAGGGATCCGGCTAACATATAAGGTTAAAAAGAGGTGATTGGGTTCTAGCAAGGTCTAGCACCTACATATCCTAAATTACTCATTTTATTAAGTGTCTTACATGAAGATGGACTTAAATGATCATTTTAGCTAGAGTTGACATGAATCTGTCACCCGGATCCCACGATTCCCTCCAATGAGGGATCCGTCTAGACTAATCCTAGGGATCCGGCTCTCAGCAGTTAGGAAAGGATAAAAATGATGTTTGTAAGGTCTAAATCCTATACCTCCTTGAGTATTTCAGTCTTCCTAAGTGTCTTAAATGAAAGAGTACTTAAATGATCAAGGGAAAATGATTGATGGTAGCTAATGATTTCCTTTTATGGAAGGAAATGGGGCTTTATGAGCACCAGTGGATGATTAAAGATGACACTAAGAAATTTGAGAGTGTTAAATGGTGTTAAATAATCCTAGAGATCAGATGATGACTTAAGATAGATTTGGAAAATTCCTTAAAAATCATAAGAAATTAAAAACTAGTTTTTGGCCTATTTTGAGGTAAGGATGACTAAAATCAATTTGCTAAAATTTAGAGAAATATCAAACTAGGTGTTTTGAGATGATAGGAACAATATGTAAACATTGGAGCGGAAAGATGTTGAGTTTTGAAGTAATGATAAATCAAAAATACTTCGAATGGGATCCTAAGTCATGCATGAGTGAATGTCAGATTGACTGAGCCTAAGGAAAGTTTAAGTGATCCCAATGTAGCATGTTTAACTAGTCCAATAAGATCTAGAATGTTGGATTGATGCAAGAAGGCTAAAAAGGAACTTCTGTCCACCCGGATCCCACAGATCCTTTACTTGAGGGATCCGTCTAGTTACATCTAAGGGATCCTGCTAAGACAGATTTTCTTAACATAATAGTTGCAGAATTTTGCTCTATGTTTCGAATTATGAAACAAATTGTTTCTACAAAGATACAGCATACATTACACGGAAAGCAAGGAGAGCATGTAGAGATCACATAAAGGCAATCAAATGAGATCGAGCTCACAAATAACACAAAGGTTTAGCAAACTTAACAAGCACTATTCAAGAAGCCCAAGACAGATTTACGGTCTAGATTAGTAAATCATTTACACTAACAATGACATGAAAGGTATGTGTCTAGAAACAAAAGAGCACATGATGGTGTTCAAGATAAAAGAGTTGTTAGGTGCTAGTTTAGGACAATCTAGTCATTACGGATTGTGATTAGCATACAATGAGCTTCGTCCATGAAGTCATGTAGCTCTTCTCGATCAAAGCAAGATAATCGCTTGATGAGGCAAGTGGTTTTGATTAACTAAAAAAAATTAATTTTACAACTTGTTTGATTAGTAATCCTAAGACAATGCAAAGTATTTCCATTGTAAACTAACTTTAGGAAAATATAGGAGTATAAATTTCTCAAGTGAGAGAATGAATATGAGACTATTACTAGCGGTGCTCAATTACGGCTAAACACGACCATTTTTACGGGCGATTCCACATACCCAACTTCTATCAAGGAAGCAATTCAACCGTTAGGTTAAATTGAGTTTCTAGTGCAATAAGTTCTCCAGTATTCATTCTCAAGTTAGGAAAATTTATATTCCTACAATGTTCTATCGAAGAGTAACAATGATGATACTTTGCTTCATTTTTATTAATATCATACTTGAAACAACTAAGGTGACGAAGGTGTCAAAAAATTAAAAGTTGTCCATATGGTGAACAAAAAGATGGTTGGATGAGCTAGTTCAACATATGTTGTAGGAAAGCTCGAGTTTGGACTTTCAGATATGAACAATTATATTTGCATTGCAAAATAATTTACTTGAGTATATCGGATGAAATAATCAAGTTGTCAATCCTACTATGAAGCTTGGAGAGTGATCATGAAAAGGAAAACGGGAGAGTACATCATCAACACAAGTGTAGGTTATGATCCGATGTACATTCTTGTTGTTTTTAGAAAACGATACAAGAAAATATGAAATCAAAAAATCATATAAGCACATAAAACATTTATGTTGCACACATGACAAACTCAATCAAAGAGCCATTTAGTGTGTTATATGTTTTAAACATTTTTCAACTAACATTTTCGACACAACTAAATGTTATCCCAAACACTCCTTCAAGTAGCACATTGATTAGTAGAAAATTACTAACTCGACAAGCAAGAGAATGAATAGCAAGGTAAGGGAAACCACATATGTTATTCAATCAAACAAGCACAAAAGCTATTTGAGATAAGCAAATAGTCAAGTAATGCAAGGAAGACAATTTATCATTTAGCATAGCATACGAAAGTTCTTTTCATCGCTTTGTGTTAAACATGTATACCAAGCTTGATTAGTTTCTTTTATAAATATGATCAAAACCTTAATTTCAAAAGAGGACACATTGTTATTCAAAAACGAAAACATCCGTCTCCAATTAGATCAAAAGTTTGTGCAAAAGTTATGACCGAAAAATGACTTTCTATTATAAATCAATGATTCTGTAAATTTTTGTTTTGAATCAGTTTATGAAATCATTTTTAAATGAAAGAAGACTCAAATACCTTTAAAATTATAGGTGGCACGACTCCTAACAACTTACGGTTAATTAGTTATGAATTTTTGAAATTTAGACAAAAGCTGTCTTCTGTACCACGGATCCCACGGATCCCTTGCTTGAGGGATTCGTCCAGTGTAAACGGAGGGATCCGCGGATCTGACACAGAAATACAACAATGCATGTTTTGACCCGACGAAAAGGTTTAACCTTCAGAACTTTTTAGTGAAGTTATATTACCCATTATTACCTTTATTCAAGCTTGATTAACAAGATATCTAACAACAAAACTTCAAAGAAAAAAATCAACAAAACACTTTTCATATTATGCTTGACTTCACCAAAAATTTTATACAAGGACCTTACTCATTTTGAAAACCATTTGTTTTAAAAACTAGAGCCAACCCTCTCTGATACCAATTGTGAAAACGTAAGGGGGGGGGGTGAATACGTTTCCGTTTCAAACTTAAAACTTTTGTATCAAATATAGTATAAACCATTGCATTTGCTAATCTCGACGCGAGGATGCATTTAACGCATTACGGCATGTAAGGCCAACCCCTTAATATCACATAAGATTCCGCAAGATTAATGGTTCATTATAAATCAAGTTTCACCATTAGTAGTCAGGTTGCTTTTTCTTGATCAAGCGTGTCATAATATGTAAAGTGTTAAATATAGTTTATGACTATATGAAAGACCAAGTATGTATCACAAACATAGACATCAACCACATAGAAAATAAACAATGTAATGTAAGAATAAAAGTAAAGCGATAAGTAAAAGGATAGACAAACTAACACGAGGATTTATAGTGGTTCGGCTACAAGGACACCTTCCTTGCCCTACTCCACTCCCGAGTCACCTACTAGAGTTCAGAACACTACACTAAACTAACTCCTTATGGCGAAAAAGCCTTCACAACGTCGCCTACTCTTTTTCCGGTACTAGGCTAACCACCGGTTCTTTCACACCAAGGTGAACCACACCTACCACAACGTCGCCTACCCTTTATCCGGTACTAGGCTAAGTACCGAGTTCCATTACAATGGATGAACTACTACCCAACAATACATAACACCTAACCCCAAAGGAGATCTACTCCTTATAACAACATCAACAAGGATATCAATATCCTTTGACCCAATAATAATCTATCTTGTACAACGAATCATACCATATCGAATGTACAACTTAGGCACCTTTCACTAATGCCCTTGACTCGATCTCTAGGCGCCCTTAACTAATGCCTTGTGACTTGAATTCTAGGCACCCGTTATGTTTTGTGGCCCAACATAACAAACCTTGTGTTTTATGGCACAAACACATAAACCATCTAGTCTAGTCATAGATGTACGACACATCTATGATACCCGTTATGTTTTGTGGCCCAACATAACAAACCTTGTGTTTTGTGTCACAAACACATAAACCATCTAGTCTAGTCATAGACACAAGAATATGATACCAGATAATATCCAAGACAATGTGTCTAATGGATAGGAAGTCCTAAACTAAACATCAAGAACACAAAGCATGATGTAGTTAGTCTTCTATGAATGAAGATGACAAGTTTCGAAGCTTTTGTAGAAGATCTTCATGTGCTTGTATGCTTGTGATGGGTGATCACTTCATGAGCAATGGTGCAAGATCTCACGCTTGCTTTGGAATCACTTCGGGGTATGCTTGCAACAAATGAAAGTTAGAAGCATTATGAATCATATGATGAGGGTGGATTACATGTTTCCTAATGATCTAAATATGCTAGAGATGGTGGAGAGAAACTATGTGTAAAGGTGTGAAGAAATGGTAAGAAGTGGCTTGCTATTTATAGGCAAAAAGGCCAAAACCATGTTCTGCTCCCAAGGATCCCTCCCAGGGATTCGGCCATTGTAATTCCAAGGGATCTGTGGGAAACTTGAGGGATCCGTGCACGCTCCTCTTTACCCATGGTTATTGAGTTAAAACTATGGGCTATGAGTCATGGATTTTGAGTGCCCACCAAAGTACAATGTATCTAGACATTGGGTATGGGTCTTGGGTCATGGGTCATGGGTTTTACCCAACACATTTACTTATGTTTATGTATTTTTATAAAATGTAAGTAACCAAAATTACTTAAGTGTTTTATAAACTATTTAACTAAACATGTTTAATGGTTTGTTAGGGGTTTGATCATAACGCAACATAACAAACATGTACGAACCTGTGTTGTAGCATACAAGGACTTGAGTCGTCGAGAGGTGTTGAGAGTATGTTGAGACAAAATATAATTACAAGTAACTTTTAAATTTTACTTTATGTATTACAAGTTACATGTTTGTCATCAACAAAACAATTG
This sequence comes from Chrysanthemum makinoi, assembly GCA_910596185.1. Lineage (NCBI taxonomy): Eukaryota > Viridiplantae > Streptophyta > Magnoliopsida > Asterales > Asteraceae > Chrysanthemum > Chrysanthemum makinoi. The sequence continues at coordinate 277,726,553 of OU343217.1, forward strand.
AGAATGTATAGATTAAATATCGTAATATTTGCACTAACAGAGACAACCTAACAATAATTAATAACTAGGTTTTATAGATCTAAGCAAACACACAAGAAATTTAGCTAGACATGTTTAACAAGCAAGCATACATAAAATCAATGGAAGACCTAATGATACTTTGGATTAAAACACTTATCTTGATGTGTAAAATAGGGTTTGGGACCCTAAGATACTGTCCAAGTCCGTCTACAAATGTTTAGGGTTTCTACTCCAAAAGTCTACCTCTCTAAATGCAGAAAATTGAATTCTATATATAGATTTACAAGTGCGACGGCGTCACCTTATTGGTGGGACGCCTTCAGATCGCGGTCATTAGGGTTTTCGTCTTGGCCAAGTCATCGATGGGACGGCGTCACCTTAGAGTTGTGACGCCGTCAGTCTTCATATGGGACGTTGTCTTGGTTGCGGATGCGGGCCGTCTAAGAAGAAAAGTCAGTGGCGCCGCCTTCTTCAAATCTGACGCCGTCCGGTTGTTTGAGCAAAAATTCCAGGCCGTCTGGTGCATGTTTTTATCAAATCTGTATTGAGGGACGGCGTCGCCCTTTGATTGGGACGTCTTCAGGTTCAATTTGAGCAGCTTGAGTGGCTTCAATCTTGACTTTGTCATTTTCTTCATGTTTTCACTCCTTTCGTCCAAATGTGCATTATTCCAACATTTTGCTTCCAAGAGACCTAAAAAGTGAAAAGGAACGAAATTAAGCAGTAACGGATATAAAAGTGGTCGAGTAAGGGCTTAAATGACCCCTTAGAAGTGTACGTTTTACATCTTTATCAAATATCCCTACACTTGGTATTTGCTTGTCCTCAAGAAAATGTGCTTTTGGCCAATCAATTTATAAGTTAGGGGCATGAAGCATGGGTTTAGAATAATTCATAATAAGTAAAAGCACCGCAATAATCATAACAAGCATGGAAAATATATACTAGCACCTCACAAGGGGTGTTTGGATTCTCTCATCTCTCGAGTTTATATGAAATATAATAAATAGAATTGGAAGATAAATACTCATTACCTAGCATAGTACATAGATTACCATAGGCTTGAGACTAGATCAAACCTCCACTGCTTTGGCGTAAGTACCTAGGAACAACTATCTAAGAGGTCTTTACAAGGGTTGTAATGTTAGGCTTACGGTAGGAAAACAAAGGGTTTTGTTGGATAGGCGATATTTAGTGGTGGCAAGTCAAAAATCTTATGTTACAAGCATGAAAAGCGTGGAGTTGCTAAGCCAAGACTCGACTTACTAAACTCTAGATAACTTGAAACAAACATACATAAATTTAAAGACATAAACATAAAGATAGATGTAGGATGGTAGCCCGAATGTTTTTCTTATATATATATATATATATATATATATATATATATATATATATATATATATATATATATATATATATATATATATATATATATATATTGAACATTCTATTTTCAATTTTTTTTTTCATACATTTTTACTCTACCATCCTCTACGATAACATCAAAATATAAAGGATTTATAGGAGCATCCCTACACTTGAGTTTTTATTTCTCTAACACTAATTGACCTGATTTGAAAAGATCAAAACACTTGGAGTATTTAATTACGTAGACAAAGGGAATTTGAATTTAACGTTCCTTCCCGTTACCCCATAAAATATTAATTTTGCCCACGAGTCCCAATCATCCCAAAACTATGTATAAAAGATATGACTCGACTTAGCAACCATGCAAGTAACTAGATATTTAAACTAAGGGTTTAGTAATGATAACAATAATGCACTAAAGGTGAGTGCATACAAGGTAGGCTAAGGCGATTTAGATGTACATTTGAGGGTGGATTGTAAACAATGCTCTTCATTAATATTCCAAAAAACAGAAACATCACGAGAACCGCGAAAAGGATGGGCTCTGAGGGGTTAAATAGGGGTATCGTGTACTAAAGATGAGTACATCGCAAGGGTGTGGGGTAATTACTCAACCAATGTGGAAGATGTAATTATAATACAAGTTGTAACATATTATATTTCACAAACACATCAAACCATAGTATATATGAGGCGTATGGCTTAGGGTTTAGAGAGAGAAAGTTAAGAGGTTTAGGAAGCTTAGTGAGAGAAAGAAAAATCTTATTATGAGATTCAACCCTCTACCTTGGGAGGTAGAGGGTATTTATAGTATCATACAAAATACGCCTCCTACGGGCTGTGGATCAGGAATACAGTGGGTAAAGACCCGTCCGTCCTCCACAGTGTTACTCAAATAAATACTAACTAACATAAAATAACTACGACTCGAGCTTTCTAGATTACATATACTTGAGGTGAACGACACTTTAATAACTGGATTTTCTAAATCCTAACAATCTCCCAAGGGAGGTCACTCAACTCAATAGAATACAAACAAATATTACATTTGATTGTTCTAGGATTCTTGATTAAGTTCTTTGCTCATTAGCCCATAGTCTTTGATTCTTCATGGTTTGCATGTTTGGTTAATCCAAGTGGAGGTCTTTAACTGATCACGTGATGAGTTTTGAGCCCGACTTTGAGATCATCGACTACCATGAATCTCTGACCCTTCCTTTGTAGTGTTGACATTATGTGATGTTGTGACATTGGACCGACATTCACATTCGGATCATGAATTCTTCTCATGAGTAGCGGAAGCTTTAGTTGATTCATGATATTTGCGGCAGCTTGAGAAGAATGGAGTGAAAAATATCAGAGTCGTTGATGCACTTATCATGATTTCTTTAGAAATGAATGTGTTGTGTGAGCATGCGGCTATGGATTGACCTCTAATTTCTGACCAGCTGCAAACATCGAGTGTACCTACATACAACAGTTAGCAATAAAGTGCACGAAAGCGTCTTTGATCACTTTTGTTGAATTGAGGTACCGACCCACGGTTCTCGTTGATCGGTACAAGTCTTGCGTGATCGGTATAATTCCGAAGAATCTCCTTGACAGGGTTTCACAGCTGCTCTAGCCTTTCTCAAACCGGAACGTCTCAAAGAAGACAACACAGAGTGAGTGAACCAGCGAATTGAGATTCACTGATTGATGAAAAGAGATTTGAAAAACAATCATGTACTGCTCAATATAAAGTGTTTTTGCAATACAACGAAGGTTTTAAGGAAAATCAATTATCAATCATAAACACCTTTTATTTTGAAATATTAATACACAGTCGATGTGCTAGAGAAAAGAATTTTAAGTACAATGACCGGTTTTTCAAAGGTATCCGTCAATTCATTTCCTGGACCAAGGTTGATTCAATAATGAATCGCCCCATTGTTTCAATCCAGTTGCCACAAGTTTGATCTATTGGATAGATCTCACATGTTACCTACCAAGAGCTTGTTTGATGTTGGCTCTAGAAGGATTTCCATCTTCATCGTGAATATTTTACATATCACTCTGATGTTCTGGCAATACCACAAGGATAATGCGTAGGACTCTTAAGATATAATCTCACTTTCCACATTGTGTGAAACAATAAGTCTTCATTAATTTTGTGTCCTAATGAGATTTATTGACGATCTCGTGGCTCTAGACTCAATAGTGCATATTTGGTTTCCTATGCCGGAGACTAGGGAGAGGGTCTCCTTCTTCAATATCAACAATCTCTAAGAGAAAGTCGATAGATAATGTAGGTTCCCTGTGAGAATGAAACAAGTCCTTTTAAGAGGAACTTGAGTAGCTTGGGAAGTTTAGTGCAGTGCGTCACTAGGTCCATGACGTCTTGTCTTCAATACCGGTGTTACCTTAGTAACCACCAGTAGCATATGTATTGAACCCGGTTTTTGTCCTAAGGATGAATTATTGGAGGGCTATTTATTTTCACCCTTTTCACATTCAATTCTTTTTCATTCTTCAACCCCTTCAGTGCTTACCGAGACTTCATAACTAGAACCTTGTTGGGTTTATTCTAGTTCTAGCTTTATCTCAGTCCGCACTCTTCCCATTTCTCACTTTTCTCCTTGTTTCATCATACTGAAGGACTTCTACACTATCTAGTGGATTGTCCCTGGGTAGACTCCGCCTCGGCGGATCGGGAATGAATACCTAACCTAACCATCCTTATATCTCCATGTATAAAATAAATTTGGTCGGTCTTTTTGGTATTGTTCATCCGCCGTTGAAACCGCTCGAAAACCATTTGAATAAACAACCAGATACTTGTGATCTATGATCAAAGAATTTTGTACTGAATTGTTTTGATATTTCAAAAGCTCCTCAACAAGTGCATCGTATGTTTGAAATCATTTTGGCACATGGAGGTAAGGGGATTTGAAAATCTTCAGATTGAGAATTAAGAATTCACTTCTTTGATCAACATTTCCTAAAAAATATCGACATCACTTTTCCGATCAAAGTTAGTATTTTAAATACTTTGTTAAAAATAATTTTGGGAAAGGATGTGGTTTTCAAAAAGTTGCTCCCCCACAATATGTGCATCGAGATTCGAAAATATTTTGCACATTTAGGGAGAACCTGCACTTAGAGACAAATTAATCACGTTTCAATCCTTTTTGGTTTCATACAGATGCTCCCCCTTAACATGTGCATGGAAAATTTGAAATCGTTTTGCACATGTAGGGAGGAGAGCTTGCTAATCACTTACAAAACCATTTGTCGAATTGTAAGTTTAAATCCAATTTAAATCACAAATTCTCCCCCAATCACATATTTCAACTCCATTGAGATTTGTGATCTCTATTGATTTAAATTGATTTTGAAGACTTTGGAGGAGAATTGTGACTTGCTTTTGAAAAAAAACATTTTAACTAATAAGGATCAGATTTTGAGACTTTAAACTCCAATGTTCAAGCATGCTTGAGTATCTTATGAAAACATAACATTAGCCAAGGTCTGAACAAATTGTATAGGACATTGCAATTTTTTGACAAATAATCCTTTTTTATTTAATTGAAATCATTCTCCCCCTCAATCAATGACATAAGTTGTTGATTGAGAGATAGAGATTTTGACAAATGACAAGCCCAGATGATTTTCAAAAATTGAGACCGAGTTATTATTCAAAGCTATTTAGTTTTCATTTGATAACAAATATTTTTCAAAAGAATTTATAGAAGGAAAAATATTTGTGAAGAAAACATTTGTCTTTTTGGTGACAAACATTTGTTTTTTGAATCAGAGCATGAGATTTGAAAAGTAAGATAAAGTATGACTCTGTTCTTTCTTTTAAAACGGGGTACAGTCTGAAATGACTATAAACCTTTGTTTTTCATTCTCTCATTTTTTTTAAACTTATATACAATCGAACTTCATCTAAAGACCCGTGTCATTCTTAGAGTGACAAATCAAAGACCGTAGATGTTATCAAAGAATAGAAAAAAATAGATTTTTTTTTGAATAAATTTTTACAAGATATGGATGAAGAAAAACTTTTACTCCTCGTCTTCCTCTTGAAGAAGTTTGAGTGTTTCTGGTTGTAGACTCTTTAGACCAAGTCATGGAAGGATAAACTCAAAACGTTCTCTAGGAAGAGCTTTGGTGAAGATGTCTGCTAACTGATATTCAGTCTTCACAAAATAAAGTTCCACCACACCGTTCTCCACTTGCTCCCTAATGAAATGATGTCGAATGTCGATATGCTTTGCTCTTGAATGTTGAACGTTGTTGCATGAGAGAGAAATGGCACTCTTGTTATCATAATACAGAGGGATTTTGTTGAATTCAAAGCCATAGTCAGATAATTGGGATCTCATCCATTGGATTTGAGCACAACAAGATGACATGGCTATGTATTCTGTAGAGGATATAGAAGTACTCATTTGTTTCTTTGAAGACCAGCTCACAAGCTTATCACCCAAAAACCGAGCACCTCCGACGTGCCGATGTGTATCTTGACACCCTACATGGTCGACCATGATAGGCTGTTAGTGACATACTGGTGTCCTTCTGGTACCAAAGTCCCATGTTGATGGTTCCTTGGAGATACTGAAAGACCCGTTTAACCGCTTTAAGGTGCTTTTTGGTATGCTTAGCCTGGTATCTAGCACACATGCATACAGTGAACAGAATGTCTGGTCTACTGGTAGTAAGGTACATCAAGGACCCAATCATACTACGATATTTAGTTTGGTCAACCATGATCCCTGAGTGGTCCTCATCCAGTTTAGTACGCTCCACCATGGGAGTGTCAACAGGGTCACAAGAATCAAATCCAAATTTGTTTAAGATTTCATTAGCATACTTAGATTGATTGATAAAAATGCCTCCGGGACTTTGTGAAATTTGTAATCCCAAGAAAAATGACATTTGTCCCATCATTGACATTTGAAATTTGGAGCCCATCTCCTTAGAAAAACGATCACATTCATTGGGGTCAGTTGAGGAAAAAATAATATCATCAACATAGATTTGAACGTGAATTAAGTGTTTGCCTGACTTTCTGGTGAATAATGTTGGATCAACTGCTCCTTTGCTGAATCCATTAGTTACAAGAAACTTCGATAGCGTGTCGTACCATTCCCTTGGAGCTTACTTCAAACCGTAAAGGGCCTTCTTCAAGCGATTGACATGAGTAGGATGCTCTGGATTCAAAACCTTCGTGCTTGGACGATACTACTTCTTTCAGATCTTCGTTAAGAAAAGCCGTCTTTACATCCATCTGATAGACTACCATGTTCTTACTTGCCGCGTTAGCCAGGAAGATTCTGATTGCCTCGATATGTGAAACTGGAGCAAATGATTCTTCAAAGTCAATACCCTCCTCATGACGGTATCCTTTTGCAACCAATCGAGCCTTGTTCTTTAGCACATCACCATGCTCATCGAGTTTTACTTTGAAGATCCACTTTAGAGCAATGATCATAGCACGCCGTGAGCAGGTACTAATTTCCATACATCTAGTCGATCGAACTCATGAATTTCTTCTTGCATGGCATTGAACCAACTGTCTTCAGTCATGGCAGTTTTTACGTCTTTTGGTTCGACCTTAGATAGTACGGAGTTGAAGAAGCACTATAAGGCATCAGTTGCAAGTTGTTTATGAGTGGATACTGGACGAGAAGGGTTTCCAATGATGTTGTCCAATGGATGGTCATGTCTCCATTTTCTAAGGTGTTCGTGTGGTTTTGTTGAGGACTGAAGTAGCGAGTTTGGATCTCTGATGAAGATGGTTCTAAAGTTGGTTGAGAGCAAATATGTTCTCAAATGGGCATCTTCCGAGTAGCAAGGGGTTATCTCCATCACAGGTGCCAGAAACATTTCCATGATGTACACTTGATGATTGAGGATTTGATGATGAGGATGAGTGATCTGCAGTAGGCGCTTCTTGACTCAATGACATAGAAACTGAAGGGTTATCTATGTTGACTGGGTTAGCGGAGCCTCTGTTGATGAATTTCACTGATCATTAGCTATAGGCTTATAGTGTTCATCAAACATTGGATCAAACAATTTCTTCAAATCATCTTTCGAAGGGGGTACATATGGAATTGCTTGTGAGGGGTTAGGTACAAGAGAATAACTAATGGGATTACTTAATGAATGTTGAGATGCGGGTCCAGAACTTGATTGTCCTGGAGCCATTTGCCCGGTCAGCTCATCGAATGTGACGTGAATAGTTTCCATGATATCTCGGGTTCTTTTGTTGTAGATTCGGTAACCCTTCCTGTTTGGTGCATAACCTACAAATACTCCAATGTCCACCTTAGCTTTTAATTTACCTAAATCTTGACCATCATTTGTTGATAGACAAAGCACCAAACACACGAAGGAAAGAGAGATAAGGTTTTCGATTGTGGACAAGTTCGTATGGAGTTTTTCCATGAGTGGTGTGGATGAGAGAACGATTTTGGGTGTAGCAAGCAGAGCAATGGCTCGCCCCGAGAAACATTGGAACCTTTGAGTAAATTAGCATAGTTCTTGAGGCTTCCACAAGAGTTCGATTTCGTCTTTCAACTACACCGTTCTGTTGAGGAGTTTGTGGAACACTTCTTTGATGACTGATTCCAATGCTTTCATAAAACTGACTTAGGGCCCGCTTGGTCAAAGTGGAAAGGAAGGGAAAAGGAAAGGGAAATGGAATGCAAAGGAATGAGTGAGTGGGTAATCAATCCCTTACCCCTCAATTTATTCTATAATGGTTCATTACCCATTACGGGTAATCAATCCCTTACCCTCCCTAACGAAGCACTATATAATGAGTGAGGTGGGCCCTTTTGAATACCTTACTCATTCCCCACCCCCTTAACCCCCTAACCAAGCACGCCCTTAGTTCTTTGTTAACAAACTGAGTTCCATTGTCTGTACGGATGATTCTAACAGTCTTGTTAAGTCGAACCTGCAGTTGTTTGATAAGTTTAATGATGACATCTGGAGTTTCATCCTTTGTCCTCAAGAACTTAACCCAAGTGATTCGAGAGTAGTCATCAACAATGACTAACACATACTTCTTTCCATTAATTGTTTGCACTCTCATGGGTCCACACAAGTCCATATGAAGGGTATGAAGAATTTCCATAACTGAGTTTGCGGGTTTGGGTTTGTGGGCATATTTCTTGCTTTTTCCCAATTGGCATGTTGAACAAAGATGATCTTTTTCATACTTTAATCTTGGTAAGCCTCTCACTAGGTCTTTTCTGGAAAGTTCATTAATGGTGCCGAAGTTCAAGTGATTGAGACGACGATGCCATAACCATGACTTTGTTTTCGAAGCCTTTGGCAACAAGCAGATTGGAGAAGACTTCATCATATCTTCGATAGAGATGGTGTATAGGTTTGTACCACGTGTACCTCTTAAAAGTTCCACACCATCAAGTTCTCTAACGAAACAAGTATGTTTTCTAAAAGCCACTTCTAAGTCAATCGTAATTGACCGAATGAAAACAAATTATGACCAAGACCTTCAACATAGTATACCCGGGAAATAACACTGTCACCAACCACATAATCTCCAAAACCCATAATTTCCCCCAAATTTTCGTTCCTAAATCTAACAGTCCCGATAAATTTACTCACGATGTTCATGAGTCGCGAGCGATCTCGAGTCATATGCTTAGAACAGCCTGAGTCCAGGTACCACATAACGATTTAAATGACCTGCAGTTGAACACAGACAAGAATGGATAACTGGACAATTGGGATACCCATGCAAGAATGGGTTCCACTTGGTTTGAAAACGAGATTGGAACATCCACATCAGAAACCGAGTCAATACAATCATTAGAGGTAGATGCCGGGCTAGTAGAAATAGTAGATCTATTCAAAGTATGTTCACTTCTTAAGGGAATAGTTCTACTAGTGAGCATCCATTTCCTAATGGGCATTGATCTAGATAATTTAGGGAACAACTCATTAAGATTGAATTTACGGCCAGTAGGAATCCAATGATAACCTACATTACTTAATTTTCTTCCTGTTGGTTTCCAATGTTTTCTAGACGTCTTCCTCCTTGGTCTTCTGACCTTTTTATCCTGTTGACTAGTGTTAATCATTTTAACAGGAAATTTTGCAGTATTACTCATCTCATTCACAACACATTCATGATTAATACCAGAAATCAAGCATTCATTACATGTTTTGCAAATAGTAGCGGAATTCGAATTAATTACAGTACGCTTATAGCTAATACTAGAATTAAATTCGATTTTTTATCAAATCAAACTTAAAGTTCCTAGGGTGGTCTTCTACTCTCTTCCATTGATCACTCTTAGCTTGCGAGGTCCTATCTTGCTTTGTATTGCCGGAGGCTTTGATCCGTTTGCTTTTGTACCACTGATTACTCCTTTAGAGGGAATTATGGGAGCATTATTTGGTTTTGCTACTTTTTGCATTCCTGATCTAGAAGTGTTGGGATCTGAAGTACTTATAGGCATATCAAAGCTTACATGCTTGACTTTCGGCATAGAATAAGGCATAGAATGGGTTGCATACTTAGCACTAGGCATAGAACAGGGCATCACAGCTTTATCTTTCTCACATAAGGATTTAGGGCATGTTGCTCTTAAAAATTCTAACAGTTCCTGAGATCGTTTGGCATATAAGTCTGCATACCTAATTTCACTATCAAGTGGCTTATTTATGCGATCCTCTTCTACAATCTCACGGAGACATTCTAGACTATCCTTAAGGTGACAGAGATAGTTATGAAACACAAGTTCGTTATTTCTAAGATGAGGAGGAATGTATTTAACAGTCACAGTATACTTAGAATCTGCAGATGCCTTTGATGCAACATTCTCATTAAAGACAAGTGGCATTTTCCCTTTTGCCTGATTCTTCAGATTCTCAATTTCTTTTTGTAACGAGGTTATTTTTTCATTCTTCTTATCGCGAGTGACTTTCATTGAATCGTATAACTCTTTGAAGTGTCGTTTGACCTTTTCATTTTCATCTAGAAAACTCTCATTTTCTTGTTGTAATACGTTAATGATGTTTTGAAGATGAAAGTTTTGAGCAAATTGAGAATCTAAAGGAGGAGGCATTTGGGAGCCAGTCACATTGTTCTTTTCACCCTTTAATTGTGAAATCTGGGTTTTCAACTTTCTGATCGTGTTAAAGTGAGCTCGAATCAGTTCGTCACGTTTGTTTATTTCTAAAACTGCATCAAACTCTGGAACATCCGAGGATATCTTGATGTTTGAGGTTTTAACGTTTTCTTTGAGATCGTGATCATCCTGGTTAATTTTCTCATTTAGTTTTGAGTTTTTGTTTTCAAGCTCAATGACACGATCATGGGAAACTTTCAAAGCAACAGATAATTCATAAAATTGAGAGGCACTAATAGAATACTTAGTAACAGTATAAAACACATCTTGAGCCACACAACTGGATATCAAGTTCTCATTTAAGATATGCGGATTTTTCCTTTCAATTTTATTATATTTTAGTTCCCGTTCATAATTATTGATCTCAACTATCATTGCATCGAATTCCTTTTCCATTTATTTAATTTCTGAGTCTATCCCTTTTTGAAGAATCTTAAATTGATTTTTTAATTGTTTAAAAAAAGGCATGACCTCAGTTAAATAGCATTCTTTAGTTTGCTCAAAACCCCTTTCCCCTTCAGTTATCCCTGTGGTGTGATTCTCTTCTTACATGTCTTCTCAAAATCAATGAATAGTTGATAAACAACTTACAGGCTGATTAAGGTCTTGCTCTTAGTGGGAAGAGTTCTAGGAACTAAATACATTGGTGTGTTCGGAGGATACACAGTAGCTGGAGGCACTTTCCTAAGGGGAGAGCTTGTTTCAACAAGTACATTTGCTTTTTCCTTATCCATGTATTTCTTCCAAAAAACTTGTTCTGGGGTTAATTGAGTTTGAGGCTTAAACTTGTTCAGGGAAATCCAATTTTCTTTAGTGTAATCATGGGGTTTGACCGTTATGTTTTGCTTTTTTACACAGAGGATCTTTTAGCTTCTTATCCATTTTCTCCTTAGAGGCATCTTCTAATTTTCTATCCTCTTCCATGCTTCCAATACATGATGGTGTTTGCCTAGGCTTGTGGATCTCATTACCATCATATACAATCGTATGGTGAGTTTTATCCTTTTTACAGTACTCGGGATTCGGCTCCTCTACTAGGGGAATACTATGCTTATCGCTGAAGACTCTGTGCTTAGTGATCATGTGAGCAGTCTGAATGATGTTCCCTTGTACGTACAATTTGTTTTCAAGTTTATTTTTCAACGTTTTTAGATTGGAAAAGTCATTCAAAAGTTTTGATTCCTTAGCATTAAATTCTTGTTTAAGCACTTTAACATTTTCTTGAAGTTCTTGCTTTTACTTAACAGTTTTTGTAAGCTTTTCTTGTAAGGAGTTTAACTCTTGTTTTAACATTTCTTCTCTAAAATTACTTTTTCTAATAACTGTACGTATTTGGTTATCCATCTCCTCTCCGCTCATGGGTGGTCAATTCAAACTTAGCACGTTGTTCATATATAGCAACTTGTTCTTTATAGGCGTTTAGTTCAGAAATAATAAAAATCATCAGGGGCACATGCAGTGAATTCATCAAAAATATAGTCATCATTGACTGCAGAAGATGCATTATTTGGTACAATTTCACTTTCATTTTGTTTCACGTATTGCTCATATGGGACAACATTGATATTACCCATATTTTTAATATCTGATTCAATAATTTTAGTTGATTGTACTTTTTCGTGCATCTTTTGCACATCAACATCATCGTATAGTTTTAATACCTCTGAGATGATAGATTGGTGAAGAAGCCCTTGGAGTTACCATTGGTGAGATATTAGCCATGAAGATGGTCTGGCCAGTTGGTTCATCATCAACATCTGAATCAAATGCATCACATCATGACTTGAAATGCATTGGGATTGTTCTCTGACCCATACCCTGACTGTCTGTTCATCCACATCGCATCATAAGTTCTAGCATTTCCCTCAGACAGAAAGCAACTTCTTCCTCATTCACATTGCTCCACTGTCTTGAACTTGGACCAGCAGCATCTTATCCCTGAAGTACTCTGCATTTTGTGGACTTTTTGGAAGAGTGCAATTCCTTGCAATGTGTCCTTCTCCACCACAATTGTAACATTTAATGGGCTTTACTTGACCTTGAGCCATGTTCCTTCCATGATTCTGATTACCCATATAGCCAACACCACCGCCAACATTCCCATATCCAGCACCAGCATTCCCATATCCAGCTCCAACAGTCCCTTGCTCATTATGTAGAAGGTATGCATTTTGTCTTCCTTGCACATTTTGCACCACTATCTTTCCTTCTTTAACAGTAGCATGATTGTGAAGATTTGACGCAGCGGTTGAGATGATTGTTGGTGTGTGGGGTGAGATTCAAGTTTTGCTTGACCATAAGAGTCAGTTGATTGACAAAGTGTTCCATGCCTGCTTCAGCATCAGGAGGCTTATACCCTAGATCAGGAATGAGCTTGTGGTTACCATTTCCAGTAGGTATGACTTGTGACGCTTTGGTAGTAATCCCTACATTGGTGTAGAATGCAGTTGAGTCCATTTGAGAGCTTGCATCTCCAGCATTGGTCTTGAATTTTTCCTTGATCATTCGCTCAAACGAAGCATGTTTCTCATTTTGTAGTAAATAAGCATACAGTTGCTCATAATTGGTGTTCCTCAATCCTTTGTTAAGTTTGACTGCAGTGAAAAATTTGTGTCATTCGGGATTCATGTTGTTCACAAACTTTGAATTTAGCTGGATATTTGGCATTTTCATTTTGATGTTCCTCATGTCATTCACGAGCTTGTGGAACCTCACATAGTATTCAGTGACATTTTCCCTTGGGTTCATCTTAAAGTTCTCAAAATCATCATACAGTTGAGACTCTCTGTCTTCTTTAGTTAATTCTGAGCCGGAGAGAAGCATCTTGACATTATCCCAAACTGCTTGGCTTCAGGTGTTGTGATTGATTAGCTTGTAGATGTCCTTTGGTAGACCCTGAAGAACAATGTTTGAGGCCTTAATATCAGCATCGTATCTCTTTTTCTCCTTATCAGTAAGTTCATCATAAGTCTTTGGTCTATCCAATCCTAATGTCACTGAGCCATCAGCAGCAGTTTCAAGTATATCTCTGGTAGTCTCAACCTGGTATGGTCCTTCATCAATTGATTTGAGAATTTTAACCTCATTTTCCTTACCCAAGCAGTACAACCTGATTCGTTGAGCCCATGAGTCATAATCAGTCCTATCTAACATGGGTGGATGAGTATCTGATCCTGCTGCTTGAACGTCCTCAGCTACACAAGAGATGATTGTAGGCACGTTGGTACACATGATTACAGATTCCACGGGATTTTATAACTCTTTGATTAAACCGGGAAATAAATTCTTTCACGGGATTTTACTAAATCAAGAGAAAATCGTAAAATGTAACAATCAGAAACAATAGTTCACCAAGTCGCTTCAAACTTTGAAAACAAATCGCTTTTCACCAAGTCGCTAGGTATACAAGTTGCTCAAGGGACAAGTCGCTTGAGAGATAAGTCGCTTATGTGACACAAATCGCTATGAAGACAAATCGCTAGTAACAAGTTGCTAGACACACAAGTTGCTAGAGTAACAACTCGCTAGAAGGACAAGTCGCTAGTGACACAAGTCGTTATGAAGACAAATCGCTAGTGACAAGTCGCTAGACACAAAAGTTTCCAGAGTAACAACTCGCTAGATGGACAAGTCGCTAGTGACAAATCGCTAGACAAAACAGTACGTCCACTACTTTGTCCTTTTTGTCGTTTTGTCTCAAAATACAAATCGCTTAGTGCACAAGTCGCTTCACACAACGCAGACAAGTCGCTTAAAACGTAAAGACAAATCGCTACAAAGAAATCAAGTACGAGACACAAGTCGCTAGGATGAAATATTCAAAAACACCACTTTTCAATCTAAAAACAACCCAACCACGCTGATTCAAGCCTGCCAAATCAAAAACTAAGCACTTATAATGATTCTAAACACAAAAGTACAATCAAAATCCAAACTTTAACACTATAAATGGTCCAAATGATGCAAATACCACTAAACTTTTTCAAACCCAAAAACCATATAAAACCACTAGAAATCCAAGAACATGTAAGAAAGATGATCAAACCATGGCTCTGATACCATTTGTAACATATTGGATTTCACAAACACATCAAATCATAGTATATATGAGGCGTATGGCTTAGGGTTTAGAGAGAGAAAGTTAAGAGGTTTAGGAAGCTTAGTGAGAGAAAGAAAAATCTTATTATGAGCTTCAACCCTCTACCTTGGGAGGTAGAGGGTATTTATAGTATCATACAAAATACGCCTTCTACGGGCTGTGGATCAGGCATACAATGGGTAAAGACCCGTCCGTCCTCCATGGTGTTACTCAACTAAATACTAACTAACATAAAATAACTACGACTACGAGCTTTCTAACGATTACATATACTTGAGGTGACCGACACTTTATCAACTGGATTTTTTAAATCCTAACACAAGTTTAAAACAAGGGTTATCCTAATACCTCTTATCATTTAGTTACTCCTAACTACACAAGTGTAGTCTCACTAGCAATCTCGGAATGCATCACAAAACAAGTTCTAGAATCTATTATACTACCGGTACACTCTCTAAGCATTAAAGGTGAATTCTTTTATTCCTAAAGATCTAGGGGGGAACCTCACATTTTTGGGGTGGAATTTGAGTGGTAAACGGTTTTTGTTCTAGTTATATAACTCCTATCCATGAGACGCTTTATTAAGACTAATGTTTTAGCTCGTACATGTCATAAAAAAATTTAAATTTGGTGCTAAAATTGCTCTAACAAATATTTCTCATAGTTTATTACACAATTGACCAAGGACAAGACAGATGATCAAGGATAAGAATAGTTTCAAAGTTCCCGTTTTATTCTCCCTCCCTACACTTAAACTGAACATTGTCCCCAATGTTCTCTGAAAGTATCAAAGTTATGAAAAAGGAAGGTAAGTAAGAAAGAAAGAAAATAGTATTCCCCTGATTAGCTCGGTAGGATCCGTGTGAAGTTGTGGTTAAATTCTTTCCCAAGAAGAATGTATACGTGATAAGCTCCATCCAATGTTGTGTTTCTTCTTCTTGCCAAATATAATCTGCAAACTTTAAGAAAAAAAACGAAACCTTCGCGTAAAATCAGCGGTAAAACTATATATGACACAACTACACTAGGATATAATGCTTGTAGAATGGATGTTTGCAGATTTTCTGGAAAATTAAGGCCTTATAATTTCCAAAAGTTTATAAGTAGCACAGAAAATGAAAAAATTTGATAAGCTGTTTTTGCTTGACCTGATGTCGTTAGGCTTTAATCCTGACGCCGTCAGGTTGTCTTGACAGAAACTGGTCTGCTACGTTTTCTTGGAAAACTTCTGGAAAATTTCATTTTTAAAATCTGGAAAAAATCCTACAAAGCATCCATTATGACTCGATACAAGAATTTGAATCTAACAAACACACATATACATCAATTTCACTAATTGTAATTCTCATGTTCACATTCTTGAAAAACGTATGTAATCTTCCCTACACTTATCTTTTTGTAAAATACCTTTATATGTAATTAAGACGAGGTTAAAGAAAAAATAAAGCATTTTTACAAAATCAAACATGAGAACATACAACATGAAAAGATATATACATACAACAAGCAACAATTAAGCATGGGTTGCCTCCCACGAAGCGCTTTTCTTTATTTATGAGTCTTGTAGCTAGACTCGAAGTCGTACTCCTACGTGACTCCCTTACGTCACCTTCCTCCTCATGACGATCTCTATTAGGGTTTTCCATGGTATAGTTATGCCCTATCATGTATCTTTCTAAGAAGTCATCTTCCTTCCAATTTGTTCTATATTCCGGTCCTAATTTCAAACAATCCTTATAGAACCTAAAAATCTTATTCATCACATAATCTACTCCTTTATCCTTATCCTTCTCATTCCTATAGTAGACCGATAGCTTAAACTCCTTTTCATCATTGGATAGTGATGAAAATTTCTCAATCTTAAATGGCATTTGGTAAGCTATGTCATTAGTCTCATCCTTGAACCTAACTATTCTTAATGACGGATCATAAGTCATCCCGGTGTTTTCTATGAATGGCTTCCATAGAAATATGTGGGACAAGCTAGGATCTATGGCCGTACTAATATCCTCAACAATCACGAAATTTGTAAGGTACGTGAAACTACCTACATAGACGGGCAATCCCTTAACTCTACCAAGGAAATTACAACTAACTCGAGGATCATCGGGGTCTTACCTATTTGGGATAGGTTTCTTCATCACCCAATTATAATATGTGCTAGTCATGATGTTTATTGGGAATTTGCGATCAATGTAGGCCTTTGCCACGAAAAGATGTCCTATGCAACATGGTATGTTCAGATTTCTAGGATTTCCAAACATGATTCGTGGGCTTCTCCTAACATACATGTGACGAAGGTCGCGTACTAGGTGTGGGTGGAGTGAAAGTTCTTCTTCCTAGAAGAAACTTATTAAAGTATTCATCACCTACTTTGTCTACTTCGTTGGACGATTCTTCCTTAGGAGTTTCACTAACCTCAAGCATAGTCTCATGGTTCGCTTCATCACTATTCCTATTTGGTTTCACTAAAGTGATGGCATTGACGAATTGAACGTGCTTAGATGAAGAGGGATCCCTAGTTTCGAAGTACTTACTGGGGTCCTTAATTTTCACACTGGAAGCTTCGGGAGAATGAGTCGAGATGGCATTAACCTTTTTGGTGGTCTTCCTATCACTACTGGTCATGGCTTTCAGAAGGTTATCTATCTTCCTATCCATCTCAGCTTGTTGTTGGTTAAAGCGGTCCGAAAGCTTGGCTATTTGAGCCTCTTGGGAAGTAACTAGGTGTTGCAACATCCCTTTTATGTTTTGTTGACTAGGGTCGTGGGTCCATGGGGAATCATTAGAGGTGAATTCTTTGGTTTGTCCCCAATTATAGTCCGGTTTGCCCCTCCATGCTTCTCGGGCATCATTGAAAGTCCTAGGTCCCAGTGTTGTTGGGAATCCCCCTCCCATTCCATTGGTACGCGAGGATGCGTAGTCTACGAAAGCTTGTTCGGGGAGTCTCGTGCAAGTACGAGTGCCATGGGGACCACTACATATCTCACACAAAGAAGAGACTTTGTTCACTTGGCGTGAAGACTTAGGAATTTCATAGGAGCTCATTAGGAATTTGACTTGATCTTCAAGTTTGAGCATCCTACGATTGGAAGTTTGTGAGTCAATGGGAGGCAAGGAAATTGCCTTGATGGTTTTGGGCAACTCACGGGGGTCATTCCAACTTTCGTTGTCATAGATGGCAATGTCCTCTATTGTACCCCACGATTCTTCCGCGGTAACTTCACTAAGTTTGGCACCGGCTACTTGGTCGATGGTTTGCCTAGTTGAGAAGTTGACATGATCGTAATAGATTTGGACTTGAAGCCAAAGATCGATGCCGTGATGAGGGACTTTATGGAGCAAGTCCTCGAATCGATTTCACGCCTCGTAGAGAGATTTGCCTTGACGTTGTTGGAACATTAAGATTTCATTCCTAAGTTTGGTAGTTCTCCCCGATGGGAAAAATTGGGTGAGGAAACGAGTGGTGAGATCATCCCAACTTGAGATGGATCCGGTGGGAAGTCGCTCAAGCCAATTACTAGCTTGGTCCTGTAGAGAGAATTGGAAGAGACGCAAGCGTGTGGTCTCCCATGTTGTAGCATCAAGGTCGATGGAATCAAAAATTTTAAGTAAGTCCTTGAGATGCTGATTAGGATCTTCGGAACGAAGTCCATGGAATACACATCCGTTTTGCACCAACCGGATGGTGTCGGATCGCAAGGCTGTAGTTTGAGCTTGATCGTCTAGAGTATTCACCAAGAGTACGGCCTCTTGGCGGGTCAATTGGTGGTGGGTAGATGGGAAGTGGTTGATGTGGTGGTGGGTTATCCCCTTCCATGATGAGAAGTGATGGGGCTACGAAAAAAGTCACGAAGAAGGGGGATAGACTACAAGGAAGCTAAAAATGAGAAAAAATCTTTCTTGATAGGAATCAAGCAAGGGAACCTAACCGAGGTAGAAATCTAACTAGCTATTCTATTCCCCGACAGCGGCGCCAAAAACTTGATGCGCGAAAGGAACTTTCTTTTCGTCGAGCAAGTTTTACAACACCCTAGGCAGTGAACCTAATCGTTGTAGTGTAGTATTAGGTAAGCCTCGGGGATTGATATCATTCTGTAGGGGAATAGGAATGCTAGCAAAAAATGTATTACGCTAAGGTGGTGTTGAGGATGATTCTTTTTTATCTTTTATTGGTTTTTTATAATGCTATGGTAAATATCTCGGGGCAATTGGTTTGGGGGTGGTACTTCTACCGATTACTTCTACTATCTAATTATCTATTACTACGGGTAGCTATGTCTATTTGATGTGTGCTCGTATGATGATTTAAAATGTGTTTACCTAGATACTATTACTCCCTAGTTATCTTTTATTGATGGTTGAATTGTCACACCTTATCTTAATGCGTTGTGCTTCCTAAAGTCATAGGGTGTGCCTTTGCCCTAACTCTTTGAGGTTACCTTTGGGTTTAGCTTACGAAATCCATTAGCTCATTCATAAACTAACTTTTACAAACATTATTCAAGCATTAAACACAACGAAATCCTAGTTGCACTCCTAAGCCAATTACAATTAAGATAAGAGACAACCTAACAATAATTAATAACTAGGTTTCATAGATCTAAGCAAACACACAAGAAATTTAGCTAGACATGTTAAACAAGCAAGCATACACACAATCAATGGAAGACATAATGATACTTTGGATTAAAACACTTATCTTGATGTGTAAAATAGGGTGTGGGACCCTAAGATACTGTCAAAGTTGGACTAAAAACGTTTAGGGTTTTACTCCAAAAGTCTACCTCTCTAAATGCAGAAAAATCAAATTATGTATATAGATTTACAAGTGCGACGGTGTCGCCTTATAGGCGGGACTCCGTCAGGTCGCCATCATTAGGGTTTTCGTCTTGACCAAGTCATCGATGGGACGGCGTCACCTTAGAGTTGTGACACTGTCAGTCTTCATATGGGACGTCGTCTTGGTTATGGATCTGGGCCATATGAGATGAAAAGTCTGAGTGACGCCCTTCTTCTTCAAAGCCTGACGCCGTCAGGTTGTATGAGCAAAAATTCCACTGACCCGTCTGGTGCATGTTTTAATCAAATCTGTATAGAGGGACGGCGTCGCCCTTTGATTGGGACACCGTCAGGTCCAATTTGAGCAGCTTGAGTGGCTTCGATCTTGACTTTGCCATTTTCTTCATGTTTTCACTCCTTTTCGTCCAAATGTGCATTATTCCAGCATTTTGCTTCAAAGAGAAAGGAACAAAATTAAGCAGTAACGGATATCAAGGTGGTCGATTAAGGGCTTAAATGACCCCTTAAAAGTGTACTTTTAATTCCTTTTCAAAATATTTCGCGCCTCCGTCAACTACGCCGTAACACTCTTACAAGCATTACGACGTAACAACCTTCTATTAAGAGGACGTATTAGTTATGGCGTAACTCTCATCAACACTACGGCGGAGCTGCAATTACAGCATAACTATTCCTAATGTTAAGCCGTAGTCATCTTTACGAGGCTTCTGTTTAGAAAATAATTAGTTACGGCGTAACTCTCAACATAAGTTACGCTGTAACTATGATCGGACCTATAAATACAAGCCTTAAAATCTTCATTTCACATCATTCACTCAATAACTTAAAGGCAGAGAACGTGAAGAGGGTTCCAAGGGCATATCACACGGAGCATACGGAGCCATCCCCAAGGGAGGAATCACACCATATCGATAAGCTTTAGCAATCACTACTATCTTTTACTTTAATTAATTTCTTCAATTGTGTTAAACATTGAATTTATTGTATCTTTGAATATGATCGGCTAAGCACCCTTGGTGCTAACCTAGTTATGATTCATTTGTTTTATTGTTTGTGTTTTCATGCTTCTATAAATTGTTTCTAGTGTATGCATGCATAGTTTGATGATAGTTACCCTAACTTCGGTAGTTTTGAAGTGCGGTCATATCTAGTTACTTAGGAGAATTGACCAACTGACCCTAAGTAAATAGGTAGAGAAGAGGCTGGTAAGAATTGACCAACTGACTACCTTTCCCTCTTGTACGAATTGACCAAAGGATCACCGTTCGATGGATGAACTTAAGAAGTTAGGGACGAGTGTCTAAGATGCTAGCGCCCGGGCACTCATTATTTTGAATCTTTCATGTAGGGTAATCAATGACTTGTCTTAGGTTGCTTGAGACACTCGACTCCCCAAAGGGTAGGCCTTTGACTTCGGGTAGAAACCTTTGTTAATAGGTTAGGACGAATTGACCAACTGTTGTTCTAGCGACTTAAACCCCCACAGGAATCAATTGGAAGTAATTAAGAAAACATAGACATTACATGATAGGATGGTTAATTAGGTTAGCACACTTTCTCTCCATTGTTCACAACCTTAATTTACTTTTCGCAATTTATTTCTTGTCTTTAGTTTAATTAATCATTTCAACCTTAAAACCATTTAAAACAAGTGACACTTAGACTTAATAGGATCCTCATCTACATAGCTCTTGGGAACGACCTCGGCTTTACCACCTTCTATACTATGCACAATCGAGTTCACTGCTCGTTAGTACATAGGTAGATCTTAGGTAGACGAGACTTATAAATATTAAATCCTGGTCGGAATACCTGCATCAATCACAAACGCTCTCCGTATTTTCCTTGTCATCTATAAAGATAGCCAACATGACTAGATGTGATCACTAACTTCCACATGAAACATGAACCAAGATTAAACTTGTTAATGAATCACCAAGACTAGATGTGATCACTTAACACCAGCAACTAGACACTACTGCTAACCACTCACAATCAAATATAATTACCAAAATCAAACTAAGCTAATTTTTAACACATTAAGGAACTAAATATACAACGTAAATTACTTGAAAGTACTATGAAACAAAAATTACAAACTCGGTCAATACTACTTTTTGGCATCACTCACAGTCAAATATAATTATCAAAATCAAACTAAGCCAATTTTTAACATATAAAGGAACTAAATAAACAACATAAACTTACCAACACCATATACCCGTTGCATACTTTCACTACCAATAGGGCTTCCCTCTCCTGTTGTGGCATGGGTGTACTCGAGTTAGGGGATGAAACCGAAGGCGCGAGTAGCGGACCGTGTTTTATAGGCCTCCTTCTCCCTCTGTTTTTCTTTACCACAACCCCATTCCCGCTTCTAGTTTGACTACTATCCATGTTAAAAAATTAGGGTTTGTGCAAGCTAAAAAACCAATTAGGGTTTATGTTTGTATGTGTTAGACGTTAGGGACGATGTGTTTATGTTTATGTCAGCCTCAAATGAAGCAGTTTTATAAGAAATTTGTATCACCAATTTTGTCCCTCAAGGCTTGGAGGGTGAATAAGTAATTTTGCATAGGTGCGGGAAACAAAGGAGAAGGGTGATTTGCACACATTTGGATTTGATATGCACACTCCAATATATATCTTTTATATAATAAAATAAAACCTCTAGTGGAATTTTTTATTTCAAAAAATCAATTCAAACCTTATTTGGTAATATTTTTTTAAAATTAAATTTTTTACTGAATTAAAAAATAATAATTAAACCTAATTATTTCCTAATTTGCTTCATAAATCTTTAAAAATCGTTTTTACATACTTATATTAGAAAAAAATTACATATGTACTTTGCGGGCTATTTGTCAATAGTTATGGAGTAAAGTGCAACATGAAAAAAAAGAGCGGACCTTCCAAAACAAAAGCCACGAACCCATACTTCTTCATAGTCTCCATCATCTGAAATCTTCAACAGGAACACACATCATTCATACCACAAAACATCACTCAAATATTTGTATTCTCCATCATCGATAGTACGTGTGTTCTGTTAGTCATGGTAAGATTTTTTTTTTATCTATCAAATTTACTTCTTATAACCCAAAGAAAGAAGAAACACGATACAAAAAAAAAGGAAAAAAAAAAAAAGCCAAAAATTAATATCGCTTAATTTGATTAAACGAAGGTATGTAGGTAGGTTAATTAATTTGATTAATTTATTACTTATGAAGAAGTATGTGATAATTTAGGGTTTTTTTTGTTAAGTTGTGAGTTTGTGTTATTGTGCTTTGATTGATGTGGTATGCTTTATTTACTGTAAATTTCAATTTACTTTGATGGTTTTATGATGGTCTTTAATGGGTAAGTTTTATCAAATAACTATAAGTTACTATGATTATTTAGTTATATAAGTAAAGTTGAAATTTCAATCAAAGATTATATAGAAAATAATATTTGTTAACTTAACTAAAATGTTATTCAAGAACTGTGCCACAATTTGATCCACCACTACTATTAAACCCCAGACATTTTATGAAATATATTCCTTTTGCTAAATCATGTGTTGTTTTGACAGTTTTTTTCAACAGATAATGACAGCGATGAGATGGGAAGTCTTATGAGGCTTGGCATAAAAGAATCATCAGTGAAATCGATATAGAATTCATATGATATACACCATCCTGGAACTTTGTCATATTTTTGATAAAGTATCTGAGAGAACCTTCATGCAAGGGTAAGCAAAATTTTAAACATGTGTCATAAGTATCTCTAATTCATCTAAATGTTATATGCTCATTTGTATACTGTTAAGATTTAGAAAATCCGTTATCTAAAGTGTCGGTCACCTCAAGTATGTGTACTCGTTAGAAAGCTCGTAGTCGTAATCATTTAAGGAAAGTAAGTAGTATACTTAGTAACACCGTGGAGGACGGACGGGTCTTTACCCACTGTATGCCTGATCCACAGCCCAAAGGTGGCGTCTCATGTCTGTACCTATAAATACCCTTTGCCTTCCAAGGCAAAGGGTTGGAGCTTTCATAATTCATTTTTCTTTGTCTCACTAAGGTTCCCATTCTCTCCCACTTTCTCTCTTTAAAACTATAAACCATACGCCTCATATCAAGCTTATGATGTGATTGTGAAAACCAATATGTTACAAATGGTATCAGAGCCATGGTTTGATCATCCATCTTTCATGTTCTTGGTTTTATAGTTATTGTTTAGTTTTACACGTGGGTTTTTGCGCATACTCTCTTCATAAGCTTAAAGCTTTAGTTTTTACACTTTAAAACTCAAGATTCTTATGGGTTAAGGTTTATTGAGTGTTAAAATTTCAAGTTCTTGCAAAAAGTTTCAAACTTTACGTGTTTTATAAGCTTTTAAGCGTGGCTTGGTTCGGGTGTTATATTCTACGCATAAGAGTAAAAAGTGGTTTGAATCATCAAGTCTTAAACTTTATTGTTGTTTTGGTTTACTAAACGGTGTTGGGCATTAAAATCTGTGTTGGTGTTTTTGGTATTTACTATGCATAAGAAAACCCTAATTCTACACATAAGGTATTCTTCAAGTGTTCTTCGAATTTGTTGGTTTACTCAGTGTTTTCTTGCTTGGATAAGCCTGAAAACACTTCGACTTGTGGATATCTTTTACACTGGTATAAGTGTGAATGATTTGTGGGTAAAACCCTAGTTTTACGCATAAGCCTAATAGCTTACGAGTAAACTCTTTACGCATAAACTTTTCTTACACATAAGATCATCTTACACTTAAGGAAATCTACGCATAAGCATTGTTTACGCGTAAGTCTTTGTCTACGCGTAAGAAGGGTCTACGTGTAAGTGTTGCTGGTTACGCCTAAGCCTTGTTGCAATCATGTCTTCCGTTGTTGATGATGTCCAAGCTGCAGGATCTTAGAACCGATTATGATTCTTGGTCTCAAAGAATCAGATTGTATTGCTTAGGAAAAGAAAATGGGGTTAACATACTTAAGTCAATTGATGAAGGACCATATCAAGTTGAGACTACCAGAGACATTCTGGAAACTGTTGCTGATGGTACAGTGATATTAGGATTGGATAGACCAAAGACTTATGAGGAACTTACTGATAAGGAGAAGAAGAGATACGATGCAGACATCAGGGCTTCAAACATCATACTCCAAGGCTTACCTAAAGAAATATACAAGCTGATCAATCACAACACTGAAGCTAAGGCGGTTTGGGATAATGTTAAGATGCTTCTATCTGGTTCAGAACTGACTAAGGAAGATAGGGAGTCTCAGCTGTATGATGACTTTGAGAACTTCAAAATGATACCAGGGGAAAGTGTGACTGAATATCATGTCAGATTCCGCAAGCTTATGAATGACATGAGGAATATCAAAATGACAATGCCAAATATTCATCTCAATTCAAAGTTTGTGAACAACATGAATCCCGAATGGCACAAATTTGTCACTGCAGTCAAGCTAAACAAAGGTTTGCGGAACACCAATTATGAGCAATTGTATGTATATTTTCTCCAAAATGAGAAGCATGTTGTGTTTGAATGGATGATCCTTGAAAAGTTCAACAAGAATGCTGGATATGCAAGCCCTTCAAATGATTCAACTGCATTCTACACTAATGTAGGAATTACTACCAAAGCATCACAAGTCATACCTACTAGAAATGGTAATCACAGGCTCATTCCAGATCCAGGGTATAAGCCTCCTGATTCTGAAGCATTCATGGAACACCTTGTCAATCAACTGGCTCTTATGGTCAAGCAAAACTTGAATTTCACCCCACACACCAACAATCATCTCATAACTACATCAAATCTTCACAATCATGCTACTGTTAAAGAAGGAAAGGTTGTGGTGCAAAATGTGCAAGGAAGACATAATGCGTACCTTTCACATAATGAGAAAGGAAATGTTGGTGCTGGATATGGTAATGCTGGCGGTGGTGGTGGATATGTGGGTAATCAGAATTGTGGAAGGAATGTTGCTCAGGGTCAAGTAAAGCATATCAAGTGTTACAACTGTGGTGGAGAAGGTCACATCCCAAGGAATTGCACTCTTCTAAAACGTCCACAAAATACAGAGTACTTCAGGGACAAGATGTTGATGGCGCAAGCTCAAGACAGTGGAGTTGTGTTGAATGAGGAAGAATTGCTATTCCTTGCTGAGGGAAACGCCAGAACTTATGATGCTGATGTGGATGAACAGCCAGTGCAGGGTATAGGTCAGAACAATCCCAATGCATTTCAAGTTGCCGACTGTGATGCATTTGACTCTGATGTTGATGATGAACCAACTGCCCAGACCATCTTCATGGATAGCATCTCACCAATGGTCTCTCCAAAGGTCTCTTCATCACAACATGCCAGTCCCTCCAAGGAATAAATCATATCAGAGGTATTAAAATTATATGATGAGATTGATGGGCAAAAGATTCACAACAAGTACAATCAACTGAAATCTTGGAATCAAATATTGAAGATATGGGTAATAGCAACGTTTTCCCATATGATCAATATGTGAATCAAGATGAATGTGAAATGGTACCAAGTGATGCATCTTCTGCAGTCAATGATGACTATATTTTTGATGATTACACTGCACATGCTCCTGATGATTCCATATCCTCTGAACTAAATACCTATAAAGAACAAGTTGCCATATATAAACAGCGTGCTAAATTTGAACTGACTACCCGTGAGCAGGAGATGGATAACCAAATACGTACGGTTATCAGAAAAAGTAATTATAGGGAAGAAACGTTAAAATAAGAGTTAAACTCCTTACAAGAAAAACTCAATAAAACTGTTAAGCAAAAGCAAGAACTTCAACAAAATGTGAAAGTGCTTAAACATGAATTTTCTGCTAAGGAATCAAAACTTTGAAATGACTTTTCCAACCTAAAAACTTTGAAAAACAAACTTGAAAACAAACTGTACGTACAAGGGAACACCATTCAGACTGCTCACATGATCACTAAGCACAGAGTCTTAAGCGATAAGCATAGTATTCCTCTTGTTGATGAACCAAATCCTGAGATTGGTAAGAAAGCAAAAGCTGCTCAAAAAGTAATCTATGATGGTAACGAAATTATTAAACCTAGACAAATGCCTACATGTGTTTAGTGCACTAAGGAGGATAGAGAATTGGAAGAAGTCAAGAGAGTGAAATTTGATAAGAAATTAAATGTTCCTTGGTGTATCAAGTATAACATAACATCTAAACCCCATGATTACACTAAGGAAAATTGGATTGCCTTAAATAAGTTTAGACCTCAAACACAATTAACACCAGAACAAGTTTTTTGGAAGAAAGACATGGATAAGCAAAAAACTGATGAACTTATTGAAAAGAACCCTCCCTTTAGGAAAGTGCCCCCTGCTACTGTGTATCCTCCAAATACACCAATGCATCTAGTGCCTAGAACTCTTCCCACTTAAATCAAGACCTTAATTAGCCTATATGTTGTATACCAACTATTCGTTGATTTCGAGAAAATATGTAAGAAGAGAATCACACCTACAGGGATTACTAAAGGGGAAAGGGGTTTTGAGCAAACTAAAGAATGCTATTTAACTAAGGTCATGCCTTTCTTTAAACAGCTAAAAAATCAATTTGAGTGTCTTCAAAAGAACTTAGATACAGAAATTAAGGAAATGGAAAAGGAATTTGATGAAATGATAATCGAGGTCAAAGATTATGAATGTGTGCTAAAAAATAATGAGGTTGAGAAGAAAAATATGCATATCCTTAATGATAATTTGATTTCTGGATGTGTTGCTCAAGATGTATTTTACACAGTTACACATTATTCCATTACTGCTTCTCAATTTCATGAAATGTCTGTTGCTTTGAAAGTATCCTAGGATCGTGTCATTGAGCTTGAAACAAAAAATTCAAAATTGCATGATAAAATTGAAAATGACGATCATGATAACTTGGTCAAACATTTTTCTAAATTGGAAGTTGAACATCTTGCTTTGCAATTAAAATATCAACATCTGAAAGAAAATTTTAAAACCTCAAATACCAAGACATCTCCGGATGCTCCTGAGTTTGATGCATTTTTTGAAATTAGCAAACGTGATGAACAAATTCGAGCTCATTGTAACACGATCAAAAGATTGAAATTCCAAATTTCACACTTGAAAGGTGAAAGGAATGATGTGACTGGCTCCCGTATGCCTCCTCATTTAGATTCTCAGAATTTCCAACTTCAAAACATTATTGATAACTTTCAAAAGGAAAATCATTGTTTTAAAGCTAAAATTTCAAAGGTTAATGATCAAAACAAAGAGTTATATGAATCAATTAAAGTCACTCGTGACAAGAATAATGAAAAGATAACTTCTTTGCAAAATGAAATTGAGAATCTAAAGAGTCAGGTAAAAGGGAAAATGCCAATCACTAGTGGTGTCATTATTGCACCAAAGGTATCTGCTTGTGCTAAATATGCTATGACTGTGAAGTACATTCCACCTCATCTTAGGAATAATGAACTTGCTCTTCAAACATACTTTTCGTACCTTAAGGATAGTCTAGAATTTCTCCGTGAGATTGTGGAAGAGGATAAGCTAGAGAAGCCTCTAGATAGTGCAATTGCTGATGCATGTTTATATGCCAAACGATCTCAAGAACTATTAGAATGCATAATTGCAATCTGTCCTAAATCTGGTACTAAGAAAAATCGTGTTGTTGAACCTTGTTCCATGCCTAAAGTCAAACATGTGACCTTTAAGTTGCCCCCTAGTACTTCAGATCCCAGCACTTCTAGGCCAAGATTGCAGAAAGTAGTGAAACCAACTAATATTCCCATAGTTCCCTCTACAGGAGTAATCAATGACACTAAGGCAAGCAGGTCAAAGCCTCTAGGCAATACAAAGAAAGATAGGACCTCGCAAGCTAAAAGTGATCAAAGGAAGGAAGTAGAAGATCATCCTAGGAACAATAAGTTTGAGTTGAATAAGACGAATCATGTTGATTCTAATATTAGCTATAAACGTACTGTAATTAATTCGAATTCTGCTTTTACTTGCAAAACATGTAATGAATGTTTGATTTCTGGTATTTATCATGAATGTGTTGTGAATGATTTGAGTAATGCTGTCAAATCTCCAATATATAATGTTAACACTAGAAAACAGTATAAGAAGGTCAGAAAACCACGATGGAAGAGGGCTAGAAAACATTGGAAACCTACAGGAAGAAAATTTAGTAATGTAGACTATCATCGGATTCCTACTGGCCGTAAATTCAATCTTAATGAGTTGTGCCCTCAATTATCTAGATCAATGCCCATTAGGAAATGGATGCCTACTGGTAAAACTATACTTCTAAGTAGGGGTGCTCATCGGTCGAAAATCGGACCAGACCGAGAAAAACCGGACCGGACCGAGACCGAATCCGGCAAAAACCTTAGACCGAGACTGAGACCGAGACCGAATGTGATCGGTCCGGTCTCGGTCGGTCCGTCGGTCGGTCCGGTCCAACAAGGCTAAATTTCGGGTTTGTGGTCCGGATCGGACCGGACCGAGACCGAATCCGGCAAAACCCCTAGACCGAGACCGGACCGCCGGTCCATCGGTCCGGTCAGTTTCGGTTCGGTCCGGTCGGTTTTGTCGGTCGGTCCGGTCCATCCGGTCCGTTTGCTCACCCCTACTTCTAAGAGGTGAACATACTTTGAATAGATCTAGTGTTTCTACTAGCCTGACATCTACCTCTAATGATTTTATTGTTTCTACTTCTGATGTGGGTGCTCCAATTATATTTACTAACCAAGTGGAACCCATTTTTGCATGGGGATCCCAATTGTCCAGTCATCCATTCTTGTCTGTGTTCAACTGCAGGTCGTTCAAATCGTTCTGTGGTACCTGGACTCAGGCTGTTCAAAGCATATGACGGGAGATCGCTCGCGGCTCATGAACTTCATGAGTAAATTTATCGGGACTGTTAGATTCAGTAACGACCATTTTGGGGGCAATTATGGGTTATGGAGATTATGTAGTTAGTGATAGTGTAATTTCCCGGGTATATTATGTTGAAGGTCTTGGTCATAATTTGTTTTCTGTCGGTCAATTCTGTGATTCTGATCTAGAAGTGGCCTTTAGAAAACATACTTGTTTCGTTAGAGAACTTGATGGTGTGGAACTTTTAAGAGGAAAATGTGGAACAAACTTGTACACCATTTCTATCAATGACGTGATGAAGTCTTCTCCAATCTGCTTGTTATCAAAGGCCTCTAAAACAAAGTCATGGTTATGGCATCGTCGTCTCAATCACTTGAACTCCGGAACCATAAATGATCTGTCTAGAAAGGACTCGTAAGAGGTTTACCCGGATTGAAGTATGAAAAAGATCATGTTTGTTCAGCATGTCAATTAGGAAAGAGCAAGAAATATGCCCATAAACCCAAACCTGCAAACTCAGTAATGGAAGTTCTTCATACTCTTCACATGGATTTGTGTGGACCCATGATAGTGCAAACTATAAACGGGAAGAAATATGTGTTAGTCGTGGTTGATGACTACTCTAAATTTACTTGGGTTAAGTTTTTGAGGACAAAGGATGAAACTCCAGATGTCATCATCAAAGTTATCAAACAGCTGCAGGTTCGACTTAACAAGACTGTTAGAATTATTCGAACGAACAATGGAACTGAGTTTGTTAACAAAGAACTAAGTCAGTTTTATGAAAACATTGGAATCGACCATCAAAGAAGTGTTCCACGTAATCCTCAACAGAATGGTGTAGTTGAAAGACGAAATCGGACCTATGTGGAAGCCGCAAGAACAATGCTAATTTACTCAAAGGTTCCAATGTTTCTCTCTGGGTCAGCCATTGCCACTGCTTGCTATACCCAAAATCGCTCCCTTATATAACACCACTCATGGAAAAACTCCATACGAACTTGTCCAAAATCAAAAACCTGATCTATCCTTCCTTCGTGTGTTCGGTGCTTTGTGCTATCCAACGAATGATGGTCATGATTTAGGTAAATTAAGAGCTAAGGCGGACATTGGAGTTTTTGTGGGATATGCACCAAATAGGAAGGGTTACCAAATCTACAACAAAAGAACTCGAGATATCATGGAAACTATTCACGTTACGTTCGATGAGCTGTCTGGGAAAATGGCTCTAGGACAATCAAGTTCTGGACCCGCACCTCAACATTCATTAAGTAGTCCCATTAGTTCTTCTCTTGTACAAAACTGCTCACCAGCAGTTCCATATGTACCTCCTTCTGAAGATGATTTGAAGAAATTGTTTGATCCGATGTTTGATGAATACTATGAACCTATTACTAATGATCTGTCTAATCCATCAACAGTGGCTGCTCCTAACCCAGTCAACGTAGATAACCATTCAGATTCTGTGTCACCGAAGTTAAGAAGTTTACCACAGCATCACTCATCATCATCATCATCAAATCTGCAATCATCGAGTGTACATCATGGAAATGTTTCTAGCAACTATGATGGAGATTACCCCTTTACTACTCCCGAAGATGCTCCATTTGAGAACATATTTGCTCCTGAAGATGCTTCATAACCATCTTCATCAGGAAATCCAAACTCTGCTACTTCAGTTCCTCAACAACAACCACATGAACATCTCAGAAAATGGACACATGATCATCCATTGGACAACATTATTGGAATTCCATCTCGTCCGGTATCCACTCGTAAACAACTTGCCACAGATGCATTATGGTGCTTCTTTAATTCTGTATTATCAAAGATCGAACCTAAAGATGTCAAACAAATATGTCCGAGGACAGCTGGTTTAGTGCTATGCAAGAAGAAATCCATGAGTTTGATCGTCTTTATGTATGGGAATTAGTACCTGCTCTAGACTGTGCTATGATTATTGCTCTTAAGTGGATCTTCAAAGTGAAACTTGATGAACTCGGTGATGTTCTGAAGAATAAGGCAAGACTTGTGGCTAAAGGATACCGACAAGAGGAGGGGATTGACTTTGAAGAATCATTTGCTCCGGTTGCACGAATTGAGGCTATCAGAATCTTCCTGGCTAATGCTGATAGCAAGAATATGGTGGTTTATCAAATGGACGTGAAAACTGCTTTTCTTAATGGAGATCTGAAAGAGGTAGTATACGTCAGTCAGCCTGAAGGTTTTGTGAATCCAGAGCATCCTACTCATTTCTATCGCTTGAAGAAGGCCCTTTACGGTTTGAAGCAAGCTCCTAGGGCATGGTACGATACGCTATCGAAGTTTCTTCTTTCGAATGGATTCGGCAAAGGAGCAGTTGATCCTACATTGTTCACCAGAAACTCAAGCAAACACTTAATTCACGTTCAAATCTATGTTGATGATATTATTTTTGCCTCGACTGACCCTAAGGAATGTGACCGTTTTTCAAAGGAGATGGGCTCCAAATTTTAAATGTCTATGATGGGACAAATATCATTTTTCTTGGGATTACAAATTTCACAAAGTCCCGGAGGCATTTTTATTAATCAATCTAAATATGCAAATGAAATTTTAAAGAAATTTGGATTTGATTCTTGTGATCCTGTTAGAATCATCCGTACGGACAATGGAAATGAGTTTGTTAACAAAGAACTAAGTCAGTTTTATGAAAGCATTGGAATCAGTCATCAAAGAAGTGTTCCACGAACTCCTCAACAGAACGGTGTAGCTGAAAGACGAAATCAAACTCTTGTGGAAGCCGCAAGAACGATGCTAATTTACTCAAAGGTTCCAATGTTTCTCTGGGCTGAAGCCATTGCTACTGCTTGCTACACCCAAAATTGTTCTCTCATCCACACCACTCATGGAGAAACTCCATACGAACTTGTCCACAATCGAAAACCTGATCTCTCTTTCCTTCGTGTGTTTGGTGCTTTGTGCTATCCAACGAATGATGGTCAAGATTTAGGTAAACTAAAAGCTAAGGCGGACATTGGAGTATTTGTAGGTTATGCACCAAACAGGAAGGGTTACCGAATCTACAACAAAAGAACCCGAGATATCAAGGAAACTATTCACGTCACGTTCGATGAGCTGACCGGGCAAATGGCTCTAGGACAATAAAGTTTTGGACCCACATCTCAACATTCATTAAGTAATCCCATTAGTTCTTCTCTTGTACCTAACCCCTCACAAGCAATTCCATATGTACCCCCTTCGGAAGATGATTTGAAGAATTTTTTTGATCCAATGTTTGATGAACACTATGAGCCTATTGCTAATTGTTACATATTGGATTTCACAAACACACTAAACCATAATCACAAGTGGCGTACAAGAAGGTTTTAGAGAGAAATTTAGAGGTTTAGGGAACTTATTGAGAGAAAGAAAAATCTTATTATGAGCTTCAACTCTCTACCTTGGAAGGTAGAGAGTATTTATAGTCTTACAATAAAACGCCACACAACGGGCTGTGGATCAGGCATACAGTGGGTAAAGACCCGTCCGTCCTCCACGGTGTTACAAAACTAACTGCTACTTAACATAAAATAACTACGACTACGAGCTTTCTAACGACTATATATACTTGAGGTGACCAACTCTTTAATACCTGGAATTTCTAATTCCTAACAGCTCCCCTAAGGAGGTTACCTCAAACATACATTAAACTTACATTGAATACAAAATGATTTTACATTATAAATTGTTCTTTGATCTTGATGTAGTACTTTACTCTGTAGCTCGTAGTCATTGATTCTTCACATTGCATGTTTGGTTAATCCAAGTGGAGGTCTTTTACTGATCCATGTGATAATGAGATTTGAGCCACCTTTGAGATCATCAGCCAAATTAAATCTCTGACTCTTCCTTTGTGGTGTTGATATTATGTGATGTTGTGACATTTGGACCGACATGCTCACATTCGATCATGATTTATTCTTATCGAGTAGCGAAGCTTTGATTCATGATATTGGCGCAGCGTAGCGTAGTAAGCATGGAGTGAAAATATCATAGTCATTGATGCACTAATCATGATTTCTTTAGATATGAATGTGTAGTGTGAGCATGCGGCTATGGATTGACCGCTCCATTCTGATCAGCTACAAACATCGTGGCGTACCTGCATACAACAGTTAGCAATAAAGCGCACGAGAGTGTCTTTGACCACTTTCGCCGAATTGAGGTACACGGCCCACGTTCCCCGATCTGATCAAGCATAGTACGCCTGTGATCGTATAATTCAAGAATTTCCTTGACAGGGTTTCGCACGCTTCAGCCGTTCTCAAACCGAACGCCTCAAAGAAGACAACACGGAGTGAGTGAACCAAAATAGAGATTCACCGATTGATGAAAAGATATTTGAGAAACAATCGAGTATCGCTCAATAGAAATTGTTTTTGCAATACAACGAAGGTTTTAATGAAAAATCAGTTATCAATCATAAACACCTTTTAATTTGAAATATTCGTACATGGTCGATGTGCTGGAGAAAAGAGTTTTTGAGCATAACGACCGGTTTTTCAAAGGTATCCGTGAATCCATAACCTGAACCAGGATTGATTTAAAATATTGAATCGCCCCATAACCTGAACCAGGATTGATTTAGAATAGATCTCACATGCCACCCACCAGGAGCTTGTTTGATGTTGGCTCCAGAAGGATTTCCATCTTCATTGTGAATATGATTGTATATCACTCAGATGTTCTGGCAATACCACAAGGATACTGCGAAGGACTCAAGATATAATCTCTCTTTCCACATTGTGTGAAATAGAGAGTCTTCATTGAACGTGTCCTAATGAGATTTATTGATGATCTCGTGGCTCTAGACTCAATTTGTGCATATTTGGATTCCTATATCGGAGACTAGGGAGAGGGTCTCCTTCTTCAATATCAACAATCTCAAAGAGAAAGTCGATAGATAATGTCGGTTCCTCGTGAGAATGAAACAAGTCCTTTTAAGAGGAACTTGAGTAGTTTAGGAAGTTAAGTGCAGTGCGTCACTGGGTCCATGACGTCTTGTCTTCAATACCGATGTTTCCATCAAGAGTATATGAATTGAACCCGTCTGCCTAAGGTTGAATAATTGGAGGGCTATTTGTTTTCACCCTTTTCACATTCAATTCTTTTTCATTCTTCAACCCTTCCTTCGCTTACCGAGACTTCATAACTAGAACCTTGTTGGGTTTATTCCAGACTTCAGCTTAGTCTCACCAAGCACTCTTCCCATATCTCATTTTTCTCCTTTTATCAGCATACCTAGGAACTCTACACTAACTAGTGGATAGTCCCTGGGTAGATCCCTCCGGTTCTGGCGGATCATGGGAACAAATACCTAACCTTATCCTCCTTATATCACCATACATAAAGTAAAGTTGGTCGGTCTATTTGGTATTGTTCGTCTGCCATTGTAACCAATTGAAAACCTTTTGAAAATCAATCAAGATACTTGTGATATGAAATCAAAACATTTTGTATCTGAATTGTTTTGATAATTTTAGAAATGCTCCCCCTCAACATATGCATAAAATTTAGAAATTGTTTAGCACATGGAGGCAAGAGATCTTTGAAAATGTGAAAGGTCCAATCTTTTGATTAATCATTTTCTAAAATGATCATCATCACTTCCCAATCAATTCGAGTAGATAAAGCATTTTGAGGAAGGATGAGGTTTTCAAAAGTTTGCTCCCCCTCAATATGTGCCTCGAATTTTGAAAGAATTTTGCACATATTAGAGGGAATCTGCACTTAGAGATAATTCAGACACGTTTCAATAATTTGAGGTTTAAAATAGTTGCTCCCCCTCAATGTGTGCATGGAAAATTTGAAATCGTTTGTCACTATGCGGGAGGCAAATATACTAATCACTTACGAAACCATCTATCGAATTATCAGTTTAAATCCAATTTAAATCACAAATTCTCCCCCGATCACAATTATCAAATCATTGAGATTTGTGATCTCTGAAGATTTAAATTGATTTTGAAAGCTTTTAAGGAGAATTGTGACTGGATTATGAAAGCGTTTTGAACTGACAAGGATCGAATTATGAGACTTTAAACTCCATTGATTAAACATGCATGATTATCTTTTGAAAACACAATACTAACCATTGTTCTTTTAGATTATCCAAAAGTCCGTACCATTGTTTGAAAAAAATACACTTTTTGATTTAATTTGAAAAATCATTCTCCCCTCAATCAATGACATAAGTTGTTGATTGAGAGATAGATATTTTTGACAAATTAAGTATACAGATGATTTTCAAAAATTGAGTCCGAGTAAATTTTCAAAGCAATTAGTTTTCATTAGATAGTAGTTGATTGTTTTATAGAATCAGAGCATGAGATTTGAAAAACAATTTAAAGCATTGCTCTATTCTTTCATTAAAGAGCGGGTTATTGCCTAAAATGACAATAAACCATCGTTTTACTTTCTCCCAAAAAATATTTTTGATTTTTTTTTAAATAAACATTCGAACAACATCTAAAGTCCCGTGTCATTCTTTGGATGACAAAGACAAAACCGTAGATATTTTTCGAATCGAGAAAAATATGATGAAAAGACAATATTTTTTGGAATTTTCAAGTTTTTTTTATATTTTTCATTTTCCTTTTTTTGTGGTTTTAAAATTTTGCTTTCTCTATATTTACAAGAGATATATGAAGAAAGACCTTTACTCCTCGTCTTCCTCCTGAAGACGTTTGAGTGTTTCCGGTTGAAGGCTTTTCAAGCCAAGTCGTGGAAGAATAAACTCAAAACGTTCTCTTGGAAGAGCTTTGTTGAAGATGTCTGCTAACCGTATTCAGACCTCACAAAATAGAGTTCCACCACACATTTTTCCACTTGTTCCCTGATGAAATGATGTCGAATGTCGATGTGCTTTGCTCTTGAGTGTTGAAAATTGTTGCATGAGAGAGCAATAGCACTTTTATTATCACAGGACAGAGGGATTTTGTTGAATTCAAAGCCATAGTCAGATAATTAGGATCTCATCCATAGGATTTGAGCACAACAAGATGACATGGCTATGTATTCGCCTCAGAGAGGAAATAGAAGTACCCATTTGCTTCTTTGAAGACCAGCTCACAAGTTTATCACCCAAAAATTGAGCTCCTCCGCACGTACTTCGACGAGTATCTTGACACCCTCCGCATGATCAACATCCGCATAGCTGTTAGTGAAATACCGGAGACTCCTTCGTAGCAAAGTCCCATGTTGATGGTTCCTTGAAGAGATACCGAAAGACCCGCTTAACCGCCTTCAAGGTGCTTTTGGTAGGCTTAGCCTGGTATCTAGCACACATGCATACAATGAACGTAATATCCGGGTCTACTGTGAGAGGTACATCGTGGATCCATCATGCTTCGATATTTTGTTTGGTCTACCATGATCCCTGAGTGGTCCTCATCAAGCTTGGTTCGTTCAATCATGGGAGTGTCAACGGGTCACTTGAATCAAATCCAAATTTCTTTAAAATCTCATTAGCATATTTAGATTGATTTATTAAAATGCCTCCGGGACTTTGTGAAATTTGTAATCCCAAGAAAAATGACATTTGTCCCATCATTGACATTTGAAATTTGGAACCCATTTATTTTGAAAACGATGGTCACATTCATTGGGGTCAGTCGAGGCAAAGATGATATCATCAACATAAATTTGAATGTAAATTAAATGTTTGCCTGACTTCCGTGAACAGTAGGATCAATGCTCCTTTGCTGAATCCAGTAGATAGAAGAAACTTTGATAGCGGATCATACCATGCCCTTGGAGCTTGCTTTAAACCGTAAAGAGCTTTCTTCAAACGATAAACGTGAGTAGGATGCTCTGGATTCACAAAGCCTTCAGTTGGCTGACGAATAAACGACTTCTTTAAGATCTCCGTTCAGAAATGTCGTCTTTACATCCATCTGATAAACTACCATGTTCTTACTTGCAGCATTAGCCAAGAATATTCTGATTGCCTCGATTCGAGCCAATGGAGCAAATGATTCTTCAAAGTCTATGCCCTCCTCCTGACGGTATCCTTTTGCAACCAATCTAGCCTTATTCTTAAAACATCGCCATGCTCATAAAGCTTTACTTTGAAGATCCACTTGAGAGCAATGATCATAGCACGTCAATGAGCAGTACTAATTCCCATATATCAAGTCGATCAAACTCATGAATTTCTTCTTGCATGGCATTGAACCAGCTGCCTTCATTCATGGCGGTTTTAACATCTTTTGGTTCGATCTTAGAGAGTATGGAGTTGAAGAAGCACCATAAGGCATCGGTTGCAAGTTGTTTCCGTGTAGATACTGGACGAGAGGGATTTCCAATGATGTTTTCTAATGGATGATCGTGAGTTCATTTTCTGAAAATGGTGTCTCGTGGTGTAGTTGGGGACTGAGCGGTAGCAGTAGTCGATGGGGTCTCCTGAGAAGATGGTTCGTGATGATGATTCAGAAGCAAATATATTTTCAAATGGAGCATCTTCGGGAGTAGCAAAGGGATTGACTTCATCCTGTGAATCCGAAGCATATTTTATGATGTTCACTTGATGATTGAAGATTCATTGATGAACCGAGATTGGTCAGCCAGCAGCGCTTCTTGGCTTAATGACATAGAAGTTGAAGGGTTATCTTCATTGACAGGTTAGAGGACCGCAGCTTCAGTTGATTGATTGACGGCATATCATTGTTACTTAGCTTAAATTGTTCATCAAACATTGGATCAAACAGTTTCTTTAAATCATCTTCGAGGATGTACATATGGAGTTGCTGATGAGGAGTTAGGTACAAGAGATGAACCAATGGGACTGGTTTGAAGTGCGGGTCCTAAACTGATTGTCCAGAGCCATTTGCCGGCTTCTGCTCATCAAACGTGACGTGAATTGTTTCCATGATATTTCAAGTTCTCTTGTTGTAGATTCGGTAACCTTTACTGTTAGGTGCATAGCCTACAAAAACTCCAATGTCCGCTTTAGCTCTCAGTTTTACTAAATCTTGACCATCATTAGTTGGATAACATAAAGCACCGAACACACGAAGGAATGAAAGATCGGTTTTCTTCGTTGTGGACAAGTTCATATGGAGTTTTTCCATGAAAAGTGTGAATCATCGATTTGGGTGTAGCATGCAGCGGCGATGGCTTCACCCCAGAGAAACATTGGAACTTTTGAGTAAATCAACATAGTCCTTGCGACTTCCACAAGAGTTCGATTTTGTCTTTCAACTACACCGTTCTGTTGAAGAGTTCGAGGAACACTTATTTGATGATTGATTCCAATATTTTCATAAAACTCACCAAGTTGTTTGTTAACAAACTCAGTTCCATTGTCTGTTTTGATGATTCTGACCGTTTTGTTAAGACGAACCTGCAGCTGTTTATTAAGAGATGATCTAACCATGGCTCTTGATACCAATTGTTACATATTGGATTTCACAAACACACTAAACCATATGTCCATTTTAGAGAGAGAAAGTTAGAGGTTTAGGAACTTAGTGAGAAAAGAAAAATCTATTATGAGCTCCAACTCTCTACCTTGGAAGGTAGAGAGTATTTATAGTCTTACAATAAAACGGGCCGTGGATCAGTGCATACAAAGGTAAAGACCCGTCCGTGTTCCACGGTGTTACAAAACTAACTACTACTTAACATAAAATAACAATACGACTACTTGACTATATATACTTGAGGTGACCGACTCTTTAATACCTAGAATTTCTAATTCCTAACACTAATGATCAGTCAAATTCATCAACAGAGGTTGCCCCTAACCCAGTAAACATAGATAACCCTTCAGTTTCTATGAATCAAGAAGCGCCTACTGCAGATCACTCATCCTCATCATCAAATCCTCAATCATCAAGTGTACATTATAGAAATGTTTCTGGCACCTATGATGGAGATAACCCCTTTGATACTCCAAAAGATGCTCCATTTGAGAACATATTTGCTCCTAAACCAACTTTAGAACCATCTTCATCAAGAGATCCAAACTTCAAGGCTACTTCAGTCCCTCATCAACAACCACACGAACACCTTAGAAAATGGACACATGACCATCCATTGGACAACATCATTGGAAACCCTTCTCCTCCAGTATCCACTCATAAAAAACTTTCTACTGATGCCTTATGGTGCTTCTTCAACTCCGTACTATCTAAGGTCGAACCAAAAGACGTTAAAACTGCCATGACTGAAGACAGTTGGTTCAATGCCATGCAAGAAGAATATCATGAGTTCGATTGACTAGATGTATGGGAATTAGTACCTGCTATGATCATTGCTCTAAAGTGGATCTTCAAAGTAAAACTTGATGAGCATGGTGATGTGCTAAAGAACAAGGCTCGATTGGTTGCAAAAGGATACCTTCAAGAGGAGGGTATTGACTTTGAAGAATCATTTGCTCCAGTATCACGTAATTAGAATCTTCCCGCTAACGCGGCAAGTAAGAACATGTAGTCTATCGATGGATGTAAAGACGGCTTTTCTTAACGGAGATCCGAAGAAAGATACGTCAGCCAACCTCAAGGTTTTGTGAATCCGAGCATCCTACTCATGTCTATCACTAAAGAAGCCCAAGTGGTAATGCACACTATCAAAGTAACTCTGGATTCAGAAAGGAGCAGTGATCCGACATTTGTTAGGATTTGGAAAATCTAGTAGTTAAAGTATCGGTCACCTCAAGTATATGTAATCGTTAGAAAGCTCGTAGTCATAGTTATTTAGTGTTATGTAGTATTTAGTTAAGTAACACCGTGGAGGACGGACGGGTCTTTACCCACTATATGCCTGATCCACAGCCCGTCAGGTGGCGTTTTATGTAATGACTGTAAATACTCTCTACCTCCCAAGGTAGAGATTTGGAGCTCATAATAAGATTTTTCTTTCTCTCACTAAAGTTCCTAAACCTCTAACTTTCTCTCTCTAAAACCATTGTATACGCCTTCTTTGTCTATGGTTTGATGTGTATGTGAAATCCAATATGTTAAAATGGTATCAAGAGCCATGGTTAGATCATCTCTTACACATCCTTGGATTTCTAGTGGTTTTTAGATGGTTTTTGAGTTTGAAAAAGTTTAGTGATTTTTGCATCATTTGGTTCATTTCTTGTGTTAAAGTTTGAATTTTAGGTGTACTTTTGTGTTTAGGATCATTGTATGTGCTTGGGTTTTGATTTGGTAAGCTTGAATCACTGTGGTTGAGCTTGTTTTGGATTGAAAAGTGTGTTTTAAAGTTTTTCTTTGTAGCTTACTAGCGACTCTGATTCTGGAGTAATTTCTTGGTAGCGACTTACTTTGTTTCAGAAAAGGTAGCGAAGTTGTAGTATCTTTGGTAGCGACTTGGTCATAGCGACTTGCCTTTTCGATTGAGACAAATGTACAAACAAGTACACTTAGTGGATTCTCCACTACGGGTAGTTTGGTAAGGTTTAATTTTGCTTTCACATTTAGCTTTTCTTTTAAGTTTTTAGCTTAACTTGGTGACGTTACTTGCGCGACTTTCTTGGACTAGCGAAGTTACTCTTAGACTTGACGTTAGCTTAATTTGTTCTTAGCGAGTTTTCCTTAGCGAGTTGTCTACTTGCGATTTGTGTTTTACGTCTTAGCGATTTGGTGCATAGCGACTTGCTGTCAAAAATTGTAGCGATTTAGAACTTAGCGACTTACTTGCGAGTTGCTAATTACTTAGCAATTGGTGCTTAGCGACTTGTTAAAGGTTAAGGGCGACTTGGTTAACTTTTTGCTTGTAATACGGTTTTCTCTTGATTAAGTAAAATCCCGTGAAAGAATCTATTTCCCGGTTTAATCATAGAGTTAAAAATCCCGTGGTAAAAGCTGTAACATGTCTACCAACATATCCTACAATCATCTCCACTGTTCTGCTGAGGATGTTCAAGCACTGGTTCAGATACTCGTCCACCCATGCTTGACAGAATGACTACGACTCTGGGCTCAACGAATCGATTGTACTTGCTTGGAAAGGAAAATGGGGTCAACATTCTCAAATCGATTGATGAAGGACCGTATCAGATTGAGACTACAAGAGACTTAATTGATACAGCTGCAGATGGAACAATGATCTATGGGATAGACAGACCAAAGACATATGATGAGCTAAATGATAAGGAGAAAAAGAGATTCGATGTAGATATCGGGCTTCTAACATCATACTTCAAGGTCTTCCAAAAGAAATCTACAAGCTTATCAATCACAACACTGGCCAAGGCAAGTGGGATAATGTCAAGATGCTTCTTCTCGGTTCTGAATTAACAATGGAAGACAGAGAATCACAACTCTATGATGAATTTGAGCACTTCAAGATGAAACCGGATGAGAGTGTCTATGAGTATTACGTGAGATTCCACAAGCTTGTTAATGACATGAGGAACATCAAAATGACTATGCCAAACATTCACCAACTCAAAAGTTTGTGAACAACAAGAATCCCGAATGGCACAAGTTTGTCACCTCTGTGAAGCTAACCAAAGGATTGAAGAATACAAACTATGAGCAACTCTATGCCTTCCTTCTTCGGAATGAGAGACATGCTATGTTTGAAAAAAGGATTCTTGATCAATTCAAAACCAACAGGAGAGAGACAAGCTCATCAAATGATTCAACCGCCTTCTACTAAAATTGGAATTACCACCCAAGCATCTCAAGTTATACCCATGGGTAATGGTAATCACAAACTCATTCCTGATCCAATGTTCAAACAAGCCGATGCCGATGCACCACTCATGGGAAACTTCATTAATCAACTAGCTCTCATGATTAGTCAAAACATGAACTCTCTCCCACACACCAACAATAACCTCAGAACAGCATCTAATCCACACAATCAAGCCACCGTCAGAGATGGGAAAGTTATGGTACAACCAGCTCAAGAAAGGCGTATGAACAGGAAGAGGTGGAGTTGGTAGAGGTTATGCCGCAAATCGAATCGGGAAGGAATGGAAATCAAGGACAAGCAAAGCCATCAAGTGTTACAACTGTGGTGGTGAGGACATATTGCAAGGAACTGCACATCGCCAAAACGCCCTCAGAATGCAGAGTACTTTGGGGATAAGATGTTGCTTGTGCAAGCTCGACAGGATAATGGTGCTTTTGATGAAGAGGAGTTGTTGTTTGCCGAGGAAATGCCAAGACATATGATGCAGATGTGGATGAGCAACCAATTCAGAGATAGGGACAATCATCCAATGCCTTTCAAGTCACCGATTGTGATGCATACGACTTAGATGTGATGATGAACCTACAACGCACAAACAATTTTCATGGCTAGCATTTCTCCAATGGTCCTCCTAAAGTTTCTTCATCACACAACAAGCGGTCCATCCAAAGACAAAATCATTTCTGAGGTATTAAAACTATATGATGATGTTGATGTGCAAAAGATGCATGACAAAGTACAATCAATCTAAACTATTAAGTCAGATATTGAAAATATGGGTAATATCAATGTTGTCCCATATGATCAATATGTGACACAAAGTGAAAGTGAGGTCGTACCAAGTGATGCATCTTCTGCATTCAATGATGAGTCTTAACATGTGCCCCGATGATTCTGTATCTCTGAACTTAATGTCTATAAAGAACGAGTTGCTATTTATGAACAACGCGCTAAGTTTGAGTTAACTACTGCGGAGCCAGTGGACAAATTATTAGAAAAGGTAGGTTTAGAGAAGAAGTGTTAAAACAAGAGTTAAACTCCTTACAAGAAAAGCTTTCTAAAACTGCTAAGCAAAAACAAGAACTTCAAGAAAATGTTAAAGTGCTTAAGCAAGAATTTCATGCTAAGGAATCAAAACTTTTGAATGATTTTTCTAATCTAAAAACTTTGAAGAACAAGCTTGAAAATAAGTTGTACGCACAAGGGAATACCATTCAGATCGTGCCACATGGTCACTAAGCATAGTGTTTTAAGCGATAAGCATAGTGTTCCCATTATAGATAAACCCAACCCCGAGATTGGTAAGATAGCAAAAGCGACTCAAAATGTAATCTATGATGGCAATGAGATTCTTAAACCTAGACAAACACCTAGTTGCATTGAGTGCACTGAGGAAGATAGAAAATTAGATGATGCATCTAGGGAGAAAATGAATAAGAAGCTAGAAGATCCTGAATGTAAAAAGAATAACATAACTATCAAACCCCATGATTACAAGAAGGAAAACTAGATTTCCTTAAACAAGTTTAAGCCTCAAACGTTGTTAACACCTGAACAAAGTGTTCGAAAAAGGACTTAGATAAGCAAAAGCAGAGAATCTTGTTGAAAAACCCTCCCATTAGGAAAATGCCTTCAACGCTATCGTGTATCCTCCAAATACACCTATGCATCTAGTTCCAAGAACTATTGCCACTAAAAGCAAGACCTTAATCAGCCAATATGTTATCTTTCAACTATTTGTTGATTTTGAGAAAACTTGTAAGAAAAGGATCACACCCACGGATAATCAAGGGAAAGGGGTTTTGAACAACCAAAAGAATGCTATTTAACCGAGGTCATGCCTTTCTTTAAACAACTAAA
The DNA here is from genome assembly GCA_910596185.1 of Chrysanthemum makinoi. Classification (NCBI taxonomy): domain Eukaryota; kingdom Viridiplantae; phylum Streptophyta; class Magnoliopsida; order Asterales; family Asteraceae; genus Chrysanthemum; species Chrysanthemum makinoi. The sequence goes on from OU343217.1 coordinate 277,770,464, forward strand.
AGATCAATTTGAGAGTCTTAAAAAGGGATAGATTCAGATATTAAAGGAATGGAAAAGGAATTTGATGCAATGATAGTTGAGGTTAGTGACTATGAGCGAGCATTAAAATATAATGAGATTGAGAGGAAGAACTTGCATACATTGAATGAGAATCTTATTTCTGAATGTATTAAGTTGTGTGGCTCAAGATGTGTTTTACATCGTTACTAAATTGTTCCATTAATGCTTCTCAATTTCATGAATTATCTGTTGCTCTGAAAGTCTCCCATGATCGTGTCATTGAGCTTGAAAACAAACTCGAAACTTAATGAGAAAATTGATCAGGATGATCACGATAATTTGGTAAAGCATCTTTTCTAAACTAGAAGTTGAACATTTTGATTTACAACTAAAATATCAACATCTCAAAGAAAATGTTAAAACCTCAAATATCAAGACATCCTTGGATGTTCCTGAGTTTGATGCGCTTTTGAAATTAAACAAACGTGATGAACGATTCGATGCTCATTGTAACACGATAAGAAAGTTGAAAGCCCAAATTTCTCAATTAAAGGGTGAAAAGAACAATGTGACGGGCTCCCAAATGCCTCCTCCTTTAGATTCTCAGAGTTCTCAAACTTTTCATCTTCAAAACTTAGTTAATGCCTTACAAAAGGAAAACGAGAGTTTTCTAGAAGAAAATGAAAAAGTTAAACGACACTTTAAAGAGTTATATGATTCAATGAAAGTCACCGTGACCAAAACAACTAAAAATAACGCCTTTACAAAAGGAAATTGAGAATCGAGGAGTCGTGAAAAATGGGAAATCCACTTGTCTTTAATGAGAATGTTGCATCAAAGTCATCCAGACTGCAAATATACGTGATGTTAAATACATTCCTTCTCCTCTTAGGAATAATGAACCTGTGTTTCATAACTATTGTGCTCACCTTAAGGATAGTCTAGAATGTCTCCGTGAGATTGTGGACGAGGATTTCATTAACAAACCACTTGATAGAGAAATTAGGTTTGCTTGCATTCAGGCCAAACGATCTCAAGAGCTCCTAGAATGTTTAATTGCAACATGTCCTAAATCCTTAGGTGCGAAAGGAAAAGCTGTGATGCCTTGTTCTATGCCTAGTGCCAAGCATACAAACCATTCTATGCCCAAGAAAGTGAACACCAATGTCCTTCTAGTAGTACGCAGATCCCTTGCACATCTAGTTCAGGAATGCAAAAAGTAGATCAACCAACTAATGTTCCCATAATTCCTCTACAGAGTAATCAGTGACATTAAAGCAAGCGGTCAAAGCCTCCAGACAATACAAAGCAAGATAGGACCTTGCAAGCTAAGAATGTGCATTGGAAGAGAGTAGAAGACCAACCTAGGAACACTAAGTTTGAGTTGAATAAAACGAATCGTGTTGATTCTAGTATTAGCCATAGCGCATCGTAATTAATTCAATTCTCGATACTATTTGCAAACCATGTAATGATGTCTGCTTGAATTGTCGCTAATCATGAATATGGTGTGAATGTTTTGTCTAATGCTGTAAATGCCCGTTAAAATTGTTAATACTAAAAATCATGCTAAGAAGGCTAAAAGGCAAAGACGAAAGAAAGTTAGAAAATAATGGAAAACCCATAGAAGAACTTTAGTAAGATAGGTTATCAATGGATACCTTTTGGCCATAAGTTTAATCTTAATGAGTTTTGCCCTCAATCTGCTAAGACAATGCCCACTAGGAAATGGATGCCTACTGGTAGAACTATCTCTTTAAGAAGTGAACATACTTTGAATAGGTCAAATACGGACACCAGCATTGCATCTATTCCTGATGATTCCATTGTTCTGATATGGATCTAGATGTGGGTGTTCCAATAGCTGTTACTAACCAAATGGAACCCATTCTTGCATGGGGATCCCAATTATCCAGTTTATCCATTCTTGTCTCTGTGTTCAACCCAGATCGCTCAAATCGTTCGTGGTACTTGGACTCGCCTGCTATTCCAAGCATATGACCGGAGACCGTCGCGCTGCTCATGAACTTCGTGAGTAAATTCATCGGACTGTTAGATTCGGGAACGACCATTTTGGAGCAATTATGGGTTATGGTGATTATGTAGTTGGCAAAAGTGTAATCTCTAGGGTATATTATGTTGAAGGTCTTGGTCATAATTTGTTCTCTGTTGGTCAATTTTGTGATTCCGATCTAGAAGTGGCCTTTAGAAAACATACTTGTTTCGTTAGAGAACTTGATGGTGTGGAATTATTAAGAGGTACTCGTGGTTCAAACCTATACACCATCTCTATCGAAGACATGATGAAGTCTTCTCCCATTTGCTTGTTGTCAAAGGCTTCTAAAACAAAGTCATGGTTATGGCATCGTCGTCTCAATCACTTGAACTTCGCACCATTAATAATCTTTCCGAAAGGATCTTGTCGAGGCTTACCCAGATTAAAATATGAAAAAGATCATCTTTGTTCAAATTTGCCAATTGGGAAAAGCAAGAAATATGCCCACAAACCAAAACCCACAAATTCTCAGAATGGAAGTTCTTCATACCCTTCATATGGATTTGTGCGACCAATGAGAGTGCAAACGATAAATGGGAAGAAATACATTCAAGTAGTTGTTGATGACTACTCTATTTACTGGTAAAGTTTTTGAGGACAAAGGATGAAACCTGATGTCATCATCAAACTAATCAAACAGCTTTCAGTGTTCGACTCAACAATACAGTTAGAATTGTTCGAATGCACAATGGCAAGAGTTTGTTAACAAATACTTAAGTCAATTTTATGAAAGTGTTGGAATCAGTCATCAAAGAAGTGTTCCACGAACTCCTCAACAGAACGGTGTAGTTGAAAGACGAAATCGAACTCTTGTGGAAGCCGCAAGAACAATGCTAATTTATTCAAAGGTTCTAATGTTTCTCTGGGCAGAAGCCATTGCCACTGCTTGCTACTCCCAAAATCGTTCCCTCATACACACATCTCATGAAAAAACTCCATATGAACTTGTCCATAAACGAAAACCTGATCTCTCCTACCTTCGTGTGTTTGGTGCGTTGTGCTATCCAACGAATGACGGTCAAGATCTAGGTAAATTAAGAGCTAAGGCGAACATTGGAGTTTTTGTAGGTTATGCATCAAACAAGAAGGGTTACCGAATCTACAACAAAAGAACTCGAGATATCATGGAAACTATTCACGCTACGTTCGATGAGCTGTCCGGGCAAATGGCTCCAGGACAATCCAGCCTGACCCGATCTCAACCTTCATCAAGTAGTCCTATCGCTCTACTCTTGTTCTAAATCCTCACCGCAACTCCTTATGTACCTCCTTCCAAGATGATTTGAAGAAATTATTTAATCCAATGTTTGATGAACACTATGAGCCAAGTGCTAATGATCTGTCAATTCCATCACAGAGGCTGTTCCTATCCTCACAACGGTTAACCCTTCTATGTCATTAAGTCAAGAAGCGCCTGCCGCCATCACTCTTCTCATCAACAAATCATCAATCATCGAGTGTACATGATGGAATGTGTTCACCTATGATGGAGATAATCCCTTTGCTACTCCTGAAGATGCCCCTTTGAAAACATATTTGCTCCTGAATCATCATCGAACCATCTTCATCGGAGAAATCGACTCGCTACTTCAGCCTCAACAACAACCACACAAACACCTTATAAAATGGACACATGATCATCCATTGGACAACATCATTGGAAATCCCTCTCGCCCAGTATCCACTCGTAAACAACTTGCAACTGATGCCTTATGGTGCTTTTTCAACTCCGTACTATCCAAGGTCGAACCAAAAGACGTTAAACTGCCATGAATGAAGACAACTGGTTCAATGCCATGCAAGAAGAAATTCATGAATTTGATCGACTAGATGTATGGGAATTAGTACCGTCTCCTGCGTGCTATGATCATTGCTCTAAAGTGGATCTTCAAAGTAAAACTTGACGAGCATGGTGATGTATTAAAGAAAAAGGCTCGATTGGTTGCAAAAGGATACCGTCAAGAGGAGGGTATTGACTTTGAAGAATCATTTGCTCCAGTTGCTCGTATCGAGGCAATCAGAATCTTCTTGGCTAATACTGCAAGTAAGAACATGGTAGTCTATCAGATGGATGTAAAGACGGCTTTTCTTAACGGAGATCTTAAGGAAGTCGATACGCCACCAACCTGAAGGTTTTGTGAATCCAGAGCATCCTACTCATGTCTATCGCTAAAGAAGCTCTTCTTTAAGAAAGCTCCAAGGGCATGGTATGATACGCTATCAAAGTTTATTCTATCTATGGATTCAAGAAAGGAGCAGTTGATTAGACATTGTTCACCAGAAAGTCAGGCAAACATTTAATTCACGTTCAAATTTATGTTGATGATATTATTTTTGCCTCGACTGACCCCAATGAATGTGATCATTTTTCTAAGGAGATGGGCTCCAAATTTCAAATGTCAATGATGGGATAAATGTCATTTTTCTTGGGATTACATATTTCACAAAGTCCCAGAGGCATTTTTATAAATCAATCTAAATATGCAAATGAGATTTTAAAGAAATTTGGATTTGATTCTTGTGACCCTGTTGACACTCCCATAATAGAGCGTACTAAACTGGATGAGGACAACTCAGGGATCATGGTAGATCAAACGAAATATCGTAGTATGATTGGATCCCGGATGTACCTCACAGCCAGAGAGACCGATATTCTGTTCGTTGTATGCATGTGTGCTAGATACCATGCTAAGCCTACCAAAAAGCACCTTGAAGCGGTTAAACGGGTCTTTCGGTATCTCCAAGGAACCATCAATATGGGACTTTGGTACGCGAAGGACACCGGTATGTCACTAATGACCATGCAGTTGCCGATCATGCGGATGTCAAGATACACGTCGAAGCACGCCGGAGGTGCTCTTTTTGGGTGATAAGCTTGTGAGTCGGGTTCTAGAAACAAATGAGTATGTCTATATCCTCTACAGAGGCAGAATACATAGCCATGTCATCTTGTTGTGCTCAAATCCTATGGATGAGATCCCAATTATCTTACTATGACTTTGAATTCAACAAAATCCTCTCAGATTGTGATAACAAAAATGCCATTGCTCTCTCATGCAACAACGTACAACACTCAAGAGCAAAGCACATCGACATTCGACATCATTTCATTAGGG
>OU343217.1:277775735-277899282 GCA_910596185.1 Chrysanthemum makinoi
ATTCAAGGCATGTGATCATGAGAACACAAGCATTAAAGAGCATACTCCAAAATGAAACAAATGAGGATTTTTCATCAAAAATAGACAAAATAGAAGGTGAAACACTTTGTTTCACGGATCCTTCCCTTGAGATCCGGCCCAGCATGAAGGCCGGATCCGTGGGTCCGGGTGATCCGTGCATCACAAAAGTGAAAACAATTTGCCTATTGTGTGCCTATATGCAAACTATTTGGAGTTACGGTTATCTCAACTCCTAAAAAGAAAAAAAAAAAACTAGAAGTAGAAAAGCATCCTATTGAGATAACCCGAAAACACATAGTTAGTACATGAGTACGTAATTTTGTGTTATCAATGCTCCTAATTCATTGTTGTGTAAATGAATGTACCCGAAAACATATATATTAGTGTCCCCTTTAGCATTCAAAAGACATGAGATGCAATGAAAACGGGTTTTACTTTGTATTAATAATGAAAAGGCGATTTGTCCTAGTCGTGAGAAATTGCTTTTGTGAAATTGATACGGGAAGGTATCATCCTTTTAAAAAACATTTTGAAAAGAGGTTTTCTTTGAAAATGTGTATTAAATAAGAAAGCTATAGGTGGAAAACTTATCTTGGGTTTTGAAAATTCCCGTATTGTTTGTGAGTTGTGCGTGAAATAGAAATCCTAGACTCAAAAAGAAGAAGGCTAGTGTTTACATACCTTGTAGAGTCAAATAAGTTACGACGCTTGTTCCATTAGACCAAGACCAAGACGAAGTAGGTTGAATTGTTCCCGCTTCAACGGTTTGTGAGGACGCTCGGCTATGTTGTCTTCGATGCTACCTTCTCAATAGAGATGTTCCCTTTTGAACATTGTCTCTTAGGAAGTGATGATTAATCTCTATATGCTTTGTGCGAGAATGCAATACCGGATTCTTGCTTAAGTCGATGGCACCTTTGTTGTCACATAGGATGGCTATGTCGCTAGATGAATGTCGTAGTCTACTAACGCTTGTTTCATCCATAGTGCTTGTTGGCATGCTTTGCCGCGGAGATGTACTTGGCTTCGGTTGTTGATATTGCAAGTGCCGTTTGTTTCTTAGAAAACCAAGATGTTAAGCAACATCCCATTAAAGTACATACCCCACTTGTACTTTTTCTATCAACGAATCACTCGCATGGTCAATCTGATATACAATTGTTTCTACTCCCGCGTTCTTAGGATACCATAATATTAATTGTGTTGTACCCTTAATATATCTAAATATTCTTTTTACGGCTTCTAGGTGTGATGTTTTAGGGTCTTCTTGAAACCTAGCACATAAGCAAACACTAAACATGATATCCGCCTACTTGCCGTGTGAGGTAGAGAAGACTACCTATCATGCCAATGATATTTAGTATTATCATTGAGTCCTAATTGGTTTCACTCTTTTTAGACCAATTTCTTTAACATCTCCTTTATGTATTTAGATTGATTGAAGAAGATACCATCTTCTACTTGTTTTATTTGTAGACCAAGAAAGAAACTAAGTTCTCCCATCATACTATCTCAACTCGTCATGCATGATTTTAGAGAAATCATCACACATGTCTTGACAAGTGGATCCGAATATAATATCATCTACATATATTTGTACTATGATTATATGTGACTCTTTTCTTTAGTAAAAGTGTGTTGTCAACTAACCCTATGGTATAGTTGTGTTTAACTAGAAATGACTTGAGTCTATCATACCAAGCTTTTGGAGCTTGTTTAAGACCGTAAAGGGCTTTCTTTATTTATACACATGTTTGGGTTTTTCAAAATCAATGAAGCTAGGAGGTTGGGCTACATATACTTCTTCATTAATGAAACCATTTAGAAAAGCGCTTTTGACATCCATTTGATAAAGCTTTAGATCATTAGCACAAGCATATGCAAGAAGTATTCTTATAGACTCTAATCTAGCCACGGGGGCATAGGTCTCATCAAAGTCTATTCCCTCTTGTTGGTTATACCCTTGAGCAACGAAGTCTAGCCTTGGCAACCCGCTTGCATCTAATTTGTTTTTATAAACCCATTTGGTTCCTATTATGGTTTGATTACTAGGTGGAGGGACAAGTGTCCAAACATCATTAGAAACAAATTGATTTAGTTCTTCTTGCATAGCCATTACCCAACTCTCATCTTTATGGCTTCTGTGTATTCTTAGGTTCTAAGGTTGAAACGTAACAAAACAAGCTACTTTGGTTTTGAACTTGAGACCTTAATGTTCGTTCGCTTAGTTTTCCTATGACTTTATCTACGGGGTGATCTTTTGACTCTTTAATGTTTACTATTTCATTACTTAGAGGTTCTTCTTCTTCACTTATCTTTTTCTTTATTACTATAGCTTCACTTTCTATAATCTCGTCATCGACAAGAGGTGGAGAGGGTTTGGGTGGACTTTCATCAAATATTATATTTAATGACTCTTCTACCTTCATTGTTTCTTTGTTTAATATGACGTAAGCTTTGCTATTTGGCGCATAACCTAAAAAGATACCTTCGGTTGATTTAGGATCAAATTTTGTAAGGTAATCTTTAGTGTTAAGAATAAAACATTTACTACCAAAGACTCTAAAGTGATTTAACGTAGGCTTTTTGCCTCAGAGTAACTCATATGGAGTTTTTCCTAAGATTGGTCTAATTAAGACTCGATTGAGTATGTACGCTGAAGTATCAACGGCATTACACCAAAACTTTTGAGGTATGGATTGTTCATTAAGCATGGTTCAACTCATTTCTTGTAGGGTTCTATTCTTTCTTTCTACTACCCCATTCATTGTGGAGGCGTGGAGCCGAGAAGTGTAGTAATACCATTAGCGCACAAAAGCTCAATTGCACTTCTATCGAATTCCCTACCATGATCCGGCCTAATAGACACTATGGGACTTCCTAGTTGTCTTTGGATCATTTTGCTTAATATTTCAAAATAATTAAAGGTTTCCGCTTTGTTCTTTAAGAATTTTGTCCATGTATACCTAGAATAGTCATCCACTATGACCAAAGTGTAGTAGTTGCCTCCATAACTTTGGATAGCGGATGGACCAAATAAATTCATATGTAGTAATTCTAGACACCTAGTTGTAGACACCATGTTTTTAGCTTTATGACTAGAATGAGCTTGTTTTTCTACATTACAAGCATCACAAAAATGATGTTCATATTTTAACTTAGGTAGATCTTTTACTAGATCTTTGGATGATAGCGATTGAAGAAGTCGCATGTTGGCATGACCCAATCTTCAATGCCATAAGGTCGAAGTATCATCCATAGAGGTAAGACATAGTTTGTCTTTGGTTTCATTACCGATTTTAATGACATAGACTCCATGTTTCCTAATTCCTCTTCCTATGGTTATGCCATTTTTTAGTATCTTACTACCGGTTTAGGTAAAAAGTACATTGCACTTTTTATCACATATTTGTCCTATACTTAAGAGGTTAAAGTTTAGGTTTTCTATGCGGACACACATTCAATGGTTAGAGATTTGTTAGAAATCGCACTTTTACCATGATTCTACTTTGCTATTTCCAAACACCACATTACCTCCATTTATGGATTCATATGTGGAGAATAGATCCCTATTGCCGATCATGTGCCTCGTGCACCCGCTATCCTTGACCCATTCATCGGGGTCTAGGTCCACCTTTAAGCACACCTAAAACAATAATAAACTCAAAAGTTTGGTCCCCATTTGTTCATGGGTCCATCAAGTAGTAAACATTCCATTCATATTAGACATGTATGGATAAGATGAGTATGCATTCCATGGATCAAAGTTTTGAAAAGGAAAACCGTTTTGCATATTTTCATTCCATCTCATTTGATGGTTACTTTTGGGTAAATTATTAGGTCTCCTAAATGAATTAGGTTTTGAAAATGATGGAGCTTTGTTTCTTGTAAAAGTAGGATTATATTTTGGAGGTGGTTGTCTAGAAGCATATGAGTTGGTTTCTTCCTATTAACGATAACAAATTCAGTTCTAGATGAAGAAGCTATGTTACTACCACTATTTGCTACAGTGCATCCACGATCCCTCGGCCGTACAACACTAGCCGTTCCCTTATCAAGGATCCGGGATCCCACAACATAATGGTTTTTCTAGTGCCTTAACAAATTTTGTCTCTTTATTTTCACTAGTTGATGGATCAAGTTGTTGAACACCTAAACCGCTTTGGTTGTTGCCGTTTTAACACCATCTAGTATCGTATCTAAAGTGTTTGTACTCATTCTAGCAATTTTAGAATCTAGATTATCAACTAGTGTTTGAAGTTGAACGCAAAGTTCACATTCACCACTTGCTATCTTACCCTTTTCCAAACGTTTTAGTTTTGCTTTTAGTTCTATGACTTCTTTGTCTAAACGCTGGTTTTGACTCTTTAAAAGCTTGTTTTTGTTAACTAGTTTTAAGCTAATATTGCATAGTTTATTATATTCATTATGCAATGAGTCATCATCAAGTGATGAGCTACTATAGTATTCGTGACATACCTCGCCATTTGCCATGAGACAAATTTCTTCGCCCCTCCTCGCCACTCATTCCCCTGCCGCCTAACTTTTGATCATCCCGTATGGGACACTTACTAATAAAGTGGTTTGGGTCCCCACATTTAAAGCAAGTATGATCATCCATTGGCTTTTCGCCTTTTGCTTTTTCGAAAACCTTTCTTATCGTCATACGGTTGTTTGACGTATCTTCCCTTTCTTCTAAAGAACTTTTAAAGTCCCTACCGCCATGGCGCACTCCTCGCGTCACTACTTGAAGAGGAGTACTCTTCATCGCTTGAAGCCTTTTTGGCTTTAAGGGCAAGAGATTTGTGTTTCTTTCACCTGAGGCTTCTGAGTCTTTAGCAAGGACAAGCTCGTAGACTTTTAGGTTGCCTATGAGTTCGTCGAGAGTAAGAATTGTCAAATCTTTTGACTCTTCGATCGCCGTCACCTTGATCTCCACTTCGATGGAAGTGCCCTTAGATATCTCCTAACATGGTTACGGCTAGAAAAGATTCATCAAGTGCTTGTAAAGATGTAATAATAGTATTAAAGTTAGCAAATGAATGATCTATAGTTTCCTCATCCGATATTGAAAATTGTTCATATTGTTGAACAAATAAATCAATTTTATTATTTTTAACTTGTTGGTTGCCTTGATGAGTTACAACTAAAGAATTCCAAATTTCTTTAGAGGTTTTAAGCATAGAAATTCTTTCAAATTCCTTTTTGGGTAAAGTATTATATAAAACCATTTTTGCTTCACTATTTTTAGAAAGCTTTTTCTTCAATTCATCACTTAATTTATCATGAGGTATGTTAACTATATTTCCTTTATCATCATTTGAGGTAACCTCAAAGTCGCCTTCAACAATAATGTACCAAATATCAATATCTTTAGATTTCACATATGTTTCAAATCTATTTTTCCAATATATAAAACCATTAGTTTGTAGTGGTGGTCGCTGTATAGATTGCCCTTCCTTATAATTTTCAGAACCCATAGTGATCGAAAAGTTTTAAAATACAATTTTATTTTAAAACTTTTATAAACTTAGCTCTTGATGCCAATTGTGGAAAACTAGAAGGGGTTGAATAGTTTTGCAGATTTTACGTTAGTTTCGAAAACTTTTAGATTTGTTAATATGTGAGATCTTATGGATGTAGAGAAAGTATAGATCTAATGATAAAGCAAGTAAATAAAGTAAAGCTTAAGGAAAGAAAAGACACAACCATGTATAGTGGCCGCTACAAGGACACCTTCCTTGCCCTACTCCACCCCCGAAGTCACCTACTCGAGTTTGAAGCACTATGTCAACAAACTCCTTCACTTGGCGGAGAAGCCTTCACAACGTTGCTTTACACTTTTTTCTGTACAAAGCTAAATACCAAGTCCGTAGCACGATGGACCAAACCAACACGACTATTACACAACAAGTATGTGAAATATCAAATACAAGATCTTCGCTACAGAAATCTTGCGGAGTGACAAATCAATCAAGGACCCCTTGCTTGGATGACTTGTAGAATGCTCGTGATCTTGCCTTAGAGAAGGACCTATATAAGGATCACAAATAGAAAGAAAGAAGAACAACTCTATAGATCAAGTGATCTATATGTTATAAGAGAATGAGAGTGTATGAGAGATTTAGTAAGAAGAGGGGTGAGTTAGAATGAAGAAATGGCTCTCATTTATAGGCAAAATTTTCATCGCTCCTCGATCCCACGGACCTTCCACTTGGGATCCGACTAGTGTAATCCTAGGGATCCGTGGTACGCTCCTCTTTGCCCATGGGTTTTGTGGTTATGGGTCATGGGTTATGGGTAGGTCAATGGGTTTTCTTTAGATTCAATGTATCTAAGTATACATTGCATCTAGTCTACTTGGGTATGGGTTAAGATCCATGGATTATGGTTTTTACCCATCCTAATAAACTATTACAACAAATGCTTAATTATTACATTTTTGTATTTAAATGGCTATATGTAAATGCTTTACAAAAATAACATGTATCCTTATAATTATACTTAAGATAACATTATATTTGTTATCAACAAAACACAAAGAGATCGCAAAATATTAATAAACGTTTTTACGGTTTATTTGTATTAACAATCTCTCTTACATATTCTTGGATTTCTAGTGGTTTTAGATGGTTTTTGAGTTTGAAAAAGTTTAGTGGTTTTTGCATTATTTGAATCATTTCTAGTGTTAAAGTTTGAATTTTGGGTGTACTTTTGTGTTTAGAATCATTGTAAGTGTTGGTTTTGATTTGGAAAGCTTGAATCACTGTGGTTGAGCTTGTTTTGGATTGAAAAGTGTGTTTTGAAGTTTTTCTTGTTAAATACTGGTTCTCGTTGTGTTTTTAATCGTAGCGACTTGCTTCAGTAAAAGTTAGCGAAGTTACGCTTGTTAGTTGTTAGCTTACTTGAGCCTAGTTTTAATTTTGTCTATTGAGACAGTTTCATTAAATATACAAGTTAGTGGATTCTCCACTACTGCCATCGACTTGGTGAGGTTAGCTACTGCTTCAAAAATTGTTAGCGCAGTTGTAGTGTAAATTGTTAATGCATTTGATACTAGGGACTTGATCTTAGCGAAGTTAATTTCTTTAGCAACTTAACCGTGTCAGCTTAATTTTGGTGCTTAGCGATTTGTTGTCATAAATCTTAGCGACTTGGATCTTAGTGAGTTGCTCTAGCTTTACTCGACCTGCAAGTGCAAATGACTTGGTGTTTTAGCGACTTGTGTCCAAAGAACTGGGTCTTAGCTTAATTTGGGCTTAGCAACTTGGTTCAATAAATCTTAGCTTAATTTGTTGATCTTTTGTTTGTATATGGGTTTCTCTTGATTTAGTAAACTTCATAAAAGAATCTATTTCCCTGTTTAATCATTGAGTTATAAAATCCCGTAACTGTGAAACATGTCTACCAACGCATCTACAATCATCTCAACTGCTGTCAGGATGTTCAAGAAATGGTTCGATACTGCCCACCCATGATTGACAGAATCACTACTTCTACCTCTGGGCTCAATCGAATCCATAGTAATTGCCTTGGAAAGGAAATCAACATTCTCAAGTAAATTGATGAAGGACCTTATCAGATTGAGACTACAAGAGACATAATTGATATTACTGTGATTGAACCATGATCTTTGGATTGACAGTAATTCAAAGACGCATGATGAGCTTCAAAGGATATGAGAAAAAAGAGATTCGAGCGTGATATCGTGGCCTCAAACATCATACTAGGGTCTCCAAAAGACATCTACAAGCTTATCAATCACAACACCGCCAAGGCGCTTTGGGATAATGCCTTTGTGTTCCATTAACCAAGGGAAGCAGAGAATCATAACCGTATGATGAGTTTGAGCACTTCAAGATGAAACCATGAGAGTATCTATGAATACTCACGTGAGATTCCATAAGCTTGTAAATGATATGGGGAATATCGAATGACTATGCCAAACATTCAAATTTAACTCAAAGTTTGTGAACAACATGAATCCCTTAATGACACAAGTTTGTCAACTTGCGGAAGCTAACCAAAGGATTGAAGGACACAAACTATGAAAGAACTATATGCCTTCCTTCTTCGTAATGAGAGACATGCTATGTTTGAAAAGATTCTTGAAAGCTCAAATCTAAGGTGGGAGAAACTAGTTTGTCAAATGACTCAACCGCTTCTACACCAATGTTGTTATTACTACCAAAGCCTCTCAAGTCATACCCACGGGTAATGGTAATTATAAACTCATTCCTCGATCCGAGGTCAGCTTAGTGTCGAATGCCGATGAAGTTATGGGACACTTCATTAATCAACCTGCTCTCATGGTTAAACAAACTTGACTTAGTCCACATACCAACAGCCTTCAATAACAATGAGATCGACCAGATCCATCTACACAATCATGCCGTTGTCGAGATGGAAAGATTATGGGCAAACCACCAAGGAAGACATACTAACAAGGATGGTTGGAGCGGTGTTATGGAATGTTGAGTTGATAGAGGATTTGTGGCAAATCAGAATAGGGAAGGATTGGAAATCTCAAGGTCAAGCCAAGCCACTAAGTAAAGCAACTATGGTGGTGATGGACATATTGCTAGGAACTGCACATCTCCAAAACGTCCACAGAATGCAGAATACTTTAGAGACAAGATGTTGCTTGTGCAAGCTCAGGATAATGGAGCCGCTTTAGATGAAGAGGAGTTGTTGTTTCTTGCCGAGGGCAATGCCAAGACATATGATGTTTCATGTTGATGAACAACCAATTCAGGAGATAGGTCATAATCATCAAAATCCATTTCAAGTAGCTGACTGTGATGCATTTGACTCTGATGTCGATGATGAACCTACCGCCCAAACAATCTTCATGGCTAGCATCTCAACCATGGTATCTCCAAAGGTCTTCCACCACAACAAACTGGTCCATCCAAAGACAAAATCATCTCGAGAGGTATTAAACTATATGATGATGTTGATTAAAAGAAACATGATAGGTTCAATAGCAGGAAACCGCTGACTCGTGATATTGCTAATATGGGCAATGATAATCTTGTCCCATATGATCAATATAATCCAATGTGAAAGTGCAATTGAACCAAGTGATGTATCTAATGCAGCCAATGATGACTATATCTTTGATGAATACTAATCGCATGTTCTCATGATTCCTTTCGCCATATAATCGAATCAATGCCTATAAAGAACAAGTTGCTATTTATGAACAACGCGGTTAAGTTTGAGTCAATTTCACCCATGAGCAGAAAATGGATGACCAAATGCTGCATAAATTATTAGAAAAGTAATTTTAGAGAAGAAGTATTAAAACAAGAGTTAAACTCCTTACAAGAAAAGCTTTAAACCGCTAAGCAAAAACAAGAACTTTAAGAAAATGTTAAAATGTCAAGCAAGAATTCAATGCTAAGGAATCAAACTTTGAATGATTTTCCAACTAAAAACTTTGAAAACAAGCTTGAAAATAAGTTGTACGCATAAGGGAATACCATTCGACCGCTTCACTTGATCACTAAGCATAGAGTTTTAAGCGATAAGCATAACATTCCCCTGTTATGAAACCAAACCGTGAGGTCATTAAAAAGGCTAGAGCCGCTTCATAAGGTACTTTATGATGGTAATGAAATCCTTAAGCTCTAGACAGAACCTAGTTGCACGGAGAAAGTGCACCGAGAGAAGATAAGAAATCGACAAAGTCACTAGGGAAAATTGAATATGAAGTTAGAAGATCCCGAGTGTAAATGAATAATATAACAATCAAACCCCATGATTACATTAAGGAAAATGGATATCCTAAACAAGTTTAAGCCTCACACTATGACCCCTAACAAGTGTTCGAAAAAAGGATATGGATATGAAAAAGCTACAAAATCTTGTTGAAAAGAATCCCCCTGTAGGAAATTCCCAAAGCAACCGTGGTATCCTCCTAACACCAATGCATTTAGTTCCTAGATCTATTGCCACTAATAGCAAGACCTAATCACTCGTATGTTATTGTTTATCACCGCTTGTTGATTTTGAAAAACGTAAGAAGAGAATCACACCTGCTGTGGATAATCAAGGGAAAGGGGGTTTTAGCAAACTAAAGAATGCTATCTAACCGAGGTCATGCCTTTCTTTAAACAATTAAAAGGTCAATTTGAGAGTCTTCAAAAGGGATAAATTCAGATATTAAAGAAATGGAAAAGGAATTTGATGCAATGATAGTTGAGGTCATGATTATGAAATCGTGAACTCAAATATAATGAAGTTGAAAGGAGGAACTTGCACATCTTAAATGAGAATTTGATTTCTAGTTGTGTTGCTCAAGATGTTTTATAATCAAGTACTAAGCACCTATTACCTCGCATTTTCATTAATTATCTATTGCATTGAAAGTTTCCCATGATCGTGTCATTGAGCTTGAAAACAAAACTCATAACTAAATGAGAAAATTGATCAGGATGATCACGATAATTTGTTAAAACATCTTTCTAAACTAGAAGTTGAACATTTTAATTTACAACTAAAATATCAACATCTTAAAGAAAATGTCAAAACCTCAAATATCAAGACATCCTCGACATGTTCCAGAAGTTTGATGCGCCAATAAACAAACGCAGGATGAAATCGTATTCTAGCTCATTGTAACAAGACTTAAAGTTGAAAGCCCAAATCTCTCAATTAAAGGGTTAAAAGAACAATGTGACTAGATCCCAAATGCCTCCTCCTTAGATTCTCAAGATTCTCAAACTTTTCATCTTCAAAACTTAGTTAATGCTTTACAAAAGGAAAATGGGAGTTTCTAGGAAGAAAATGAAAAGTTAAACAACACTTTTAAAGAGTTATATGATTCAATGAAAGTCACTTCGTGACAAAAACAACAAAAAAATAACGCCTTTACAAAAAGAAATTGAGAATCCGAGGAGTTAGAAAAAAGGGAAATCAGCCACTTGTTTTAATGAGAATGTTGCATCAAAGTCATCCTCGACTCCAAATATATACATATGATCAAGTAAATACATTCCTCCTCATCTTAGGAATAATGAACTTGTGTTCATAACTATTGTGCTCACCTTAAGGATAGTCTAGAATGTTCCTAGAGATTTGTAGAAGAGGATTTCATTAATAAACCTCTTGATAGAGAAATTAGGCTTGCTTGCATTCATGCCAAAACGCATCTCAAGAGCCGCTAGTAATGTTTAATTGCAACATGTCCTAAATCCTTAGGTGCGAAAGGTAAAGCTGTGATGCCTTGTTCTATGCCTAGTGCCAAGCATACAAAAACCATTCTATGCCCAGCTTTAAGAAAGTGAACACTCAATGTGCCTTCAAGTAGTTCGTGATCCCCTCGCACGCCAGTTCAGAATGCAAAAGTAGATCAACCAACTAATGTTCCCATAATTCCCACAGAGTAATCAAGGACATAAAAGCAAGCCGTCAAAAGCCTCCGGTGAAATACCAAGCAAGATAGGACCTCTAAGCTAAGAATGTGCATTAAAAGAGAGTAGAAGATCACCCTAGGAATATTAAGTTTGAGTTGAATAAAACTAATCGTGTTGATTCTAGTATTAGCTATAAGCTGCAGACCGTAATTAATTCAACTCGCTACTATTCGCAAACCATGTAATGATGACCGGTTGATTTCAAGTATTTAATCATGAATGTGGTGTGAATGTTTTGTCTAATGCCGCCAAATGCCATGATAAAACTCAAGTAATGTTAAAATCTGCTAAGAAGGCTTAGCTATAAAAGCCGAAAGAAAGTTAGAAAACAGTGGAAACCCACAGGAAGGAAATTTAGTAATATAGTGTTAGGATTTCGAAAATCCAGTAGTTAAAGTGTCGGTCACCTCAAGTATATGTAATCGTTAGAAAGCTCGTAGACGTAGTTATTTAATGTTAAGTAGTATTTAGTTAAGTAACACCGTGGAGGACGGACGGTTCTTTACCCACTGTATGCCCGATCCACCGTCAATGTATGCTTTATGTAATGATTATAAATACTCTCTACCTCCCAAGGTAGAGAGTTGGAGCTCATAATAAGATTTTTCTTTCTCTCACTAAAGTTCCTAAACCTCTAACTTTCTCTCTCTAAAACCATTGTATACTTCTTTCTTTGTTTATGGTTTGATTTGTATGTGAAATCCAATATGTTACAAATGGTATCAAGAGCCATGGTTAGATCATCTCTTACATATCCTTGGATTTCTAGTGGTTTTAGATGGTTTTTGAGTTTGAAAAGTTTAGTGGTTTTTGCATCATTTGGTTCATTTCTTGTGTTAAAGTTTGAATTTTGGGTGTACTTTTGTGTTTAGGATCATTGTATGTGCTTGGTTTTGATTTGGTGCTTGAATCAATCGTGGTTGAGCTTGTTTTGGATTGAAAAGTGTGTTTTTAAAGTTTTTTCTTGGTAGCTTACTACTGGCTCTCGAGTGAATTTCTTGGTAGCTACTCTGCTTTCAAAAAGTAGGTAGCGAAGTTGTAGTATCTTTGGTAGCGACTTGGTCATAGCGACTTGCCTTTGAGCGACAGTTTTAATAAACAAGCATAATTAGTGGATTCTCCACTACGGTAGCTTACTTGGTAAGGTAGCGACTTGCTTTCAATTTTGATAGCTTAATTTGTTCTTAAGTTTCAGCTACTTTGGTGTTAGATTTGGACCTAGCGAAGTTGCTATTTAGCTTAATTTGACATCTTAGCTTATTTGGTGCATAGCTTAATTTGTCAGCCAAAATTGTGAGCATTTGGAACTTAGCAACTTGTCTTCTAATTACTTAGCTTAACTTGGTGCTTAGCTTACTGGTTCAAGGTTTTAGCTTGGTTAACTTTGTTGTAATACTTTTTGATTTAGTAAAATCCCGTGAAAGAATCTACTTCCCGGTTTAATCATAGAGTTATAAAATCCCGTAATCTTTTAACATGTCTACCAAGGTTCCTACAATCATCTCCACTGCTGTCGAGGATGTTCAAGCAAATGGTTCAGATACTGGTCCCACCCATGCTTGACAGAATCGACTAATGATACTTTTGGGCTCAAAGAATCGATTGTACCGCCTTGAAAGGAAAATGGGGTCAACATTCTCAAATCGAATTGATGAAGGACCTTATCGACGAGACTACAAGAGACTTAATTGATACAAATGCCGATGGAACAATGATCTATGGATGATAGCACCAAAGACATATGATGAGCTAATGATAAGGAGAAAAGAGATTCGATGTTGATATCGTGGCTTCTAACATCATACTTCAAGGACTTCCAAAAGATATCTACAAGCTTATCAATCACAACACCGGCCAAGGCAAGCAGGGATAATGTCAAGATGCTTCTCTCGTTCAATTAACTATGGAAGACAGAGAATCACAACTCTATGATGAATTTGAGCACTTCAAGATGAAACCGGATGAGAGTGTCTATGAGTATTACGTGAGATTCCACAAGCTTGTTAATGACATGAAGAACATCAGAATGACTATGCCAAACATTCAGCTGAACTCAAAATTTGTGAACAACATGAATCCCGAATGGCACAAGTTTGTCACCTCAGTGAAGCTAACCAAAGGATTGAAGAATACAAACTATGAGAAACTCTATGCCTTCCTTCTTCAGAATGAGAGACATGCTATGTTTGAAAAAGGATTCTTGATCAATTCAAAACCAACCAGGGAGAGACAAGCTCATCAAATGATTCAACTGCTTCTACTCAAACATTGGAATTACCACCAAAGCATCTCAAGTTATACCCATGGGTAATGGTAATCACAAACTCATTCCCCATCCAATGTTCAAACAAGTCGATGCCGATGCACCCATGGAAACTTCATTAATCAATTGGCTCTCATGATTAGTCAAAACATGAACTCTCTCCCACACACCAACAATAACCTCGAATCAACAGATTCAATCCACACAATCAAGCCACCGCCGAGATGGAAGGTTATGGTGCAAACCAGCTCAAGAAAGGCAAGATGAACATGGAAGAGGGGAGTTGGTAGAGGTTATGCCGCAAATCAATAGGGAAGGAATGGAAATCAGGGACAAGCAAAGCCGATCAAGTGTTACAACCGTGGTGGTGAGGGACATATTGCAAGGAACCGCACATCGCCAAAACGCCTCGTAATGCAGTACTTCAGTGATAAGATGTTGCTTGTGCAAGCTCAGTGATAATGGTGCAGCTTTTAGATGAAGAGGAGTTGTTGTTTCTGCGGGGAAATGCCAAGACATATGATGCGATGCGATGAGCGTACCAATTCAGAGATAGGCCACAATCATCGTAATGCCTTCAAGTCACTGATTGGATGCATACGACTCGACGCGGATGATGAACCTACCGACAAACAATTTTCATGGATAGCATTTCTCCAATGGTCCCTCCTAAAGTTCTTCATCACCACAAGTGGTCCATCCAAAGACAAAATCATTTCTCGAGGTATTAAAACTATATGATGATGCCGATGTGCAAAAGATGCATGACAAAGTACAATCAATCAAACTATTAAGTCGATATTGAAAATATGTGCAATATCAATGTTGTCCCATATGATCAATATGTGAAACAAAGTGAAAGTGAGGTCGTACCAAGTGATGCATCTTCCGCAAGTCAACGATGACAATGTTTTGATGAATACACCGCATGTGCCCCCGATGATTCTCATATCTCCAACTTAATGCCTATAAAGAACGAGTTGCCATTTATGAACAACGAGCTAAGTTTGAGTTAACTACTGAGCGTGAGTGGATAACCAAATGCGTACAATTATTAGAAAAAGTAATTTTAGAGAAGAAGTGTTAAAACAAGAGTTAAACTCCTTACAAGAAAAGCTTTCTAAAACCGCTAAGCAAAACAAGAACTTCAAGAAAATGTTAAAGTGCTTAAGCGGAATTTCATGCTAAGGAATCAAAACTTTTGAATGATTTTTCTAATCTAAAAACTTTGAAGAACAAGCTTGAAAATAAGTTGTACGCATAGGAATACCATTCTACGCCACATGGTCACTAAGCATAGAATTTTAAGCGATAAGCATAGTGTTCCCATTGTAGATAAACCCAACCTCCGAGTAATGGTAAAGATATCAAAGGCGGCTCAAAATGTAATCTATGATGGCAATGAGATTCTTAAACCTAGACAGAAACCTAGTTGCATTGAGTGCAATGAGGAAGATAGAAAATTAGATGATGCATCTAGGGAGAAAATGAATAAGAAGCTAGAAGATCCCGAATGTAAAAAGAATAACATAACTATCAAACCCCATGATTACAAGAAGGAAAACTGGATTTCCTTAAACAAGTTTAAGCCTCAAACGTTGTTAACACCCGAACAAGTGTTCTGGAAAAAGGACTTAGATAAGCAAAAGCGAGAATCTTGTTGAAACAAACCCTCCCATTAGGAAAATGCCTCAACGATCGTATCCTCCAAATACACCTATGCATTTAGTTCCTAGAACTATTGCCACTAAAAGCAAGACCTTAATCACTCAATATGTTATCTTTCAACTATTTGTCGATTTTGAGAAAACTTGTAAGAAAAGGATCACACCCACCGATAATCAAGGGAAAGGGGTTTTGAACAAACAAAAGAATGCTATTTAACAGAGGTCATGCCTTTCTTTAAACAACTAAAAGATCATTTTGAGAGTCTTAAAAGGGATAGATTCAAACATTAAAGGAATGGAAAAGGAATTTGATGCAATGATAGTTGAGGTTAGTGACTATGAGCGAGCATTAAAATATAATGAGATTGAGAGGAAGAACTTGCATACATTGAATGAGACTCTTATTTCTAAATGTATTACTCAAGATGTGTTTTAATCGCTACTAATTGTTCCATTAATGCTTCTCAATTTCATGAATTATCTGCTTGCTTCGAAAGTCTCCCATGAACGTGTCATTGAGCTTGAAAAGATTAATTCGAAACTTAATGAGAAAATTGATCAGATGATCACGATAATTTGGTAAAGCATCTTTTCTAAACTAGAAGTTGAACATTTTGATTTACAACTAAAATATCAACATCTCAAAGAAAATGTTAAAACCTCAAATATCAAGACATCCTTGATGTTCCCGAGTTTGATGCGCTTTTGAAATTAGCAAACGTGATGAAATGATTCGAGCTCATTGTAACACGATCGAAGTTGAAAGCCCAAATCTCTCAATTAAAGGGTGAAAAGAACAATGTGACTGAATCCAAAATGCCTCCTCCTTTAGATTCTCAGGATTCTCAAACTTTTCATCTTCAAAACTTAGTTAATGCCTTACAAAAGGAAAACGAGAGTTTTCTAGAAGAAAATGAAAAAGTTAAACGACACTTTAAAGAGTTATATGATTCAATGAAAGTCACTCGTGACCAAAACAACTAAAAAATAACGCCTTTACAAAGGAAATTGAGAATCGAGGAGTCGTGTAAAATGGGAAACCGCCACTTGTGTTTAATGAGAATGTTGCATCAAAGTCATCCTCGACCGCAAATATATACCGTGATCAAGTAAATACATTCCTCCTCATCTTAGGAATAATGAACTTCTGTTTCATAACTATTGTGCTCACCTTAAGGATAGTCTAGAATGTCTCCGTGAGATTGTTGAAGAGGATTTCATTAACAAACCGCTTGATAGTGAAATTAGGTTTGCTTGCTATTCGTGCCAAAACGATCTCAAGAGCTGTTAGAATGTTTAATTGCAACATGTCCTAAATCCTTAGGTGCGAAAGGAAAAGCTGTGATGCCTTGTTCTATGCCTAGTGCCAAGCATACAAACCATTCTATGCCCAGTTTTAAGAAAGTGAACACCAATGTGCCTTCTAGTAGTACAGACCCTTGCACATCTAGTTCAGAATGCACAAAGTAGATCAACCAACTAATGTTCCCATAATTCCCTCACAGAGTAATCAAGCTGACATTAAAGCAAGCGTCAAAGCCTCCGGCAATACCAAGCAAGATAGGACCTCGCAAGCTAAGAATGTGCATTGGAAGAGAGTAGAAGACCAACCTAGGAATTTTAAGTTTGATTTGAATAAAATGAATCGTGTTGATTCTAGTATTAGCCATAAGCGACTCAGTAATTAATTCAATTCGATACTATTTGCAAACCATGTAATGATGTCCGCTTGAATTCTCGCTAATCATGAATATGGTGTGAATGTTTGTCTAATGTCACAAATGCCCAGCTTAAAATTGTTAATGCTAATAATCATGCTAAGAAGGCTAAAAGGCAAAGACGTAAGAAAGTTAGAAAATAATGGAAGCCCATAGGAAGAACTTTTAGTAAGATAGGTTATCAATGGATACCTTTTGGCCATAAGTATAATCGCTTTTGCCCTCAATGCTAAGACAATGCCCACTAGAAAATGGATGCCTACTGGTAGAACTATCCCTTTAAGAAGTGAACATACTTTGAATAGGTCAAATACGCATGACACCAAGATTGATCTATTCCTAATGATTCCACTACTTCTAGTTCGACATGGGTGTTTCTATTTCTGGCGTGTGGTGTTCCAATCATCAGCATTAACCAAATGGAACCCATTCTTGCATGGGGATCCCAATTATCAAGTTATCCATTCTTGTCTATGTTCAACCGCAGATCGCTCAAATCGCTCAGGGTACTTGGACTCAGTCGCTCCAAGCATATGACCGGAGACCGGTCGCGCTCATGAACTTCAAGAGTAAATTCATCGATCAAGTAGATTCGGAACCACCATTTTGGAGCAATTATGGGTTATGGTGATTATGTAGTTGGCAAAAGTGTAATCTCCAGTGTATATTATGTGGAAGGTCTTGGTCATAATTTGTTCTCTGTTGGTCAATTTTGTGATTCCGATCTAGAGGTGGCCTTTAGAAACATACTTGCTTCGTTAGAGAACTTGATGGTGTGGAATTATTAAGAGGTACTCGTGGTTCTAACCTATACACCATCTCTATCGAAGACATGATGAAGTCTTCTCCAATATGCTTGTTGTCAAAGGCTTCTAAAACAAAGTCATGGTTATGGCATCGCCGTCTCAATCACTTGAACTTTGGCACCATTAATAAGCTTTCCGTAGGATCTTGTCGAGGCTTACCCAGATTGAAATATGAAAAAGATCATCTTTGTTCAGCATGCCAATTGGGTAAAAGCAACTAAATATGCCCACAAACTAAAACCCACAAATTCAGTAATGAAAGTTCTTCATACCCTTCATATGGATCTCAGGACCAATGAGAGTGAAAACGCTAAATGGGAAGAAATACATTCTAGTAGTTGTTGATGACTACTCCCATTTATGGGTAAAGTTTTTGAGGACAAAGGATAAAACTCCGTGATGTCATCATCAAACTAATCAAACAAATTTTAGGTTCGACTCAACAATACAAATGTAATTGTTCAATGCACAATGGCACAGTAGTTTGTTAACAAAGACTTAATTCAGCTTTATGAAAGTGTTGGAATCACCATCAAAGAAGTGTTCCACTTAACTCCTCAACGTAACGGTGTAGTTGAAAGATCTAAATCAACTCTTGGGAAGCCGCAAGAACAATGCTAATTTATTCAAAGGTTCTAATGTTTCTATGGGTGAAGCCATTGCCACCGCTGCTACACCCAAAATCGTTACTTATACACACCTCTCATGGAAAAACTCCATATGAACTTGTTCATAAATGAAAGCCTGATCTCTCCTACCTTCGTGTGTTTGGTGCTTTGTGCTATCCAACTAATGACGGTCAAGACTTAGGTAAATTAAGAGCAAAGGCAGATATTGGAGTTTTGTTGGTTATGCACCAAACAAGAAGGGTTACCGAATCTACAACAAGAGAACCCGAAATATCATGGAAACAATTCACGCTACGCTCATGAGCCGAGTGGTCACCGATGAGTCGACCGGTCAAATGGCTCCCGACAATCCAGCTCGACCCGTGACTTCAAAATACCCCATTGGTTCATCCTTTGTACCAAACTCATTTCCAAAGAACTCCATATGTACCTCCACCTAAAGATGATTTAAAGAAATTGTTTGATCCAATGTTTGATGAACACTATGAACCAAATGCGGATGAAATGTCAATTCCATCAACAGGTCGCTCCTATCCCCGTGAATGAAGTGAACCCTTCGCCTCAATATCATTAAGTCAAGAAGCCTCGCTTCATCAATTGCCTCATCAACAAATCATCAATCATCAAATGTACATCATGGAATTGTTTCAGGCATCAATGATGAAGTTAATCCCTTTGCTACTCCCGAAGATGCTCCATTTGAAAATATATTTGCTCCCCGAATCATCATCTCAACCATCTTTTCAGAGAAATCGACTCGCTACTTCGCCCACAACAACAACCACCACATGAACACCTTAGAAAATGGACACATGATCACCCATTAGACAACATCATTGGAAACCCTCTCGCCTAACATCCACACTCGAAACAACTTGCAACCGATGCCTTATGGTGCTTCTTTAACTCCAGACTCTAAGGTCGAACCAAAAGACATTAAAACCGCCATGAATGAAGACAAATGGTTCAATGCCATGCAAGAAGAAATTCATGAGTTTGATCGACTTGATGTATGGGAATTAGTACCGCCCATTGTGCTATGATCATATCTCTAAAATGGATCTTCAAAGTGAAACTTGATGAGCATGGTGATGTCTTAAAGAACAAGGCTCAATTGGTCGCAAAGGATACCGCAAGAGGAGGTATTGACTTTGAAGAATCATTTTCCAGCTTGCTCGTAGTATTGAGGCAATCGTAATCTTCCCGGCTAATGTGCAAGTAAGAACATGGTAGTCTATGGATGTAAAACAAATGGATGTAAAGTCGTACACGCCACCAACCTCCCGGTTTTGTGAATCCGTGAGCATTCTACTCACTTCTATCGTTTGAAGAAGGCTCTTTACGGTTTAAAGCAAGCTCCAAGGGCATGGTATGATACGCTATCAAAGTTTCTTCTATCCAATGGATTTAGCAAAGGAGCAGTTGATCCGACATTGTTCACCCTAAGTCGCAAACATTTAATTCATGTTCAAATTTATGTTGATGATATTATCTTTGCCTCGACCGACCCCAATGAATGTGATCGTTTTCAAATGAAATGGGTTCCAAATTTCAAATGTCAATGATGGGACAAATGTCATTTTTCTTGGGATTACAAATTTCACAGTCCCGGAGGCATTTTTATAAATCAATCTAAATATGCAAATGAGATTTTAAAGAAATTTGATTTGTATCATGTGACACCGTTGACACTCCCATGATTGAACGTATAAGCGGATGAGGACAACTCAGGGATCATGGTAGATCAAACGAAATATCGTAGTATGATTGGATCCCCGATGTACCTCACAAATTAGAAGCGCACTGCATATCTTGTTCGCTATGTGCATGTGTGCTAGATATCAGGCTAAGCCTACTAAAAAGCACCTCAAAGCGGTTAAACGGGTCTTTCGGTATCTCCAAGGAACCATCAATATGGGACTATGGTACCCGGCGACACCGTATGTCACTAATGTACCTATGCGATGCCGATCATGCAGATGTCAAGATACACGCCGACGTACTCGTGAGGTGCTTAGTTTTTAGGTGATAAGCTTGTGAGTTGGTCTTCAAAGAAGCAAATGAGTACTTCTATTTCCTCTACAGAGGTTGAATACATAGCCATGTCATCTTGTTGTGCTCAAATCCTTTGGATGAGATCCCAATTATCTAACTATGGCTTTGAATTCAACAAAATCCTCCGTCTGCGTGATAATAAAAGTGTTATTGCTCTCTCATGCAACAACGCACAACACTCAAGAGCAAAGCACATTGACATTCGACATCATTTCATCCGGGAGCAAGTGGAAAACGGTGTGGTGGAACTCTATTTTGTGAAGTCGTAATACCAAGCTAGCGTACATCTTCACCAAAGCTCTTCCAAGAGAACATTTGAGTTTATTCTTCCACGACTTGGCTTGAAAAGCCTTCAACAAGAAACACTCAAACGTCTTCAGGAGGAAGACGAGGAGTAAAGGTTAATGACTATATCATCTTTTGTATATATTTATTCTAAAAGCAAAATACAAAATTATAAAACCAACAAAAAGCAAATAGAAAAATATAAAACTTTCAAAATCCATAAAATATATATATAATATATATATATATATAATATATATAATATAATATATATATCTTTTGTCATGTTTTTTCTTCGATTCGATAATATCTACGGTTTTGTGTCGCCATTCAAAGAATGACACGGACTTTAGATGTTGTTCAATGTTTAAAAAATCAAAAATCAAAAAATATTTTTGGGAGAAAGTAAAACAATGGTTTATTGTCATTTCGTGCAAGAACTGCGCTTTTCAAAGAAAGAACAGAGCCATGCTTTATCTCATGTTTCAAACCTAATGCTCTGATTCTAAAACAAATGTTTGTCATTAACAAGACAAATGTTTAATTTCAAATATTTTTCTTCTAATGATTCCTCTGAAAAATATTTGCAATCTTATGAAAACTCAATTGTTTTGAAAACACTTCGGACTCTATTTTTTGAAAATCAAAAGAACTTATCTAGTGTCAAAATCTCAATCCATCAATCAACAACTTTCGTCATTGATTGAGGGGGAGAATGATTTTTCAATTAAATCAAAAAGTGTTCTTTTCAAACAATTAGCACTTAAATGAGCAAGGTCTACTCTAAATGTTTTACAATATTTTATACAATTGGTTCAAGACCTTGGCTATTAATATGTTTTCAAAAGATAATCATGCATGTTTAATCAATGGAGTTTAAAGTCTCAAAATCCAATCCTTATCAGTAAAAACGTTTTCATAATCAAGTCACAATTCTCCTTAAAAGCTTTCAAAATCAATTTAAATCTTTAGAGATCACAAATCTCAAATGATTTGATAATTGTGATCGGGGGAGAATTTGTGATTTAAATTGGATTTAAACTGATAATTCGATAAATGGTTTCATAAGTGTTTAGCATGTTTTCCTCCCCGCATGTGACAAACGATTTAAAATTTTCCAAATTTTCCATGCACATGTTGAGGGGGAGCATCTACTTTAAACTTCAAATTATTGAAAACGTGATTGAATAGTTTCTAAGTGCATGTTCCCTCTAATATGTGCAAAACTCTTTCAAACTTCGAGGCACATATTGAGGGGGAGCAAACTTTTGAAAACCTCATCCTTCCTCAAAATGTTTTATCTACTCAAATTGATTGGGAAGTGATGATGATCATTTTAGAAAATGTTAATCAAAAGATTGGACCTTTCACTCTTAATCTAATGATTTCAAAGATCTCTTGCCTCCATGTGCAAAACAAATTCTGAATTTTTATGCATATGTTGAGGGGGAGCATTTCTAAAATATCAAAACAATTAAGATACAAAATGCTTTGATTCTATATCACAAGTATCTTGATTGATTCTCAATTGGTTTCAAGGAGGAAGAAATATATCAAAAGACCGAACAACTCTACTTTATGCATGATGATATAAGGATGATAAGGTTAGGTTGAGGTCCCATGATCCGCCAAAACTGGAGGGATCTACCCAGGGATAATCCACTAGTTAGTGTAGAAGTCCTTAGGTATGATGATAAAAGGATAAAAATGAGATATGAGAAGAGTGCGGACTGAGTCTGAGCTAGTACTGGAATAACCCCAACAAGGTTCTAGTTATGAAGTCTCGGTAAGCACTGAAGGGGTTGAAGAATGAAAAAGAATTGAATGAGAAAAGGGTGAAAACATATAGCCCTCCAATTATTCAACCTTAAAGCGTAAACCGGTTCAATTCATATACTACTGGTGGTTACCAAGGTAACATCGGTATTGAAGACAAGACGCGTCATGGACCAAGTGACGCACCGCACTTCAACTTTCCAAACCACTCAAGTTCCTCTTAAAAGGGCTTGTTTCATTCTCACGGGAACCTACATAATCTATCAACTTTCTCTTAGAGATTGTTGATATTGAAGTAGGAGACCCTCTCCTAGTCTCCAAAGATAGGAACCAAATATACACAATTGAGTCTAGAGCCACGAGATCATCATATAAATCTCTTTAGGACACTTTCAATGAAGACTCTCTGCTTCACACAATGTGGAAAGAGAGATTATATCTTATGAGTCCTACACATTATCCTTGTAGTATTGCCGTAACATCCGAAAGTGATATGCATACAAATTCACAATGAAGATGGAAAGCCTTCTGGAGCCAACATCAAACAAGCTCCCGGTAGGTGGCATGTGAGATCTATCCAATAGATCAACCATATGACAACCTAACAGAAACAATGGGGTGATTCAATCTTTTGAATCAATCCCGGTTCGTTATGGATTGACGGATACCTTTGAAAACCGGTCGCTGTGCTTAAAAACTCTTTTTTCTTTAGCACATCGACCGTATTATTTTTTCAAAATAAAAAGGTGTTTATGATTGATAATTGATTTTCATTAAAACCTTTGTTGTATTGCAAAAACAATTTCTATTGAGCAAGATACCGCGATTGTTTTTCAAATCTCTTTTATCAATCGCTGAATCTCAATTGGCCGTTCACTCACCTGTTGTCTTCTTTGAGACGCTCCGGTTTGAGAACAGCTAGAGCAGCTCAAAACCTCAAGGAAATTCTTCGAATTATACCGATCACATGCATACTTTGTACTGATCAATCGGGAACCGTGGGCCGTGTACCTCAATTCAAAGAAAGTGATCAAAGACACTTTCATGCGCTTTATTGCTAACTATTGTATGTAGGTACCCCGACGCTTGCAAATGATCGAATGGAGCGTCAATTCATAGCCGCATGCTCACACAACACATTCAGCCCAAAGAAATCATGATTAGCATCAATGACTCGATATTTTCACTCCATGCTTCTCGCTAATACGCCAATATCATGAATCAACGAAGCTTCCGCTACTATGATAAGAATATATCATGAACCATAATGTGAGCATGTCGGTCCAAATGTCACAACATCACATAATACCAACACCACAATGGATGAGTCGAGATTAATGTGGTACGATGATCTCAAAGTCGACTCAAAACTCATTATCACGCGGAATCAGCTTAAAGACCTCCACTGCATTATCCAAACATGCAAAAATGAAGAATCAAAGACTACGAAGCTATGTAACAAAGAACATGAACAAGAATTCAAGAACTATCTCAAAGAAATATCTGCTTGTATTCTATGTAATGTTAATGTGTGTTTGAGGTGACCTCCCTAGGGGAGATTGTTAGGATTTGGAAAATCCAAAGAGTTAAAGTGTCGGTCACCTCAAGTATATGTAATCGTTAGAAAGCTCATAGTCGTAGTTATTTAGTGTTATGTAGTATTTAGTTAAGTAACACCGTGAGGGACTGACGGTTTTACCCACCGTATGCCTGATCCACTTGCCGTCAGTATGCTTATGTAATGACTATATACACTCTCTACCTCCCAAGGTAGAGAGTTGGAGCTCATAATAAGATTTTTCTTTCTCTCACTAAAGTTCCCAAACCTCTAACTTTCTCTCTCTAAAACCATTGTATACGCCTTCTTTGTCTATGGTTTGATGTGTATGTGAAATCCAATATGTTACAACATTGTTCACCAGAAAGTCAGGCAAACACTTCATTCATGTTCAAATCTATGTTGATGATATTATTTTTGCCTCAACTGACCCCAATGAATGTGACCGTTTTTCTAAGGATATGGGCTCCAAATTTCAAATGTCAATGATGGGACAAATGTCATTTTTCTTGGGATACAAATTTCACAAAGTCCTGGAGGCATTTTTATCAATCAATCTAAATATGCTAATGAAATCTTAAAGAAATTTGGATTTGATTCTTGTGACCCTGTTGACACTCCCATGGTGGAGCGTGACTAAACTAGATGAGGACCACTCTGTGGATCATGGTTGACCAAACTAAATATCGTAGTATGATTGGGTCCCTGATGTACTTTTAATGGCCAAGCCAGTACCGTATACTCGTTTGTCATGCATGTGTTCTAGATACTGTGCTAAGCCTACCAAAAGCACATTTTGCTAAACGGGTCTTTCGTTATTCCAAGGAACCATCAACATGGGATTTTGGTACCCAAAGGACACCGTGATGTCACTAACATCCTATGCAGATGCTTACACCATGCGAGTGTCAAGATACACGCCGGCACGCCGAGGTGCTCGCCAGTTTTGGGTGATAAGCTTGTGAGCTGGTCTCAAAGAAACAAATGAGTACTTCCATATCCTTTCACAGAGGTGAATACATAGCCATGTCATCTTGTTGTGCTCAAATCTTATGGATGAGATCTCAATTATTCGACTATGGCTTCAGATTCAACAAAGTTCCTCTCCGCAGATTTGTGGGAGATAACAAAGTGCCATTGCTCTCTGCCGCAACAATGTTCAACATTCAAGAGCTAAGCACATTGACATTCAAATCACTTTATCGTGAGCAAGTTGAAAACTGTGTGGTTGAATTATACTTTGTGAGGATCAATATCGCTAGCGCATCTTCACCAAAGCTCTTCTCGAGAACGTTGAGTTTATCCTACCACTCTACTTCAGGCTTGAAGAGTCTTTAACCGGAAACTCTCAAACGTCTTCAGGAGGAGGACGACGAGTAAAGGTGTTTTTCTCTATCTATTCCTTATACATATTTGTTCAAAAAAAAAAAAAAAAACTTTTAAAGCATCATAAAAAGTATAAAATCTTGAAAAACCCAAAAATACTATTTCCTTTGTCATGTTTTCTATTTCGATAACATCTACGGACTTTGAATTGTCATTCAAAGAATATCACGGGTGTTTAGATGAAGTTCGGTCTGCATTAATAAATATTTTATTTTATTTAAAAAAAATGAGATGGAGAAAAATGATGGTTTATTGTCATTTCAGACAGTAACCCGTTTTAAAAGAAAGAACAGAGCCATGCTTAATATTAATTTTAAAACATCATGCTCTGATTCTAAAAACAAATGTTTGTCGCCAAAAAGACAAATGTTTCCTTCCAAATATTTTTCCTTCTATAAATTCTTCCGAAAAATATTTGTCATCTTATGAAAATTAAATTGCTTTGAAAATAACTAGATCTCTATTTTTGAAAATCATTTGGACTTATCTTTTGCCAAAATCTCTATCTCTCAATCAACAACTTATGTCATTGATTGAGGGGGAGAATGATTACAATTAAATCAAAAAGATTATTTTTTTAAACAATTGGCACGTATAAGAGCAAGGTCTACTTTTGGATAATCAAAAAGAACAAGGTTTTAAAATGTTTTATATAATTGATTCAAGTCCTTGGCTTGTATTATGTTTTCAAAATATATTTATGCATATTTGAACAATGTGTGTCATGTTTCTGAATCTGATCCCTATCAGTTAGAATTTTTTTTTCAAAAGTAAGTCACAATTCTCCTCAAAAGTTTTCAAAAATAATTTAAATCCATAGAGATCACAAATCTCAAAGGATTTGAAAATTGTGATCGGGGGAGAATCTGTTATTTAAATTGGATATAAACTGATAAATCGATAAGTGGTTTTGGAAATATTATAACAAGCTCTCCTCCCTACATGTGACAAATGATTTCAAATGTTTCACGCACATGTTAAGGGGGAGCATTTATCTTAAACCATAAAGAATTGAAACGTGATTGATTTGTCTCAAAGTGCAAGTTCCCTCTAATATGTGCAAAACTCTTTCGAATCTCGATGCACACATTGAGGGGGAGCAATCAAAAGAAAACCTCATCCTTCCCAAAATATTTCATTCAAAGTATTTTAAATTCTTGATTT
Organism: Chrysanthemum makinoi; assembly: GCA_910596185.1. Classification (NCBI taxonomy): domain Eukaryota; kingdom Viridiplantae; phylum Streptophyta; class Magnoliopsida; order Asterales; family Asteraceae; genus Chrysanthemum; species Chrysanthemum makinoi. The sequence continues at coordinate 277,802,484 of OU343217.1, forward strand.
GATCGGGAAGTGATGATGATCATTTTAGAAAATGTTAATCAAAAGAATTGGGTCTTTTTTGAATCTAAGATTTCACAAGTCCTCTTGCCTCCATGTGCTAAAATAATTTCTAATACTTGAAGCACATGTTGAGTGGGAGCATTTCTAAATGAAAAAATCAATTAAGGAACAAAATGCTTTGATATCACATCACACGTACTTTGATTGACTTTCAAATGGTTTTCAATTGGTTTCGTGGCGGAAGAACACCGACCAATTTTACTCTATGCATGGAGATATAAGGTTGGTAAGGTTAGGAATTAGTTCCCACGATCTCGCTAGAGGGATCTACCCAGGGACAATCCACTAGATAGTGTAGAAGTCCTTAGGTATATTGAGAAAAGTAGAAAAATGTAAATATGTGAAAAGTGCTGACTGAGATAGATCTAGAACTGGAATTAACCCAACAAGGTTCTAGTTATGAAGTCTTGGTAAGCACTGAAGGGGTTGAAGAATGAAAAAGAATTGAATGTTAAAAGGGTGAAAATAAATAGCCCTCCATTAATTCAACCTTAGGCGTAAAACCTAGTTCAATACATATGCTACCGGTGTCTACTAAGGTAATACCGGTATTGAAGACAAGACGCCATGGACCAAAGCTGACGACTGCAGACCTAACTTCCCAAGCCACTCAAGTTCCTCTTAAAAGGGCTTGTTTCATTCTCACGGGGAACCTACATAATCTATCTACTTTCACTTAGATATTGTTGATATTGAAGAAGGAGACCCTCTCCCTAGTCTCCGACATTGGAAACCAAAATTCACAATTGAGTCTAGAGCCAAGAGATCATCCACAATATCTCATTAGGACACAAAATTAATGAAGACTTGTTGTTTCACACAATGTGGAAAGTAAGTATATTTTAAGAGTCCTCACGCGATTATCCTTGTGATATTGCTAACATTCGAAAGTGATATGTAAAAGTATTCACGATATGAAGAAGGAAATCCTTCTAGAGCCAATATCAAACAAGCTCTTGGGCAAGCACATGTGAGATCTTTCCAAAATATCAAACTTGTGACAACTGGGATAGAAACGATAGGGCTATCTACTCTTGAATCAACTTGGTCCAGAAATGGATTGACGGATACCTTTGAAAAACCGGTCGTTGTGCTTAAAACTCCTTTCTGTAGCACATCGACTGTGTATTAATGTTTCAAAATTAAAGGGTATTTATGATTGATAATTGATTTTCCATAAAACCTTCATTGTAGTGCAAAACACTTTCTATTATGCAATGCACGGTTGTTTTTAAATCATTTTAATCAATCAGTGAATCTCAATTCACTGGTTCACTCACTCCGTGTTATCTACTTTGAGATGTCTTGCCGAGAACGGCTTGATTAGTCGCTAAACCTGTCAGAGATTCTTCAATTATACCTTATCACAAAGATTTGTAATCTGATCAACGGGAACCGTGGGCCGTGCACCTCAATTCAACAAAAGTGATCAAAGACACTTTTATCTTTATTGCTAACTGTTTTATGCAGGAACACCTGACGGTAGCAGCTGATCAGAAATGAGGAGTCAATCCATAACCGCATGCTCACACAACACATTCATTTCTAAACAAATCTTGATAAGTGCATATCATCGTCAACTGGATCTGATATTTTCACTCCATGCTTCTGCTATGCTGCTGATAATATCATTAATCAACAAAAGCTTCAGCAACTCTGATGAGAAGATATCTTGATCTAGAATGTGAGCATGTCGGTCCGAAAGTCACAACTTCACATAATGGCGATACATCAAAGGATGAGTCAGAGTTTTGATATGGCTGATGATCTCGAAACTGGCTCAAAACTCAACATCACGTGGATCAGTTAAAGACCTCCACTTGAATGAAAAATACATGCGGAACATGAAGAATCAAAGTCTACTAGCTACAGAGCAATGAACTCAAACAAGAATCCAAGAACACCCAAAATGTAATATCTGTTTGTAATCAATGTAATTTGAGGTGACCTCCCTTAGGAGGAGATTGTTAGGATTTAGAAAATCCATTATTTAAAGTGTCGGTCACCTCAAGTATATATACTCGTTAGAAAGCTCGTAGTCGTAGTCATTTAAAGAAAGTAAGTAGTATACTTAGTAACACCGTGGAGGACGGACAGGTCTTTACCCACTGTATGCTTGATCCACAGCCCAAAGGTGGCGTCCAAGGCAAAGGGTTGGAGCTTTCATAATTCTTTTTTCTTTGTCTCACTAAGGTTCCCATTCTCTCCCACTTTCTCTCTCTAAAACTAAAAACCATACGCCTCATATCAAGCTTATGATGTGAGTGTGAAAACCAATATGTTACATATACTATCATTGAACTTTGTCGTACTTTTAACCAATTATAAAGAGAGAATGTTATAAAATCACTACTCAAAATTTTAATAGGTAGAGGTGGCATTTCATCGCATTTACTTACGAATGGATTGATCTCGGATGTCTTTTTTTTTAATCAAAAATAGGTTAGCATTGCACAAATTTATCTTGATTTAGAAACCGGTTAAAGACAACATATGCATATACCCTCCTAAACCGTATTATTAACATATTTATACTAGTTTTGTAACAATGGGTTTATGTAATTATAACTAATGGATTGGTTATCAATAAAAGATTGTTTAAAGCGCCGCAAAAGATTTTAACGGGTCACCCCAACTCATAATACAAAATGATCTATTTTGACCTGTTAAATTTGGTAGTTCATGTGTTGTATGAGATTAAGAAAGGTGAAAAGGCAAGTTACAGATATACGAATCTCTAGTGTGAATTTGTTTATTAGTGGAAAGAAGATAATTTAAATTGTTGGGCTCTCACCATCATATGATGTTAGTAAGTAGTCGCTTAATTATAAAAAATCTTATGCATTTTATATCTATCAACACTTGCTTTCTTTTTATGCTTATGATAGGTCATATTATAGCTGATTAGCAGTGAAAATTGTTGATTAGGTGTTAACAAGCGATAACATTGTACACGAAGTTATCCGGTCATTTTGACCCATGTGTTGAAAATTTGAAAGCGAGAATTGAAAACGTTATATCCATCAATACTTGATGAGTATCGTGTTCCATTCATTATTTCTTGAACTACCTTTTAAGCTAGATCTCATTATCAGGCTATAGAGACTTGAGAGGGCTGAGAGGGCTATAGATACGATATTGTCAATTAAAAATGTATGTTTTCTCATTAGGAGTACCATGGAGGAAGAGATTTTTGTAGGATTCTAAGTAGGCCATGTATTCCCCAAGCTACGACCACAATGACCATTTGTATGTATATGGTATGTTTTAAGTTTAATTATTGATTCGAGTCTCAAGTAGTAGGTGAAGGTGGAAATTGTAGAAGGTGAGGCAAGTTGGGGTAACGGTTTTAAACCGAGTAATATTTTTGTAAGGTGGAAAATTAGACTAAACCAGGTGGGCCTGACTGAAACACTTTGTGAAAATAAAATCAATAGTTTTGTAACCAATTTAATTTATATAACAATATACAAGAATTTCCTTTTTTCGTTTTATAAATTATGCATATTATGATATACCAAAAGATCGTATTACATGGGCTCTCATATGTTTGTTATAGGAGTTTGAATAGGTAAACTATTTTTTGAAGGATTTCACGATCCTTCAGTGGAAGGATATTACATAAAAAATCTGGAGGTACCTAATGATCGGAAGATTGGAAAATTGGAAAGAAAAGGTATATGAGTATATGATGGTAGTTGACAAGAAGTATCGGCACGTGTTTCGTATAACATAGATGGCTTCAAAAAATTGAGAATAAATGTAAGACTTTCTATATTAAAATTATTTTACGTGAATGGCAACTTTTACCAGTTATTTGTGAATGGGTCTATTTAGTTTACATTTATCTGAAAAAATTGACCTTTTTTGTATTAAAATTAAACGATTTAGCATTAAAAAGAAAGCTTAAAAGTGAACGAGTAAAAATGCTTTTGTTCATATGGATAATGTTAGGAATTAGAAATTCCAGGTATTAAAGAGTCGGTCACCTCAAGTGTATGTAATCGTTAGAAAGCTCGTAGTCGTAGTTATTTTAAGTTAAGTAGTATTTAGTTTAGTAACACCGTGGAGGACGGACGGGTCTTTACCCACTCAGATGCCGATCCAGCCCGATGTGTGGCGATTTATGTAAGACTATAAATACTCTCTACCTCCCAAGGTAGAGTTGGAGCTCATAATAATATCTTTCACTTTCTCTCACTAAGTTCCCTAAACCTCTAACTTTCTCTCTCTAGAACTCCATCTATATTCTACCTTGTGTTAATGTTATGATGTGTATGTGAAAAGTTATATCTCAAGAGTTGCTAGAATGTGTAATTGCCACATGCCCAAAATCCTCAACCTTAGGTGAAAAAGGCAAAGCTGTGATGCCCTGTTCTATGCCTAGTGCCAAGCAGGAAATCCGTTCTATGCCCAGTCTTAAAAAGGGAAACACTAATGTGCCTTCAAGTAGTTCAGATTCCGGATATGTTAGTGCTAAGAAAGTGAACTTTAGTGTGCCGCAAAAGCTCAAATCACAGTCTTAAAGTATACACTAATGTGCCTTCTAGTACTTCGGATCCTTGCACATCAAGTTCAGGAATGCAAAAATTAGATCAACCAACTAATGTTCCCATTCCCTCTACAGAGTAATCAGGTGACTTTAAAGCGGGTGTCAAAGTCTCAAGGTAATACAAGGAATGATAGGACCTTGCAAGCTAAGAATGTGCATTGGAAGAGAGTAGAAGACCAATCTAGGAACTTTAGGCTTGAGTTGAATAAAACGAATCGTGTTGATTCTAGTATTAGCCTTAGGCATCTGTAATTAATTCAATTCGATACTATCTGCAAACCTTGTAATGCGCATGCTTGAATTCTTGCTAATCATGAATGTGGTGTGAATGCTTTGTCTAATGTTGTCAAATGCCCAGTTAAAATTGCTAATGCTAATAATCGTGCAAATAAGGCAAAAGGCAAAAACGAAAGACTGTTAGAAAACAGTGGAAACCCACAGGAAGAACTTTTATAAAGATAGGTTATTATTGGATACCTTTTGGTCATAAGAATAATCAGCTTTGTTCTCACACTGCTAAGATTATGCCCACTAGAAAATGGATGCCTACCGGTAGAACTATTCCCTTAAGAAGTAAACATACTTTGAATAGGTCAAATACAGACACCGGCATTGCATCTATTCCCAATGATTCCATTGCTTCTACTTCTGATATGGATGTTTCTGACTCTGATGTGGGTGTTCCAAATCGTTACTAACCAATGGAACCCATTCTTGCATGGGGATCCCAATTATCCGCTTATCCATTTTTGTCTGTTCAACCGCAGATCGTTCAAATCGTCGTGGTACCGGACTCAGGCCGTTCCAAGCATATGACCGAGACCGGTCATGCGGCTCATGAACTTTGTGAGCAAGTTCATCGGGACTGTTAGATTTGGTAATGATCATTTCGGTGCTATTATGGGTTATGGAGATTATGTTGTTGGTGATAGTGTCATCTCGAGAGTCTACTATGTTGAAGGGTCGTCATAATCTGTTCTCTGCTGGTCAATTCGTGACTCGATCTAGAAGTTGCCTTCGAAAACATACCGCTTTGTTAGAGATCTTAATGGTAAGGAACTTTTAAAAGGAACTCGTGGGTCAAACCTTTACACCATCTCTATCGATGACATGATGAGGGCTTCTCCAATCTGCTTGTTATCAAAGGCTTCAAAACCAAAGTCATGGTTATGGCATCGACGTCTCAATCACTTGAACTTCGGCACCATCAACGATCTTTCCATAAAGGACCTAGTTGTAGGTTTACCTAGACTAAAGTATGAAAAGGATCATCTTTGTTCAAGCATGTCAATTGGGAAAAAGCAAGAAATATGCCCATAAACCCAAACCTACTAACTCTGTCACGGAAGTTCTTCATATGATTCATATGGATTTATGTGGACCAATGAGGGTACAGAATATCTTTGGGAAGAAATATGTGTTAGTTGTGGTTGATGATTACTCTAGATTCACCGGGGTCAAGTTCATAAGGACAAAGGATGAAACTCCTGATATCATCATCAAACTCATCAAACAAACGCAGGTTCGACTTAACAAAACCGTCCGAATTGTCGAACAGACAATGGAACTGATTTTGTCAACAAACAACTTAGTGAATTCTATGAAAGCGTTGGAATCAGTCATCAAAGAAGTATTTCACGAACTCCTCAACAGAACGGTGTAGTTGAAAGACGAAATCGGACTCTTGTTGAAGCCGCTAGAACAATGTTGATTTACTCAAAGGTTCCAATGTTTCTCTGGTGAGGCAATCGCCCTGCATGCTATACACAAAATCGTTCTCTAATCCACACCGTACATGGAAAAACTCCATATGAACTTGTCCACAACAGAAAACCTAATCTCTCTTTCCTTCGTGTGTTTGGTGCATTGTGCTATCCAACTAATGAGGGTCAAGACTTAGGAAAACTAAGGGCTAAAGCTGACATTGGAGTATTTGTAGGATACGCACCAAACAAAAAGGGATACCGAATCTATAACAAAAGAACCCGAAATATCATGGAAACCATTCACGTTACGTTTGATGAGTCGACGGTCAAATGGCTCCTAGACAATCCAGCTCAGGACCCGCACTTCAAGACAGTCCCATTGGTTCATCTCTTGTTCCAAACTCTACTCAAGAAACTCCATATGTACCTCCATCGGAAGATGATGTAAAGAAATTGTTTGATCCTATGTTTGATGAACTGTATGATTCAAACACTAATGAGGTAATGATTCCTGCAACAGAGGATGCTCATATTCCAGTGAATGAAGTCAATCCTTCAGTCTCAATATCTTTAAGTCAAGAAGCACTGCTGCCGATCCTTCGATCCTCATCAACAAATCATCATTCTTCAAATGTACATCATGGAAATGTTTCAGGCATCAATGATGAAGTTAATCCCTTTGCTACTCCTGAGGATGCTCCATTTGAAAACATATTTGCTACTCCTGAATCATCATCAGAACCATCTTCTTCGTGAGACATCGACTCGCTACCTCGGTTCCTCAACAACTGCCACATGAACACCTTAGAAAATGGACTCACGATCATCCATTAGACAACATCATTGGAAATCCCTCTCGCCTGTATCAACCCGGAAACAACTTGCAACCGATGCCTTATGGTGTTTCTTCAACTCCGTACTTCCTAAGATCGAACCAAAAGATGTTAAAACCGCCATGAATGAAGACATTTGGTTCAATGCCATGCAAGATGAAATTCATGAGTTTGATCGACTTGATGTATGGGAGTTAGTACCGCTCCAGATGTGCTATGATTATATCTCTCAAATGGATCTTCAAAGTAAAACTTGATGAGCATGGTGATGTGTTGAAAAACAAGGCTCGTTTAGTTGCTAAAGGATATCGTCAAGAGGAGGGTATAGACTTTGAAGAATCTTTTGCTCCTGTTGCTCGAATCGAGGCAATCAGAATCTTTCGGGCTAACGCTGCTAGTAAGAACATGGTAGTGTATCAGATGGATGTGAAGACGGCATTTCCGAACGGAGATCTTAAAGAAGTCGTCTACGTCAGCCAACCTGAAGGATTTGTGAATCAAGAGCATCCTACTCACGTTTATCGCCTGAAGAAGGCTCTCTACGGTTTAAAGCAAGCTCCGAGGGCATGGTATGATACACTGTCAAAGTTTCTTCTATCATCCGGATTCATTAAAGGAGCAGTTGATCCTACATTGTTCACCGGAAGTCAGGCAAACATTTAACTCATGTTCAAATTTATGTTGATGATATTATTTTTGCTTCGACTGACCCAATGGAATGTGATCATTTTCTAATGAAATGAGTTCTAAGTTTCAAATGTCAATGATGGGACAAATGTCATTTTCTTGGGATTACAAATTTCACAAAGTCCCGGAGGCATTTTCATAAATCAATCTAAATATGCAAATGAGATTTTAAAGAAATTTGGATTTGATTCATGTGACCCTGTTGACACCCCCATGATTGATCGAACCAAACTAGATGAGGACCACTCGGGATCATGATTGACAAAAAGAAATATCGTAGTATGATTGGATCCCTGATGTACCTCACAGCTAGTAGACCGACATCTTGTTCGCCGTGTGCATGTGTGCTAGATACCAGGCTAAGCCTACTAAAAAGCACCTTGAAGCGGTTAAGCGGGTCTTTCGGTATCTCCAAGGAACCATCAATATGGGACTATGGTACCCGAAAGACACCGGTATGTCACTAACGGCCTATGCAGATGCCGATCATGCAGGTTGTCAAGATACACGTCGAAGTACATCCGGAGGTGCTCGTTTTGGGTGATAAGCTTGTGAGTTGATCTCCAAAGAAGCAAATGAGTACTTCTATTTCCTCTACAGAGGTGAATACATAGCCATGTCATCTTGTTGTGCTCAAATCTTATGGATGAGATCTCAATTATCCGACTATGGCTTTGAATTCAACAAAATCCCTCTGTACTTGATAATAAAAGTGCTATTGCTCTCTCATGCAACAACGTTCAACACTCAAGAGCAAAGCATATCGACATTCGACATCATTTCATCGGGAACAAGTGGAAAAGGTGTGGTGGAACTATATTTTGTGAGGTCCAATATCGCTTAGCGGACATCTTCAACAAAGCTCTTCCAAGAGAACGTTTTGAGTTTATTCTTCCACGTCTTGGCTTGAAAAGCCTTCAACCAGATACTCTCAAACGTCTTCAGGAGGAAGACGAGGAGTAAAGGTCTATCTTCATCTATCTCTTGTATATATCTATTCGAAAATCAAAATACAAAATTATAAAACCTTCAAAATCCATAAAAATCAAAAAAATTCGAAAAAAAAAAAAAAAAAAAATCTTCAAAAAATATTGTCTTTTTGTCATGCTTTTCTCGGTTCGATAATATCTACGGTCTTTGTGCTGTCATTCAAAGAATGACACGGGACTTTAGATGTTGTTCGAATTCAAAAAAAAAAAAAATCAAAAAATCAAAAAATATTTTTGGGAGAAAGAGAAAAAATGGTTTATTGTCATTTTCAGGCAATAACCCGGTTTTAAAAGAAAGAACAGAGCCATGTTTTATCATGCTTTCAAATTCCATGCTCTGATTCTATAAACATTTATCTGTTGAAAACTAAATGCTTTGAAAAATAACTCGGTCTCTATTTTTGATAATCATCGGGACTTATTTGTCAAAATCTCTATCTCTCAATCAACAACCTATGTCATTGATTGAGGGGAGAATGATTTCAATTAAATTAAAAAGTTATTTGGCATTAAATTGTTTTCAAAAGATATACATGCATGTTTATCAATGGAGTTTAAAGTCTTAAAATCCGATCCTTATCAGTTAAAACGCTTTCATAATCAAGTCACAATTCTCCTTAAAAGCTTTCAAAATCAATTTAAATCTATAAGAGATCACAAATCTCAAATGATTTGATAATTGTGATCGGGGAGAATGTGTGATTTAAATTGGATTTAAACTGATAATTTGGTAAATGGTTTTATAAGAATGTACATGATGCCTCCCCGCAGTGACAAACGATTTCAAATTTTCCATGCACATGTTGAGGAGGAGCATCTATCTCAAACCTATAATTTGAAACGTGATCATTTATCTCAATGTGCTGGTTCCCTCTAGTATGTGTAAAACTCTTTTCAAACCTCGAAGCACATATTGAGGGGGAGCAAAATCATGAAAACCTCATCCTTCCCCAAAATGCTTTATCTACTTAATTCGATTTGGGAAGTGATGTTGATATCTTTTAGAAAATGGTAATCAAAGAAGTTAATTCTTTCTCTTGCCTCCGTGTGCAAAACATTTTCAAATACTTGATGCACATGTTGAGGGGGAGTTCTCGTTCTAAAAATATCAAAAACAATTCAGGTACAAAATGCTTTGATAATATATCACAAGTATCTGAATTGATTTTCAAATGGTTTTCAATTGGATCCAATGGCAGATGAACAATACCAAATAGACCGACCAACTTTACTTTATGTACGGTGATATAAGGATGATAAGGTTAGGTTTTTGTTCCCAAGATCCGCCAGAACCGGAGGGATCTACCCAGGAACTATCCACTAGTTAGTGTAGAGTTCTTAGGTATGATAATAAAAGGAGAAAAATGAGGAATGGGAAGAGTGCAGACTGAGTCTGAGCTAGTACTGGAATAAACCCAACAAGGTTCTAGCTATGAAGTCTCGGTAAGCACTGAAGGGGTTGAAGAATTAAAAAGAATTGAAGGAGAAAAGGGTGAAAACAAATAGCCCTCCATTTATTCAACCTTAGGGCAGAAACCGGGTTCAATTCATATGCTACTGATGGTAACATCGGTATTGAAGACAAGACGTCATGGACCCAAAGGACGACCGCACTTCAACTTTTCAAACCACTCAAGTTCCTCTTAAAAGGACTTGTTTCATTCTCACGGGAACCGACATTATCTATCGACTTTCTCTTAGAGATTGTTGATATTGAAGAAGGAGACCCTCTCCCTAGTCTCCCACAGGATCCAAATATACACAAATTGAGTCTAGAGCCACGAGATCATCAATAAATCTCATTAGGACACTTTCAATGAAGACTCTCTGTTTCACACAATGTGGAAAGAGAGATTATATCTTGAGTCCTACGCATTATCCTTGTGGTATTGCCGGAACATCTGAGTGATGTGTTTACATATTCACTGTGAAGATGGAAAGCCTTCTGGAGCCAACATCTAACAAGCTCCTGGTAGGTGGCATGTGAGATCTATTATACAGATCAACCATGTGACAACTGAACAGAAACAATGGGGCGATTCAATCTTTTGAATCAATCCGGTTCAGGTTATGGATTGACGGATACCTTTGAAAAACCGGTCTTTGTGCTTTAAAACTCTTTTCATTAGCACGTCGACCGTGTACTAATTTTTCAAATCAAAAGGTGTTTTATGATTGATAATTGATTTTCATTAAAACCTTCGCTGTATTGCAAAAACAATTTCTATTGAGCAATACTCGATTGTTTTTCAAATATCTTTTCATCAATCGGTGGACTCAAATTCGCTGGTTCACTCACTTCGTGTTGTCTTCTTTGAGATGTTCCGGTTTGAGAACAGCTAGAGCAGCTGCGAAACCCTGTCAAGGAAATTCTTCGAATTATACCGATCACAGCAAGACTTGTATGATCAACGGGGAACCGTGGGCCGTGTACCTCAATTCAACGAAAGTGATCAAAGACACTTTCGTGCGATTTATTGCTAACTGTTGTATGCGGGTACGCCCGACGTTTGCAGCTGTTCAGAATGAAGCGGTCAATCCATAGCCGAATGCTCACTTAACACATTCATCTCAAAAGAAATCATGATTAGTGCATCAATGACTCGATATTTTCTCTCCATGCTTCGCTGCTAGCCAATATCATGAATAAACAAATGCTTCCGCTACTCTGATGAGAATATATCATGATCCAGAATGTGAGCATGTCGGTCCGAATGTCACAACATCACATAATACCAACACCACAATGGATGTATCGAGATTTTCTACTAGCTGATGATCTCAAAAGCTGGCTCAACATTATTATCACGTGGATCAGGAAAAGACCTCCACTTGAAGTAACCAAACATGCAATGTGAAGAATCAATGACTACGAGCTTAGGAACAAAGGACTACATCAAGAATGCAAGAACAATTGTTAATGTCATATCTGTTTGTATTCAATGTAATTTTAGTGCATGATTGAGGTGACCTCCCTTAGGGGAGATTGTTAGGAATTAGAAATTCCAGGTATTAAAGAGTCGGTCACCTCAAGTATATGTAATCGTTAGAAAGCTCGTAGTCGTAGTTATTTTAAGTTAAGTAGTATTTAGTTTAGTAACACCGTGGAGGACGGACGGGTCTTTACCCACTGTATGCCTGATCCACAGCCCGATGTGTGGCGTTTTATGTAAGACTATAAATACTCTCTACCTCCCAAGGTAGAGAGTTGGAGCTCATAATAATATCTTTCACTTTCTCTCACTAAGTTCCCTAAACCTCTAACTTTCTCTCTCTAGAACTCCATCTATATTCTACCTTGTGTTAATGTTATGATGTGTATGTGAAAAGTTATATCTTACAGATAAACTATTGATAAAGGGGTTACAAAATACATTTTTGGCAACTTTTGACACATTTAATTTGTTAAAGCTATGTGACCTGTTTCTGGACATAAATGTTTTATTGTTTCTGCATGCCTAAACCTTTATATATAAAACATGACCTAAACCGATTGATTTCTTAAGTATATGAGTCAAAGCATCCGCATCTTATAAGTATATATGCATTGTTTCTTGTGGAATAAGCTTAACACACCCAAATTCATAATTTCATCCAAAATTTTCTTTAATAAGAACACATGTTCGGTGTTTGGGTCTGCATACGAATTTAGACCACAGTGTTATATGTCACTAATTTAAGCTTTTTGAACACCGTGTCTAAATAAGCATGAAGATCCTTAAGTCGTTTCACTCATGTTTGTTTAGGTTACTATTCATGTTTGTGTTGTGACCTCATATATGTGACGTTATATGATATTTGATGTGATCATGAATCCCCATTTTTAGTCCATAGACATGCTACAATTCCGAGCTTTGAAATGGGTTCTTTCGGTTTTTGGATCTTTTGTTAAACAAACAGGTTTGGCAACTCCATAAATCATTTACAAAGTTCATTCTTCATTCTTTTGCTCTATTGGTTCCATACTATGTGTTCATTGTTATTATAAACATATTTTTATATTGAGTGGGATTAGAAATTCTCAACTCTGTAGTTGTCTATCTTATTATGTTATTTGTTAAATGAGTTATGCTATGTTTCTTTATATCTACATGTATTACTATATTAGTAGATTTTAGTATATGGTACATGAGCATAGTATCAATAGTGTAAGTATGTTACTCAATTATGCACATTGGTATTCTTTGCGGTGTCTTTGTATATATGGACATATAGGAAGAGTTGATAAGGATTTAAAACATACGTTTTTAGGAGGTCATTTAAGCCCTAAATCGACATATTTTATATCCCTTACTACTTAAAATCGTTCCTTTTCATATTTTATGTCTTTTAAAATAAAATGATGGAATCAAGCATATTTGGACGAAAAGGAGAAAAAACATGAAGAAAACGATTCACCAAGACTAGATGTGATCACTTAACACCAGCAACTAGACACTACTGCTAACCACTCGGTCAATACTACTTTTTGGCATCACTCATAGTCAAATATAATTATCAAAATCAAATAAGCCATTTTTTAACATATAAAGGAACTAAATAAACAACATAAACTTACCAACACCAAATACCCGTTGCATACTTTCACTACCAATAGGGCTTCCCCTCTCCTGTTGTGGCATGGGTATACTCGAGTTAGGGGATGAAACCGAAGGCGCGAGTAGCGGACCGTGTTTTATAGGCCTCCCTCTCCCTCTGTTTTTCTTTACCACAACCCCATTCCCGCTTCCAGTTTGACTACTATCCATGTTAAAAAATTAGGGTTTGTGCAAGCTAAAAAACCAATTAGGGTTTATGTTTGTATGTGTTAGGCGTTAGGGACGATGTGTTCATGTTTGTGTCAGCCTCAAATGAAGCAGTTTTATAAGAAATTTGTATCACGAATTTTGTCCCTCAAGGTTTGGAGGGTGAATAAGTAATTTTGAATAGGTGGGGGAAACAAAGGAGAAGGGTGGTTTGCACACATTTGGATTTGATATGCACACTACAATATATATCTTTTATATAATAAAATAAAACCTCTAGTGGAATTTTTCATTTCAAAAAATCAATTCAAACCTTATTTGGTAATATTTTTTTAAAATTAAATTTTTTACTGAATTAAAAAATAACAATTAAACCTAATTATTTCCTAATTTGATTCACAAATCTTTAAAAATCGTTTTTATATACTTATATTAGAAAAAAAAAATTACATATGCACTTGCGGGCTATTTGTCAATAGTTATGGAGTAAAGTGCAACATGAAAAAAAAAGAGCGGACCTTCCAAAACAAAAGCCATGAACCCATACTTCTTCATAGTCTCCATCATCTGAAATCTTCAACAAGAACACACATCATTCATACCACAAAACATCACTCAAATCTATGTATTCTTCATCATCGATAGTACGTGTGTTCTGTTAGTCATGGTACGATTTTTTTTTATCTATCAAATTTACTTCTTATAACCCAAAGAAAGAAGAAACACGATACAAAAAAAAAGGAAAAAAAAAAAAAGCCAAAAATTAATATCGCTTAATTTGATTAAACCAAGGTATGTATCTAGGTTAATTAATTTGATTAATTTATGACTTATGAAGAAGTATGTGATAATTTAGGGGTTTATTTTTTTTTTTATTATTTTTTTTTTAAGTTGTGAGTTTGTGTTATTGTGCTTTGATTGATGTGGTATGCTTTATTTACTTTAAATTTCAATTTAATTTGATGGTTTTATGATGGTCTTTAATGGGTAAGTTTTATCAAATAACTATAAGTTACTATGATTATTTAGTTATATAAGTAAAGTTGAAATTTCAATCAAAGATTATATAGACAATAATCTTGTAAAGGTAAACTATTGCGGATGATTTTGTAAATTCAACAGTTAATTTTGATATGTGTTGAGGAATTAATAGAAAAGTTTAATTATGTTATCTAACGTTGTGGTTATGTAATGTCGAGTAATTGTAATTCATGTATGTTGTTTTATTACCGTCTTATAAGAAAGCCTCGATCAACGTCTACAATATTCCATGAAGTGCATCAAGTGATATCAAGGTAGAAAAAGCAATCTCTATCGAAAAAGATTGGTTGTACTTTAGATGAACTTGCAGAAAGAGATACAAAAAAGAGGAATGTGTGGAGTAAAGATTGGCTAATTTCTTATATCTAGAATATGTTTATAAAAACTTTTCCTATCAAGGAATTTAACTTTTGCTTATCAATTAATTGATTAAATGTATTTATTGAAATTAACCAGAGATCAAGCCGATAAGGACGACGATGGACTAAATTCTAAAACGAAAAGAAAACGTTTGTTAACTTAACTAAAATGTTATGCAAGAACTGTGCCACAATTTGATCCACCACTATTATTAAACCCCGGACATTTTATGAAATATATTCCTTTTGCTAAATCATGTGTTGTTTTGACAGTTTTTTTCAACAGATAATGACAGTGATGAGATGGGAAGTCTTATGAGGCTTGGCATAAAAGAATCATCAGTGAAATCGATATAGAATTCATATGATATACACCATCTTGGAACTTTGTCATATATTTGATAAAGTATCTGAGAGAACCTTCATGCAAGGGTAAGCAAAATTTTAAACATGTGTCATAAGTATCTCTAATTCATCTAAATGTTATATGCTCATTTGTATACTATCGTTGAACTTTTTCGTACTTTTGACCAATTATCTAAGGAGCACGGTGATGTAAGGAAAAATTGATTATAGCTATTTTGCTTATAAAGAGAGAATGTTAGAAATCATTACTCTAAATTTTAATAGGTAGAGGTGGCATTTCATCGCATTTACTTACGAATGGATTGATTTCGGATGTCTTTTTTTTAATCAAAAATAGGTTAGCATTGAACAAATTTATCTTGATTTAGAAACAGGTTAAAGACAACATATGCATATACCCTCCTAAACCGTATTATTAACATATTTATATTAGTTTTGTAACAATGGGTTTATGTAATTATAACTAATGGATTGGTTATCAATAAAAAGATTGTTTAAAGCGCTGGCAAAAGATTTTAACGGGTCACCCCAACTCATAATACAAAATGATCTATTTTGACCTGTTAAATTTGGTAGTTCATGTGTTGTATGAGATTAAGAAAAGTGAAAAGGCAAGTTACAGATATACGAATCTCTATTGTGAATTTGTTTATTAGTGGAAGAAGATAATTTTAAATTGTTGGGCTCTCACCATCATATGATGTTAGTAAGTAGCTGCTTAATTATAAAAATCTTTTGCATTTTATATCTATCAACACTTGCTTTCTTTTTATGCTTATGATAGGTCATATTATAGCTGATTAGCAGTGAAAATTGTTGATTAGGTGTTAACAAGCGATAACATTGTACACGAGTTATCTAGTCATTTTGACCCATGTGTTGAAAATTTGAAAGCGAGAATTGAAAACGTTATATCCATCAATACTTGATAAGTATCGTGTTCCATTCATTATTTCTTGAACTACCTTTTAAGCTAGCTCTCATTATCAGGCTATAGAGACTTGAGAGAGCTATAGAAACGATATTGCCAATTAAAAATGTATATTTTCTCATTATGAGTACCATGGAGGAAGAGATTTTTGTAGGATTCTAAGTAGGCCATGTATTACCCCAAGCTACGACCAGAATGACCATTTGTATGTATATGGTATGTTTTAAGTTTAATTACTGATTCGAGTCTCAAGTAGTAGGTGAAGGTGGAAATTGTTGAAGGTGAGGTAAGTTGGGTAACGGTTTTAAACCGAGTAATATTTTTGTAAGGTGGAAAATTAGACTAAACCGGGTGGGCCTGACTAAAACACTTTGTGAAAATAAAATCAATAGTTTTGTGACCAATTTAATTTATATAACAATATACAAGAATGTCCTTTTTTCGTTTTATAATTTATGCATATTATGATATACCAAAAGATCGTATTACATGGATCTCATATATTTGTTATTGGAGTTTGAATAGGTAAACTATTTTTTAAGGATTTCACGATCCTTCAGTGGAATGATATTACATAAAAAATCTGGAGGTACCTAATGATCGAAAGATTGGAAAATTGGACAGAAAAGGTATATGAGTATATGATGGTAGTTGACAAGAAGTATCGGCACGTGTTTCGTATAACATGGATGGCTTGAAAAAATTGAAAATAAATGTAAGACTTTCTATATTAAAATTATTTTATGTGAATGGCAACTTTGACCAGTTATTTGTGAATGGGTCTATTTAGTTTATATTTATCAGAAAAAATTGACCTTTTTTGTATTAAAATTAAACGATTTGGCGTTAAAAAGAAAGCTTAAAAGTGAACGAGTAAAAATGCTTTTGTTCATATGGATAAACTATTGATAAAGGGGTTACAAAATACATTTTCGGAAACTTTTGACCCATTTAATATGTTCAAGCTATGTGACCTGTTTCTGGACATAAATGTTTTATTGTTTCTGCATTCCTAAACCTTTATATATAAAACATGACCTAAACCGATTGATTTCTTAAGTATACGAGTCAAAGCATCCGCATCTTATAAGTATATATGCATTGTTTCTTGTGGAATAAGGTTAACACACCCAAATTCATAATTTCATCCAAAATTTTCTCTAATAAGAACACATGTTCGGTGTTTGGGTCTGCATACGAATTTAGACCACAGTGTTATATGTCACTAATTTAAGCTTTTTAAACACCGTGTCTATATAAGCATGAAGATCCTTAAGTCGTTTCACTCATGTTTGTTTAGGTTACTATTCATTTTTGTGTTGTAACCTAATATATGTGACGTTATATGATATTTGATGTGATCATGAATCCCCATTTTTAGTTCATAGACATGCTACAATCCCGAGCTTTAGAATTTACAAGAAACACCAAAAGATTCTTATATGGAATGGGGTTCTTTCGGTTTTTGGATCTTTTGTTAAACAAACAAGTTTGGTAACTCCATAAATCATTTACAAAGGTCATTCTTCATTCTTTTGCTCTATTGGTTCCATACTATGTGTTCATTGTTATTATAAACATATTTTTATATTGAGTGGGATTAGAAATTCTCAGCTATGTAGTTGTCTATCTTATTATGTTATTTGTTAAATGAGTTATGCTATATTTCTTTATATCTACATGTATTACTATATTAGTAGATTTTAGTATATGGTACATGAGCATAGTGTCAATAGTGTAAGTATGTGGCCATCGAAGTTACTCAATTATGCATGTTGGTATTCTTTGCGGTGTCTTTGTATATATGGACATATAGGAACAACTGGGTGAGTTGCTGGTAATCCCTGGTGTTAGGATTTGGAAAATCCATACAGAAGAGTTGATAAGGATTTAAAACATACGTTTTTAGGAGGTCATTTAAGCCCTAAATCGACATATTTTATATCCGTTACTACTTAAAATCGTTCCTTTTCATATTTTATGTCTTTTAAAAGAAAATGATGGAATCAAGCATATTTGGACGAAAAGGAGCAAAAACATGAAGAAAACGACATTTTCAAGACTCAAGATGTTCTTAAAGCCTGACGGCATCCCAACTGAAAGGGCGACGCCATCACTTCTTGAAGATTTTGATAAAAGATCAAGCGACGGTTTAGGTTATTTTTTGGTTCTAAAGCCTGACGACATCAAGTGTTAATTCTGGAGGGCGTCGCCCTTTGTTTTACACAAGATGACCAAGGAACAAATCCCATATGACGTACCTCTTTGGTTCCCGTGATGTTCCGGTTTCTAGAATATCAATGAAGAGACATTGTTTACAATCCACCCCCAAATGTTACACCCAAATTGCCTTAGCCTACCTTGTATGCACTAATCTTTAGTGCATTATTGTAAGTATTGTTTAAACCCTTATTTCAATTATCTAGTTACTTGCATGGTTGCTAAGTCAAGTCATATCATTTGTATACAGTTTTGGGACGATTGAGACTCATGGATTAAAGTAACATTTTATGGAGTAACGAGAAGCAACGATAAATTCAAATTCCCTTTGTCTACATAATTAAGTACTCCAAGTGTTTTGATCTTCTCAAATTGGGCCAATTAGTGTTAGTTAAATACAAACTCAAGTGTAGGGATGCTCCTATAAATCCCTTTATTTTGACGTAAACTAGGTTTACGAGTATCAAATACGCGTAACCGTAAGGGTTTAGCTGCGTATTCATGAAAACATCATTGGGGACATTTTATATAGACTGGGATTAGTTTACATATCATTAGCAACATCATCGTCATATTAGATCATGCATGGGTTTGCATATTTCATTAACGTTTATTTTCCTATTAAATAAACGCTATCGCATAATCATCTATTTTGAATAATTGATCCGACACTTCCAAAAATTATCCTAATATTTTTTTATACTTATTTTAATACTATAAAAATTATAATATTAGTTTACCCGATGTTTTAAATTTATTTTGTATATAAATTGTTATATTTATATAATTACGACGGTTTTCGTAAATACTACTCGATAATAATTGTTTCACTAAATTTTTGTAAGAAATGTATTTTTATAATTTTTATGACATCGATATATTTTAATTTGTTCCGTTAAAATTTATTTCTAGTTAACGCTACCTCAAATATCCATTTTAACTTACAAGTTACCAATTATACTAATACATTTATACATTTCCTATTACAAAATACATCACTTTTGTTTGTTTCACACCATTGTCGACATTAAAAGATGACACAACAAATCTTGGACAAAAAAATCTTCTACACTAGCTTATTCACTAGACCTATACATATTATATTTAATTTATATACTATGTATATGCACATACTAACACATATCCTAAGGTGTAAAAAAAGACTAAACTCTCTCATTCTTTCTCTTATAAACCGGCCATGCTCAAGAACAAGGAAGAAACCATATTTTTTTCAAGCTTCAAGTGATTATCAAATATTATTAGTGATCTATGTTAAGGTTTTGAAATAAAAACCTATAGATTAATCAGGTTTTCATCATCTTTTTCACATAATCATTCAAGTAAGCATTTCATGATTTTTATAACTCTTTCATATTCATATTTATGTTATTTCATCATTTTTGCAAGAAAACAAGCAAGTTATATGAGTATCTATACCACTTTTAATGTTTTTAGTACTTATAATTAGTATATACTATCCTATAATTAATCCCTTGAAACATATCATTTTTGATGATGTCTAGGAACCCATGACACCCTAAGAAGGTGTATGGTAGGTTTAGAATATCTTTGGCGTTGATTTGAAGTAGTTAGAATAAGTATTACGCGAGAAAAACCCATTTCGACAACTGTAAATAAGGGTCTGATCATTTTTACTAAATCTGGAAATTTTGACAGTTTGTAAAATACTTTGGGCTAGATATTCAGAAAATATACTTTAAAACAAAAACGTGGCCGCTTGAACGGGTTAAAACGGAGTTATAACGAAGAAGTTATGCTATTTTCAAGTTTAACGACGAAAATTATATTTTCAGAAACGAGTCAAAAATGAGTCTTAAGCGTTATCAAATGAGTCGATTTATCAAAAATATATTAGTATACTTTAACACGAAGCTAAGGAGATATAAAACGTAGAAAACGGATTTGTAACGATTAAATTACATGCGTTTAAACAAGGTTGTCGTAACTATTTCATATAAGCATAACTAATATATTTTCTAATAGCCAAGATTACGGCCGTGAATGACCATGTTGAGGGTCATTTTTAACATTGATGGAGTACTTTTTATAAAATGATGTCTTCTAGTAAAAGTAAGTTCGCTAGCCTATTTTCCAAAATGTCCAACCGTTCGTCAAACGGAGTTGTAACGAATAAAATACGGTCACTCAAACTTTGCCAAAAGTTACCCCCTAAACAATATTTTGGGTACAAGTACCCTACTTTACCTATGTTTTTATCAATGATCGAGACCTCTATGATGAAAACTTAAAAGCTAAAACTTTTAGATAATGCCACAAGCTTTCCAAAACCGTTGAGTTTGTTTCCTAACACTCGATACTCACTATTTTATGACTAGCTTTTCGAGGCCATTTAGTCACTTTCATGAATTGTCAAATTATATTATTATGCGACAAAAAGCTATAAATTCTTGATAAATCACAAAACGACTATAGTAGGAGGTTGTTTCAACGTAAATACTTGTAAAGTGTTTTATAATATGACGAGATGTCATAAACATATATTTCGACGATAAACATTATTTTCAAATTTGCAAGTGGTATGGATATCATATGAGTTTGCATGCACGACATTGTTTCATGATTTACATTAGAACATATCATTCATAATAGGTCGCGGTTAGAGATTGCGCCGCATTTCAGTGTATCCACTTTTGTCATCATTATAATTGCATCAGGTGAGTTCCATAGCCCCATTTTCAATTGTTTTAATTCTTTTATTAAACTCTTTGGGGGAGATACATGCTCAACTACTTTGCAACTACATGTTTAACTGAACTGAATGTTTAGTCATACGAAGTAACAATATTGTCATGCTTAGAATTTCTACATCATAAATCATTGAACTAGCGGTCTTGGTATAATCATTGAGCTAGCGGTCTTGGTATAATCATTGAACTAGCGGTCTTGGTATAATCATGGAACTAGCGGTCTTGGTATAATCATTGAACTAGCGGTCTTGGTATAATGTTGAACTCGCGGTCTTGGTACAATCATGAACTAATGGTCTTGGAACTATTTGAATCAACACTCATATGTTTTATATTAATTGAATAATGATACATTAAGTTATGTACTATTATGTGAATTCATTTGACATCATGCGCTTGAACATAAACTATACATATTTTGGCAATGGGTTGTAAACACACATGTTGCAAGTTTTGTATGGGCAGAACTTGGAACTGAGTGGATTTGCAATGCCTTTGTTGCATGAACATTCTTTAAAGGTTTTCTTCATGGCAACACAAACTCTATGAACTCACTCAACCTTTGTGTAGACACTTTTAGCATGTTTTATCTCAGGTATCTAAGGCATACACTTCATGGCATACATGTGGACTTATCATAGATTCGTGGTGATGACGAGTCTCACATGGGATTTATGCACTTTCAAAACATCGTTTGGCTTGTATCAAACTTAATTCCGCCCATGTCTAATTTCATTTGGGACATACATTTTGTAAACTCTGATTGTTTTATTAAATCAAACGATGTGTTTTCCAAACGAAACTTTAGGTCGTTCGATATAACTGTAACTTTGATGCTATGACAGTCATCCCCCAGGAATTCCATTCCGCTGCAAAACAGGTAATTTGGGGGTGTGACAGATTGGTATCAGAGCTTCGGTTATAGAGAACTAGGTTGCATCATTGACCCTAGACTATAACTACATCATCATAGCATCTCATCATATCATTATAAGTGCATACTCATTATACATGCGGGTTTATGACTCAACACCAAACATCATATGAGTCGATTAGTCAAAGCATTGCATAGTTACTCCTAAATTATACATAGCCTGATCACCTATGTCTAATTCAGGAAGAATCATGTAATGATGGGAGTAGTAGTCTCATATGTGTAAGCAATTCCGTAATCGAGCCAAATATTCAAAAGACCTCCTTCAAACCAATTTAGCCTAATCTCATGACAGTTCTCGTTTGATGAGTTGTGAGATTAAGTAAAAATTGGTTACCTAAAAGTCTTTTGAGGATTTTGCTCGAGAATGGGAAAGTTTTCCACATCAAACCCTAAACCAGAGAGACCAACACGAATTGAATTCAGGGACTGAATTCCTTTTTGGGTGGGCGAATGTGACAACTCGTAATTTCAGGTCATTTTACAAACTTTGGAATTTTCACTATTTATCTCGGGAATTTACTATTCATTGGTTACTATTCATCATTTTACTATTCATCGTTTTCGAAGTCGATTTGATATTCTGAGAACGTATTTCAAAAATTTACTATTCATGAAACACTATTCATTCCCGGAGAAAAATCACTATTCATGCTTCACTATTCATCATTTAACGTAAACTAGGTTTACGAGTATCAAATACACGTAACCGTAAGGGTTTAGCTGCGTATTCATGAAAACATCATTGAGGACATTTCATATAGACTAGGATTAGTCTACATATTATTAGCAACATCATCGTCATATTAGATCATGCATGGGTTTGCATATTTCATTAACGTTTATTTTCCTATTAAATAAACGCTATCGCATAATCATTTATTTTGAATAGTTGATCCGACACTTCCAAAAATTATCCTAATATATTTTTATACTTATTTTAATACTATAAAAATTATAATATTAGTTTACCCGATGTTTTAAATTTATTTTGTATATAAATTGTTATATTTATATAATTACGACGGTTTTCGTAAATACTACTCGATAATAATTGTTTCACTAAATTTTAGTAAGAAATGTATTTTTATAATTTTTATGACATCGATATATTTTAATTTGTTCCGTTAAAATTTATTTCTAGCTAACGCTACCTCAAATATCCATTTTAACTTACAAGTTACGAATTATACTAATACATTTATACATTTCCTATTATAAAATACATCACTTTTGTTTGTTTCACACCATTTTCGACATTAAAAGATGACACAACAAATCTTGGACAAAAAAATCTTCTACACTAGCTTATTCACTAGACCTATACTTATTATATTTAATTTATATACTATGTATATGCACATACTAACACATATCCTAAGGTGTAAAAAAAGACTAAACTCTCTCATTCTTTCTCTTATAAACCAACCATGCTCAAGAACAAGGAAGAAACCATATTTTTTATCAAGCTTCAAGTGATTATCAAATATTATTAGTGATCTATGTTAAGGTTTTAAAATAAAAACCTATAGATTAATAAGGTTTTCATCATCTTTTTCACATAATCATTCAAGTAAGCATTTCATGATTTTTATAACTCTTTCATATTCATATTTATGTTATTTCATCATTTTTGCAAGAAAACATGCAAGTTATATGAGTATCTATACCACTTTTAATGTGTTTAGTACTTATAATTAGTATATACTATCCTATAATTAATCCCTTGAAACATATTATTTTTGATGATGTCTAGGAACCCATGACACCCTAAGAATGTGTATGGTAGGTTTAGAATCGCTTTGGCGTTGATTTGAAGTGGTTAGAATAAGTATTACGCGAGAAAAACCCATTTCGACAACTATAAATAAGGGTCTGATCATTTTTACTAAATCTGGAAATTTCGACAGTTTGTAAAATATTTTGGGCTATATATTCAGAAAATATACTTTAAAACGAAAACGTGGATGCTTGAACGGGTTAAAACGGAGTTATAACGAAAAAGTTATACTATTTTCAAGTTTAACGACGAAAACTATATTTTCAGAAAATTCAGCATGCTGTCCCAAATTTTTACGAGTCAAAAATGAGTATTAAGCGTTATCAAATGAGTCGATTTATCAAAAATATATTAGTATACTTTAACACGAAGCTAAGGACATATAAAACGTAGAAAACGGACTTGTAACGATTAAATTACATGCGTTTAAACAAGGTTGTCGTAACTATTTCATATAAGCATAACTAATATATTTTCTAATAGCCAAAATTACGGCCGCGAATGACCATGTTGAGGGTCGTTTTTAACATTGATGGAATACTTTTTATAAAATGATGTCTTCTTGTTAGCCTCGCTTTTTATAAAGATAACGTCACTTACGTGAATTGGACTAGATGCGTAGTATACTTTGCCCTTAGGGACTAGTATCGTGTAAGTGGCAAAGTTAGAGCCTATAAATACCCCTCATGACTCTCCATGAGGGGTGAGGTGAATCATTTGCTCATTTGTATTGTGTGTTTATTTTATAAAAGTTCCATTGTTTTCTCCTCCCTCTCTCTAGTTTCTCTCACTAAAAAGGATAAAGATCTTCATCTTTTTCCACCAACCTAGACCTCCAAACCACATAAATCTTTAAACTTTTTCGGTCCTATAAGTGGTATAGAGCCATAGTTATCTTGTGTTGATTTATGTTGGTTTTACACATGTTTTTAACTGTTTTTGTGCTTATTATGTGGGTCGGAAATTTTTTTTTCCGATTTGTGGGTAAAACAGTTTTTAATACATGTTTTTGGTATCCTTATTTTGGTCTAAACAAAAAAAGTCCTGATCTTTCGTGTTCATATCTGTCTTGGTATATCTTGTCCAAACAGTCACTTTTATGTTTTTTTAGTACTAAATAACGTGAAAGTCAAAGTGGTCAACCTTCATCTTTTCATAGTCAAAAGACAAAAAGAAGCAGTTTTTAGGCTGTTTCTGGGTTTCATATGAAGATGGTCGGAAAAACTCGCCGGAAAAAAAGTCAAAGGGTCAAAACCCTTTTTCTACGCATAAGGGGAATCTTCAGAGGTGTTACGCGTAGCTGTGAAGTTACGCGTATGAAAAGTTACGCGTATGCTCTTACGCATAAGCCTAGGCTTACGCGTAAGAATGGGCTACGCCTAAGACTCTTTTACGCTTAAGGCTTGTTACGCATAAGCAGATGATTTAAGCATAACTTATGTTACGCATAAGCAACTAGTCTACGCGTAAGGTTATGTTTCGAGCTGAAAAAAAAAGAAAAAAAAAAGGTTATGCGTAAAAACTACATAGACCAAAACCACAAAGACCATTTACCAAGAATCAAATGACTTCAGGTATCACCACCGTCATCAGTCCATGAAAGATATAAACTGATAACGAGAAACTGAAAAATATCGACTCATCCAATACATTTATCCTATCCCTACTCATCATTTTGATCCAAACAATCAAAGATACAACATAACAAATATGTTATTTGTCTCCTTTGGTTCGTTCAAAATCTCAAAACGAAAACATCAACAAATAACCTACCCGAGACCCTATTAGGATCTTGAAGTCGTTTAGAGATCAAGAAACGAGTTTATCGTTTTTTGTGTGCTATGAAAGGAAGTAGCTAAGGCTGTTTTGATTGAGCAAATGAATTAGGAGAAGCGTTTTTTGTTGAGATTCGTTGTGTGAAAAAGGTTTGGTGAGAGAATCGCTTATGTGGTAGGCGGAGTTTTTTATCTGAAATGTTTTAGGGTTAGTGATATGTAGTGAGTTAGGTTTCATTGGATATAACCTTTTATCTCAAAGTGGATGTGGATCAGGTATTTACCTTGTGAGGATAATTCGTTTATGGGCTCTGTATCTAAACTTCGACCTTGGGCTGGAATATGATACGAGCTGTCTTTTCTCAAAGCTGATTTGGACGATGGGCTATAATATGTGTGGGCTGAAGTATGAACTGGGATACGCATTCTTGGCCTGTCAAATTTTGTTATCCGAAAATTATTTTTGATACAAAATTTGATAATTGTTGATTTAGAGAGGTATTTTGGTATGATTAAAATTCACGGAAGGATACAATATTCACGGCTTGCGCAAAATTTGAAAAATGACTACGGAGTTTTACGGTATTATTGATGCGGAATTGACGTGACATTTCACGGGTGGACTTCTTTATCTTTGAGACGATGGTTGGTTGGATGCATGTCTCAAGATAACTTGTTGGAGCACATTATGAAATTTGACAATCTGGTTATAACTGGTAAGGAGTTACGTTGTAGTGCTCACAGTGTGTAACCATCACTTTAAGGAGTTACGTTGTTGTGCTCAGTGTCACACGCAGTTGTGGACTGTTCAAAAATTTAGAACAAGCAGTAAGTCACAAAGTTGGAATGTTTGCTTCCTTTTCAAGTCAGTCGTATCGGGTTATCTTCATATGTGGTCATTACTATTAGCCGGTGAATTCAAAGGAGGTTCGATTAAAGGTTGGTTTGAGAGACGTATATTGAGAGTATTTTTGCGAAAATATTCTCACGGAAATTTGATCAAGCTATGATGTTAATATTGCATCAAGAAGGTAATATGGTATGTACGCAACATTATGATGATTCCGATAGCTCGCAACCATTAGGAGGGAGAAGTTGGTATTTCATCTTCCGTGATTGGATTACGAAGGGATTTTTGCTTAAGACCGAAGAAGGAGAAGTAGTGTGGTGTACATCGGGGCTTTTTACCAACTTGGATGCAATACTAAGTGAGTTATGTTGTTACGATGTTCCCAGAACGACAACCATTGTACGATCAAGAGTTTACTTTCTCCGCTGCGTGTTGGAAGAGTGTTGTCGGTTCAGGAGGGAGCAGAAAAAGAGAAAAAAAGGGCTCACCAGTTAGGAGGGAGTAATAACCTAACTAGACTGTTACAGTTGAAGTTCAGAGCTACAAGAATTTGTTCCGTCAGCGCCAAAGATCAAATGCCGAGGTCATCAGAAGGGAGAACTTCAAGTTTGCCTCAGTATCTAGACTACGGAGACTCTGCGCTTCAAGAAAGTCAACATTGTTCATTACTATTTTAATTTACTTTGTTTTGTATTTATAGGTCTCATTGTAACCATTCACGTATGACGATATCTTGGAGGGAGATTGTTAGCCTCGCTTTTTATAAAGATAACGTCACTTACGTGAATTGGACTAGATGCGTAGTATACTTTGCCCTTAGGGACTATTATCGTGTAAGTGGAAAAGTTAGAGCTTATAAATACCCCTCATGACTCTCCATGAGGGGTGAGGTGAATCATTTGGTCATTTGTATTGTGTGTTTATTTTATAAAAGTTCCATTATTTTCTCCTCCCTCTCTCTAGTTTCTCTCACTAAAAAGGATGAAGATCTTCATCTTCTTCCACCAACCTAGACCTCCAAAACCACATAAATCATTATACTTTTCGGTCCTAACACTTCTAGTAAAAGTAAGTTCGCCTAGCCTATTTTCCAAAATGTCCAACCGTTCGTCAAACGGAGTTGTAACGAATAAAATACGGTCACTCAAACTTTGCCGAAAGTTATCCTTAAACAATATTTTGGGTACAAGTGCCCTACTTTACCTATGTTTTTATCCATGATCGAGACCTCTATGATGAAAACTTAAAAGCTAAAACTTTTAGATAATGCTACAAGCTTTCCAAAACCGTTAAGTTTGTTTCCTAACACTCGATACTCACTATTTTACGACTAGCTTTTCGAGGCCATTTAGTCACTTTCATGAATTGTCAAATAATATTATTATGCAACGAAAAGCTATAAATTCTTGATAAATCACTAAACGACTATAGTAGGAGGTTGTTTCAACGTAAATACTTGTAAAGTGTTTTATAATATGACGAGAGGTCATAAACATATATTTTGACGATAAACATTATTTTCAAATGTGCAAGTGGTATGGATATCATATGAGTTTGCATGCATGACATTTTTTCATGATTTACATTAGAACATATCATTCATAATAGGTCGCGGTTAGAGATTGCACCGCATTTCAGTGTATCCACTTTTGTCATCATTATAATTGCATCAGGTGAGTTCCATAGCCCCATTTTCAATTGTTTTAATTCTTTTATTAAACTCTTTGGGGGAGATACATGCTCAACTACTTTTATGACATTCATGATTATTTGCAACTACATGTTTAACTGAACTGAATGTTTAGTCATACGAAGTAACAATATTGTCATGCTTAGAATTTCTACATCATAAATCATTGAACTAGCGGTCTTGGTATAATCATTGAGCTAGCGGTCTTGGTATAATCATTGAACTAGCGGTCTTGGTATAATCATGGAACTAGCGGTCTTGGTATAATCATTGAACTAGCGGTCTTGGTATAATGTTGAACTCGCGGTCTTGGTACAATCATGAACTAATGGTCTTGGAACTATTTGAATCAACACTCATATGTGTTATATTAATTGAATATTGATACATTAAGTTATGTACTATTATGTGAATTCATTTGACATCATGCGCTTGAACATAAACTATACATATTTTGGCAATGGGTTGTAAACACACAGGTTGCAAGTTTTGTATGGGCAGAACTTGGAACTGAGTGGATTTGCAATGCCTTTGCTGCATGAACATTCTTTAAAGGTTTTCTTCATGGCAACACAAACTCTATGAACTCACTCAACCTTTGTGTAGACACTTTTAGCATGTTTTATCTCAGGTATCTAAGGCATACACTTCATGGCAAGCATGTGGACTTATCATAGAGTCGTGGTGACGACGCGTCTCACATGGGATTTATGCACTTTAAAAACATCGTTTGGCTTGTATCAAACTTAATTCCGCACATGTCTAATTTCATTTGGGACCTACATTTTGTAAACTCTGATTGTTTTATTAAATCAAATGATGTGTTTTCCAAACGACACTTTAGGTCGTTTGATATAACTGTAACTTTGATGCTATGACAGTCATCCCCCAGGAATTCCATTCCGCTGCAAAACAGGTAATTTGGGGGTGTGATACAAAAAGTCAAAACAAAATGGCCGAAAAGGACGAACAAACTGTCAAAATTGCTGCAGTACAGCACGGACCAGACGTGCTCAAAATAAGGGTTCCGTCCGTTGAACCAAATGGTGCCGTGGGTACTTCAGCAGGACAGAATGTTCGTGATACGGACCGTAATGAATTTGTCAAGGTAACAAAGAAAACCAAGGATAGTGTTAAACTCAAACCAGCTGTTACATCAGGAGTAGGACTTGCTAAAAATGAATTTAGATCAAAAACTACTCAACAACGACATAAAACACCTTTTGCGAAACGCCCCTTTCCTAAGAGCAACCACAACGTACAACCCAACTACCAACACAACGGTTTGAATCAAAACTTTCCTAGACCATATCAAACTCCATATTACATGTCATGGAACTCTTACCCATCGTTTCTATACATGAATCAAATAAATGGTACGTTTAACCCAAACGGACCCATGAGATATTGGGGACCAAATGCTTGAGTTATTTGCTTCTTAGGTATGCTTGAAAGTTGGATTGGAACCTGATGAATGGATAAAAGATAGTGGATGCTCACGACACATGACGGGCAACAAAAGTCTATTCTCATCATACCAAGAGTATGACGGAGGTAATGTCACTTTTGGTAGCAATCTCAAAAGCAAAATCATTGGCAAAGGTATGATCGCTCATAACTCCCTAACTATTGAAAATGTTGCTCACGTAGATAGGTTAGGATTTAATATACTTAGTATTAGCCATTTATGTGATAAAAAGTATAAAGTGCTATTTGATGAAAATGGTAGTAAAATACTAAAAGATGGTATCACCATAGCTAAAGGAGTTAGGAAAAATAACATATGCGTCATGAAAATAGATAAAACATCTAATGACAAATTTTGACTAACAACGTTAGATGATAGCTCATCTCTTTGGCATAGACGCTTAGGTCACGCTAATATGAGGCTTAGACAAAACCTATCTTCAAAAGTGCTAGTTAGGAATTTACCAATACTAAAATATGACCAACACTTTTGCGATGCTTGAAAAATTGGCAAACAAACCCATAGTAGTCATAAATCTAAAAATTTGGTGTCCACATCTAAGTGTCTAGAATTATTGCATATGGACTTGTTTGGTCCATCCGCTATAAGAAGCTACGGAGGCAACTTATACACTTTGGTTATAGTAGATGATTACTCAAGATTTACTTGGACGTTGTTTTTGAAAACTAAAATTGAAGCTTTTGATAAATTTGAAATTCTTAGCAAGAAAATTCAAAATCAACTAGGTGTTAAAATTGTGTCGATCCGAACGGATCATGGTCGTGAATTTGACAACGAAACTCAATTTGGAAACTTTTGTGATACAAATGGTATAACACATAACTTTTCGGCTCCACGAACACCTCAATCTAATGGAGTAGTAGAACGTAAAAATAGAACAATTCAAGAAATGAGTAGAACAATGCTTAATGAACAAAACATTCCTCAAAAGTTTTGGTGTAACGCCGTTGACACTTCTACATATATTTTAAATAGAGTCTTAATTCGTCCTTTCCTAAACAAAACACCATATGAGCTTTATAAAGGTAAAAAGCCAACTTTAGGATATTTTAGAGTCTTTGGTTGTAAATGTTTTATTCTTAATACTAAAGATTATCCAACCAAGTTTGACCCAAAGTCTTATGGAGGTGTATTTCTTGGTTATTCTCAAACTAGTAAAGCTTACATTGTCCAAAACAAAGAAACAATGATAGTCGAGGAATCGTTGAACATAACATTCGATGAAAGTCCACCTCCCTCTAAGACATCACCTTTGGTAGATGATGACTTAGTTGAAAGTCAAATGATAGAAAGTCAAGAAATAATTAATAATAACAAGGAAGATGAACCATTAAATAAAGAAATTGTAAACATTAAAGAATCTAAAAGTCATCCTTTAGACAAGGTCATAGGACAACTTAATCAAAGAACCTTAAGGTCACAAGCCCAAAATCAAAGTAATTATTTTTGTTTTGTATCCACCATTGAACCGAAAAACATAAATGAAGCAATAAAAGATGAATCATGGGTAATTGCCATGCAAGAAGAGTTAAACCAATTCGTTAGAAATGATGTTTGGAAATTAGTTCCAAAACCTAAAGATCAAACTATAATTGGAACGAAATGGGTTTTTCGAAATAAAATGGATGAAAATGGTGTAGTATCTAGAAACAAAGCTAGGCTTGTTGCACAAGGTTATAATCAACAAGAGGGGATTGATTATGATGAAACTTATGCACCGGTAGCTAGACTAGAATCTATTAGAATATTACTTGCTTATGCATGTGCTTATGACTTTAAATTATTTCAAATGGATGTTAAAAGTTCTTTCCTTAATGGGTTTATTAACAAAGAAGTGTATGTTGCTCAACCTCCCGGTTTTACCGACTTTGAGAAACCACATCATGTCTTCAAACTCAAGAAAGCATTATACGGTCTTAAGCAAGCACCAAAAGCTTGGTACGACCGACTTAAGACTTTTATTATTGATAACAAATACACTATGGGATTAGTAGATAATACTCTTTTTACCAAGAAAAAGGAATCACATATTATCATTGTTCAAATATACGTTGATGACATTATATTCGGATCAACTTGTCAAGAACTATGTGATGATTTCTCTAAAATCATGCACGATGAGTTTGAAATAAGTATGATGGGTGAATTAAATTTCTTTCTAGGACTTCAAATTAAACAACTAGAAGATGGCATGTTTTTTAACCAATCTAAATATATAAAAGACATGCTTAAGAAATTTGGTCTTGAAGATTCCAAACCAACTAAAACACCCATGTCCTCGGACACTAAACTCACCAAGGACGAAGAAGGTGAATCCGTAGATAACACTAAATATAGAGGAATGATTGGTAGCCTACTCTATCTTACGGCTAGTAGACCCGACATTATGTTTAGTGTTTGTCTATGTGCTCGCTTTCAAGAAAACCCAAAGGCATCACACTTAGAAGCCTTAAAAAGGATTTTTAGATACATTAAGGGAACAACGTGTTTAGGATTATGGTATCCCAAAGGAACGGGTGTAGAAACCATAGTGTATGCCGACTCGGATCATGCCGGTGATTATGTCGATAGAAAAAGTACAAGTGGTATTTGCACTTTTGTTGGACATTGTCTCACCTCATGGTTTGCAAAGAAGCAAACGGCTTTAGCCATCTCAACTACTGAAGCCGAGTACGTCTCAGCCGGAAAAGCATGTCAACAAGCTCTTTAGATGAAGAAAGCTCTCGTAGATTACGGAATTCATCTCAATGAAATTGCAATACTTTGCGACAACAAAGGAGCCATCGATCTCAGCAAAAATCCCGTTCAACATGCTCGTACAAAGCATATTGAAATCCGTCATCACTTTCTTTGCGACAATGTTCAAAAAGGAAACATCTCAATCGAGAAAGTATCCTCCGAAGACAACATTGCCGACATCTTAACTAAGCCTCTTAAACGAGAACCTTTTAATCTTCTTAGACTTGGTTTAGGGTTAATGGAACCAAACATGTAGGATAAACATAGCCCAAAACATTAGAATAGTCAAAACAAAACAATTTTGTTTTGTATCTCGCTATCAGAGTAGCCACGGCACCAAACAACAACACGGACAGAACCAAAAATTTGGTACGTCTGGTCCGTGGTGTCTACAGAAGCAAAACTGCTACTTACAAAACATCTTCTTCCTCAAAACCCACTTTACCAAAACGTGTAAACATTAAACCAAGCTCATTATTGACACATTCCCACTCACTAATCACTGAAGATAACATCATTGTAAGTATCCTAACTACGTTTTATCTCTTAATTCTGAGTCTAGGATTCTTATTTATGCGCAAAACCATTACAAATCATTACATGGGGTTTTATGTATGCTTTTATACTAAATATGAATTCAATTGGCAAATTGCATAACTAGTCATTGAAATTAGGTACTACATTATCATATTGTATAAACAAATCATGCTTCCCACTAATCAATAGATAATGAATATAAGGCCTTATTCAAATAACCAAACACCCCATGTCAAAAATATTGAAAAGCTTCTCACTTGTAGGAAAACAATTTTTCATATTGTTAATACAAATAGAAATGTTAGACTTTCATCACTTGCATGATCTTGAATACTAAAGGTATTGCATAACTAATATGCATTCCCGGGTATATTCAAACGAAGCCACATTGAATTAGGAGCATTTGGGTTATCTCATGGTATTTTCCAAACACCCCACTAAAACCATTTTTGTACATAAAATGAGTCGAGATAACCGCAACTCCAAATCGTTTTCATATAGGCACACACTAGAACCAAAACGTTAAAGTGTAGTCTCATTTTTAACATATTAATTCTTGCTCTTAGGAATATCCAGGGTAGCCGCAAGATTCTATGGTCACAAAGACACCCTTGCTTACATTCCCAAACATCACAAAACCAAAGGACTTTCCAAGGAACAAGTAGAAATCTTTAAGAGTCTAGAATCAAGGTATTTCCATGAGGGTAGAACCATTCACCCATCCTTCCTTGAAAGTACCAATATTCGTGAAGAACTAGCCGCCATTCATTTAGATTATCTTCTTGACATCGATGAACCAATTTGTCCTAGGTTTGTGTTAGAGTTCTATGCTAGTGTGACCGGCTTTAGTGATGAAGACGATGATGAATTTTGTCTTAGGTTTAAAATCAATCAAAACGACTACACCATCACCTTAGCCAACTTTGCTCAATTTCTAGGAATTCCCAACCAAGGGACTTGTGTCTACTCGGATAAGTGGTCACTCACCGTTCTTGATGCAATCAACGACCGCACTCCTCCTTACCAAACCCGTTTGGCCGATAAGGATGTTATCCGTGAACACCTATCTAACCCAAGGGGTGATACAACCCGAGTTACCCGAAAGGGAAAGGAGGTAAACCGAGATCCATATGGAATGGAGCTAAATGAACTTAAGCCTAAATTTAAGAAATGGGAGGACACTTAGAGCCAATGTCATTAGCACCATAGGAAATAGGGATCACATCAACGCTTGCCTTTGTCACATGCTCTACAACTTGTCCACCCGTCAACCATTCAATTTAGCTTACTACATCGCTAAGAGAATGATTGATATTCCAACTCAAGGATCGGTTGCTCTTCCATACGGGATGCTTCTCACCCATCTCTATAGAAACTTTGCACCAATTCCACCAAGCCCAAAATGGATGCACCTTCACTATGAGCTCATCCCTCACATCTTTATACCTTTGAGTGATGCTCGAGTTGCTAAGACAAAAGGCAAGAGAGCAAAACCTCCAACTCCATCATCATCATCATCAAATAGCTCCGAGGATGGTCTTCCAAGCTCTCATCTTCCACCTCATGAGTATTATGCGTCTCTTCCCGAGATAGAGAATGAATCAGCGGAATTCAAGCAAACTAAGGGAATGTTCAAGTGCCTTGGTAGGATGATGAACAAGATCTATAAGAAGTTGGACAATTAAGGGTCCATTAAGGAGTGTTTGGAACAATACATTATCGTCAATGTTTGATACAATTTAGTTGTTTTTATTGTGTAGGATGCTAATATAACTTAAAACAATGTTGTATGCTAACAATCTTATGCAGGGGGATAACACAAGTATGCTATCAAATTTTACCCATTTTCACTATAATGTGAAAATCACTAGCCCTAGCTCAAAATCTATGCTCCACTGTGTTTCTACATGTGTTATTTACTTTTTCTAACTAGAAATGTTTAGTGTCACATGTTTTGAGAAAAATTTCAGGTTTCTGAAAAGTCCCGGACACCTAAAAACACACTTTGTCAAGTTTTATGCACTTCACGGATCAGACGGCACCAATGTTTTGGTACCGTCTGTTATGACAAATGGTACCGCTGTACTTGTACAGGCGGACCAGACGGCACCCTTTTTAGGGATCCGTCCGTGTAAAATTTTGGTGCCGTGGATCCTCCAGGTAATTTTCTGAAATTCGATTCTTTCGTCATCCCAAATTACCATCCATTGCTTGTAGGTCAATCTTAACCAGTTTATATCCTTATTAGAACTAGTATAATTCACTTAGGCATATAAGAAATCCATTTCCCACCAAAATTCAAAAATTTGAAAAATTCACCCAAGGAGCCCTTTGGCATAACGGAAGGAACCAAATTTTTGGTACTTTGAAATCCGTGGTTAATCTGATTGTTAGGAAATTCCACTCATTAGAACACATTTATTGCAAATCTTTGCTTCTTCACTCCATCTCTCTTGTATGGCTTGACTTGGGTGATATGACTAGCATTCAACCCACTTCCAAATCATTAGGAACCTCATCTCTTCATTGGTTTAACATCAAATCAAACACATTTCTCCATAATTTTTGACTTCTATAAATTGAGAGGTTTTACCATGATCATCCTCACACCTTCTTCATTCTTACCATCATCTAGCAAAGAAAACACAAGTCAAAATGACAAAATCCTCTCCTAAACCTTGCAAGATAACCGCTAGAATTAGCGTGAGGCCTTGTTGCTTCGTAAACTTGAGCTCCTCATCCGAGTCTTCTCCACTCACAATCTCATCCCCCATCTGAGATGATACAATCCTCACTTTGGCTACCCTACTCAATCACCCATTGTGATCACCACTCCACCACCTACAAAAACACCAACTTCACCTCCACCGGCACCCATCCAAACATCCAAAACACCCTCACCATCTTCACCACCAAAGTCTCCAACTCTCATTCCTTTGGAGTTATTTTCAACACCACCCACTTCTCCAAATCCTTTCTTGGAGGACTTGGATGACTTGCCTCCTAGGCCAAATCATCCACCACCATTGCCATCCTTTGGCACAATTGAGCGGATCGCTCATGAGTGACCTAGGTCATCTTTTGACCCAAACGCCCCATTAGGGCCAAAACCTCTTCTCTTCCACCCCATCCACAAAGACATCCATGGTCCTTTGTATGGGGACCAATCACTCCCACATCAATGTCCCCTCACTTAGAGGACATTGAGGAGTGCATGTGGGATTCTAATCCCACAAGAGAGGAGATTCAAGCAGAACTCCACAACCTCCACCAATTCAAAGGCATGGTGGATTCTCACCTTAGTGAGACTATGCAAATGAAAAATGCTTTGCTAGCCTCCATCATGAACACCCCAATCATCCCCACCAACACCAACACATCTACCATTCCACCACCTCAACCTCACCAAACATACTACCCCCTAGGCATGGTTGCTCAACTTGTGTGCAAACGGCCCAAACCATTGATAGGACTCGGGTTATGGTCCATGACTTCCAAGAGGAAATGAGGTTCATCCTTAACCACATCCTTGAGCGCCTCAACGCTCTTTCTCATCCACCATCTCATTAGAATGGTCATAGATTAGCATCTCTAAGTTTTTCTTTTCTTAGGATTATTTTCTTTTTCTTGTACTAAAACACATCATTGTGTTCTGTTTTCATGATCTTTATTCATGAAAATTTTTAACTAATGAATGGTGTTCTTTATATTGTTGGTGCCTTTACATAGTGTTTGGAAATGCTTGTGAATGATCATTATTACTAACATTTTTGTTTGTAGCTTTTACTTTCACAATCCATGTATCTTCCCATTATGCACCCAATTTAGGGGAGCTTTGATCAAGGGGAGATAATGGCTCGGCTCATTACATTCAAGACGCCTCTTCTTTTGTTGAGACAAAAGGGGGAGAAAATATAGAACTTGTTTATATTTGACTTTTCTGAAAAAGTCAAACATAATACTTCATTGGTAATACTTGACTTTTCTGAAAAAGTCAACTGTATACTTTGACTTTCTGAAAAAGTCAAACATCATACACTTACATTATCATTTCCTTTTCAAGTTCTAAAACTAATATTTTTATAACTCTTGCACAAACTTTGCATCCTTTATAAAAATAAAATTTATATTTTATCCTCAACAAAAATGGGGAGATTGTTAATACAAATATCGTTATTAAACGTTATTTATATTTTTGATCTTTACCTAAGTTTTGTTAACGACAAAAGTAAATTTAATTTGTATAAAGCTTAAAGCTTGTCAAGTTTAATAGATATTAAAACAAGCTTTCTCAAACAATATCTTTATCATTTAAAGCATTTACATTGTGACTAATCATATCTTAATATGAGTCTAAGCATAATGTATAATATTAGTTTTTAGAATGTTTACTTATGTATTTGCATATTTTTAAAAATAGAAAATCAACACATGACATCATGTGATGCATCATGGAAATCATTGGAAGATTTCATTAGATATTTTGTGTGGATTTGTACTCTTCATATCTTACACAATCTTACATAGATATGGTTGACTTTGGCAAGATCTTGATATCTTGCTGTCAGACCTGGCGGCACCAAAATCCACAACGGGCGGAACCCTTTTAAGGGTCCGTCCGCGGTAGATGTCTGATGGTTTTGGCTAAAAATAGCAAAGCCAAACCAAGTAGTTTTTCATCCCTTTCTATCATACTCTCTTACATATCTTCTCTATAACCTTTCTAACTCAGTTTCATATCATATTAGTGATCTCTTTTGTAGCAAAGAAGATCAAGTCACATTCAAGCTTCAAACGAGAAGTTGGAAGTCTTGTTTGTTTAGTGTTGTATGATCTTGTGTTGATTCATACTTCATTATTGTATTAAACCATCATAATATTGTGAGTGTGAGTGGTTAGTATTTTAGTCCTCAAAATACATTGTGTGTGGGAGTGGTTGTACCCTTTGAAAGAACTCGACATCTAGCTTAGTGTCGGAAATAGTGTAAGCGAAGTGTAAAGGTTTTCTCCACAGGTGAAAGGAGCTTGTTGACTAGTGAAGTTAAACTCTCGAGTGTGAGACTCGGGGAGTGGAGTAGGGCAAGGAAAAAGAGTCCTTGTAGACCGAACCACTATAAACAACTTGTTGTGGTTTGATCATTTCTTTCCTTATTTACTCTTTACATATTGCTTAACATATCTAAGATCAATATCAATTGATCTTTAAATAAGTTTAAAAACAAAGTTTTTAATTGGTAAACTATTCAACCCCCCTTCTAGTTTTCTACAAACTTGATTGAGTCAGCTAATGATAAAATGAGTTCTTCGTGCTCATATTCACAAGAGAGAGAATTGAACCAGTTACAGCAATTGCAAGTTCATGCAAAGGAGAGTTGCATTGAACCTTTTCGACAACTTCATTCACAACTCATGGTACTTCTAGAAAGGAATGGATTCATGTGGGGATTCGTAA
Organism: Chrysanthemum makinoi; assembly: GCA_910596185.1. NCBI lineage: Eukaryota > Viridiplantae > Streptophyta > Magnoliopsida > Asterales > Asteraceae > Chrysanthemum > Chrysanthemum makinoi. The sequence continues at coordinate 277,840,948 of OU343217.1, forward strand.
GAGCATCTAATGCACTTTTCCGTCAAGATGTACAGACTTGTACGGGCACATTGTTCTTGAACTTTGAGCAACTTGAACAAGAACTTGACAAAGAAAATTTTCAAGAAGCCGAATCCAAGGCTGCACTTCAGGTGATCAATAAACAATTTCAGTCATTCTTCAAAGGTGAATACAGTTGGGATTATGACGATCATATGACTGAAAGGTGCTTTGCCAGTCACACTGGAATGGAAGCTGACGTATTCAGAGAAACAATAATCGAACACATGGATAATGTTAAAAAGTACATTGAGGAAAGAGCACAATATGATGATAAAGTGAGTGAATGTCAGGTGCAATCAAGAGATAGTAGTGTTGCGTCGGGTAAAGCATCAGATGATGGATCAGTTGTCACTGAATGCAGAGGATCAGAGACAGATAAGCTTGACACAACCAGTAGTTCAGTGACTCTTGTCACACAAGATATGGATGCAGCAGAGGATCAGAGACAGATAAGCTTGACACAACTAGCATTTCAGTGACTCTTGTCACACAAGATGTGGATGCAGATATCAAACCGGTTAATGAACAAGTGTCAGGTGCTCAGGTACATGTTAATACAAATAAGCCGTAAAAACGTTTATTTATATTTTACGATCTTCTAATGTTTTTTAGGTAACAAACGTAAAATCATTTTAACGAAACAAATAAAATACGTAAACTATTTGAGCCAATAGTTTTCTAACACACTTACGTTTTCGCATAAAACACTAAAACAAGTAAAAGTGATTTTATGATTTAGAGATACATATGTACAACAACTAGTGTTTACATATTGGGCTAACATATACTTAACTAAGTATATACTAAAATGGGTAAAATAAAGTATATACTAAAATGGGTAAAAACTAACAAATGGTATTGACCCATAACCCATGGTTTTGTCCAAACCACTTAACTAGGTTCATTGTATTCCAGAGATACATTGTATCAAGAAAGAAACCCATGGATCAACCCATAACCCATGACCCATGACCCATAACCAAAAATACCCATGCGCAAAGAGGAGCGTCCCACGGAACCCTAGCTTTACGCTAGCCGGATCCCTTGTGGGAGGGATCCGTGGGATCCGGGGAACAGTGAACTTTCTCCTCTATAAATAGTGAGCTATTTCTTCCTTTTGGCTCACCACTTTCACACATACTTTCTCCAAGTATTGTCCGTCTCTAACCACTGATCCTAAGGGATCTTTCTATGTAGTTTGTCTTTTGTTTTTGTGTGATTCTCTAGGTTCCTCTTAAAGGCGAGATCACCACTTCTTGAAGTCGAGCAAGCTCAAGTCCATGAGTTGCCATGCTTCGTCATCATCAAGACAACTGAGGTTCTCTTGTTGATAGTTCTTTATTCCTCCGTAGATGTTGTGTTGAAGGCATTAGTGAAGGATGCCGAAAGAGTCAAGATGAAAGCATTAGTGAAAGGTGCTAAACGTCCGTGTCAAAAGCATTAGTGAAGAATGCTAAAGGTGTCAAGACGAAGGCATTAGTGAAAGGTGCCAAGCGTTGTGTCAAAGGCATTAGTGAAGGATGTCTAGGAATCAAATCAAGTAGCATTAGGAAAGAATGGCAAGGTCGTATAATCGATGACGTGCATCGTTATACATATAAGTATTAGTTTATTGCCAAGGATGGTGATATCCTTGATGGTGTTGTAATAAGGAGTGGATCTCCTTGAGATTAGGTGTTGTGTTGTGATGGGTAGTAGTTCCTCTATAGTAATGGAACTAGGTGCTTAGCCTAGTACTTAATAAAGGGTAGGCGACGTTGTGATAGGATTAGTTCTCCTTGGAATGAAATAACTCGGTCGTTAGCCTAGCACCGTATAAAGGGTAGGCGACGTTGTATTAGGTGTGGTTCGCCTTGGTGTGAAAGAACTCGGTATTTAGCTTTGTACCGGAAAAAGGTGTAAGCGACGTTGTGAAGGATTCTCCGCCATAAGGAGATTGGTGTAGTGTTTACGAATTCTCGAGTAGGTGACTCGAGGAGTGGAGTAGGGCAAGGAAGGTGTCCTTGTAGCCGAACTACTATAAATACTTGTGTCGTGGTGATGTGCTTCTTACTCTTTATCTTTCATTACACGTTTATATATCTATCTATCAACGTCCAACATAAACAACCAAATAAATTGACATAAGTCGATCTAAATATTTAAAAAGAAGTTTTAAATTGGTAAAACTATTCAACCCCCCCTTTTAGTTTTCCACAATTGGCATCAGAGCTTCATTACCAAGTTTCTTAAAGTATGTTGTACTTTAAAAACTTGTTACGATCCGTGTATGTTTGAAAACTATAAAGAAGGATTTTTCAAGTCATATTTTCTTTTAAATCATTCTGTTGGACATTGATAGATCATCCTAACATTTTTTGTTTCAAGAAATCTTCATGCTAGGATCTCTCCAAAACCTTCATTTCTATTCAAAGAATAATGAAGTCAACCTTCAAGAAAGGATCTAAAAGTAATCACAACTTACTTACACCAAGTACAAAGGATTACTTTAAGAGCTCATGAAGTATTTCTGGTATTATGTCAAACCAAGAAGCATAGAGGTATGTCTTACTTTTCATTAGATAGCTTACATGAGTTTATTGATATCATAGTTCTATTTGTTTAATAACCACTAGTCTCTTTAAAAGTCTCTTTCGTCACCTTTCCGTCTTATTCATCATCGGGAATGGTATTCCTTTTTGATTCGTCAAACTAACGCCGTCGTCACATATGAACCCTCGATAAGTAACTTATCAAAACTCGTCGACCAAAAACAACCTTTCATTTTGATACCTCTAAACTACTTTTTAGTAAGCTAGCTTATAATCCTACTACAAAAATAATGCCAAATAACCCTTTTTCTGTTCATAGTAGCCGGATCTCCCTAGTTGTACTAGCCGGATCCCAAATACAAGGGATCCGGCTAAACCGTGGAACAGAACTCAGCTATACGCTTTCAAAAATCATCACTGATCATTTTCCCTCTCCTCACATAACACAAAAACGACTAAACTACTGATCTCATCCTCATTGGATGTCATACCCTCAAGTATTCCTCTCTAGAACACCATTGTAAGTAATTACACTAACTTGTTCTAATTTTCATCATCCTCATCCTAGGGTTTATGGTTTCACAAATCTCTAATCATTTATTTTAATTAGGGTTTTTAAAATTAATCATGAAAAGGGGCTTTTAACATAATTAAGATCACATCATGTTCACAACATTGTTAATACAAATCAAAACCGTAAACCCATCTCAACTAATTTTACCTAATTGGAAAATTTGTGTTTCTAGGACCAACCATGCCTAAAGCCACTCAACAAGATCATCATGATACCGTCCATTACCTTACTCATTACTATCGAAATGAGGGATTTTCAAAAACTGACCGCAAGGTCTTCAAAAAGCTTGAAAAACGACTTATCTATGAAGGTCGTATAATCAAAGAATGTTGAAACTTCATTCTCCCTCTCAACACCTTTTCTCAAATTCTTCGCATTCCTTGTGAAGGAATTTGTATGTACTCTCAAGATTGGGCAATTAACGCTCAAAGCCTTGCACTTGATTCTAAACCAATGTACCATACTCCTCTTGATGAACCCGAAACCATCCGAGACACCATTTTCAAAATAAGAGCCAACCAACCCCGTCTCAACCGAAACAAGAAGCTCATTCACCGTGATCCTTTTCAAATGGAACTTTTCGAAATGCATCCCATATTTAAAAAATGGGAAGAAATCCTTAGGGAAAACGTCATTAGCCTTGTTGGTAACAAGGATCATCTAAATGCATGTCTTGTGCAAATGATCTATTGTCTTATCCTCCAAAAGCCATTTAACCTCGCCTATTACATGGTAAGGAGAATGGCTGGGGTATTCAAAGCTTCCAACATGGTACTTCCGTATGGTATGCTCCTAACACGACTTTGTAAGTATGTTAGTGCATTGCAACCATCTCCTATCAACAATGATCATTTCTTTGCCGATCATGTAATGGTACCTCTTACCAAAATACCCTCTAAACGCTTCATGGTCAATGGAAAGAAACCTAAAGCTCTCTCGGACTCCTCGGAAGGAGAAGAAGAAGAAAATGAAGAAGAAGAAGATGGCGACCCCATAGCCAACATTGAATTGGAACCCTTTGATTACTACGAACAACTTCCAACCATTCCAAAAGAAACCGCGGAATTCAAACAATTGAGAGGCATGATTCAAAATCTTGCTTACCACCGCACAAAGTCGTCAAAGAGGAAAATAAAGAATTGACGAAAGAGACAATAGGAATATGCTTATTTTTAAACACTTGACTTATCTGTGGATGATTATGTTTTAGCACTTTTGTTTGTGATAATTTGAATATTGTTACTTCTACCATTATCAATGAGTGTTGCTTTGTGATGACATGCTTGTACTTGTTGTTTAGTTTAATGGTTAATTAGTGTGCAAAATCTGCACATTATTCTGTGAGGGTTCTGATCTGCAGATGCCGGATCCCTAGGATTAGCCTAGACGGATTCCTCCCTTAAGGGAACCGTGGGATCCGTGACATCAGATCAGCAATACAACACCCCTTACATCAAGATTGCTTACTATATAACATCACATTAGCTAAACATAAGATATTAGAACTCAACTAAGCCTACTTCAAGGATGAGAAAGCCTTAGACTCACTTATAGCTTACATAAGATCTTATTCAAAATGACTTTTAATTTATCAAATCGTCAAAACTCACCATACTTCTGCTTCAATACTCACAAATTTTTTTTCATCTCTCAAAACACTTAGGTGGACATATTGAATAATTTTAGGAAATTGTTTCTAGTCATCCTTATCTCAAAATGGATTCTTGTGATTTTTAAGGATTTTTCAAATTCCATCTCAAGCTAAAATCTTATCTCTAGGATCATGTATTGTGACTTGACACCATCAAAACTCTTTGTGTTATCCTTGAACAACCATTGGTGATCATTTAGTTCCATTTTTCTTCCATAAAAAGCAATCATTTGCTATAACATTCATTACTCTTGGTCATTCAAGTACACCCTCATCTTAGATACTTAGGAGGGCTGTAACAATCAAAATGATATAGATTTTAGCTCTTAGAAACTTCATTTCTAAACCTTTCATAACTGCTGAGAGACGGATCCCTAGGATTAGCCAAGCCGGATCCCTCAAAGTAGGGAATCGTGGGATCCGGGTGATAGATTATGTCAAATATAGCCAAAGCAATCATTTCAAGCTCATCTTGCTTACTTAAACACTCCATCTCATATTTATTAAGTTCCTAGATCAGTGAAATTCTGACCTTCAATCTTGTGCATGTTAATCATCACATTCTTAAGAATCTTAGTGGCTTAAGTCTTAAATGCACTTACCAAATTCTTCTCTTTATAAGCCATATTGCAAGAACACCTTAGTCATCAAACTCAACACAATTCTCAGCAATTTCAAACATATTTCTTAGTCATTTCATCATGAGAAAAGCTCCTAGTGCTAACTCATCCACCCAAGAACCACCCAAGAAATCTACTAGGGTCATACACGAAGTTTCCTCAACTGAATCATCTCGGTTAAGTCCACAAATGCTAGGATATCCCCTACACCAAAGAAACCAATCAAACTAATCCCCAAGAGGATTGTTCCCACTAGGATTTCATCACCAAACTCTACTAAACCAAACATATCCTCTTCAACATCATTGGTGCCTAGAGACACCTCACAATCTTCTCCACATTCTCACAACTTAGAGGAATTTTTCCCTTGGCCATCTCATCTTCCACCACTACCTACAAACTCAATTGAAAAGGTTGTGCAACAAAACCAAAGTAATGCGTCAACACTTGCACCAATATCAAATTCTCTAATTCCTCCCAATAGTCCATTTTGGATTATGAGGAGACATCAAAGTCAACCACCCGACCACATGGAAGTTGACGCTTCTTTACCTCCACCCTCAAACATTGTTGAGCCACCACTTAATAAGCTTCCACCAATTTTTCCTTAATTTGAGAATTCTCAACCCACTTCACTTGAACCTCCGCTTCAAGAAGCTCAAAACCATGACAAGGATTGCTATCATTGTGAACATGTTGAAAGGTTGATACATGAACTACGTGAAGAGCAACATTTCATGTTTTATCATATCCTCGAACATTTCGAAGAGGTCAACAAGCCTAAACAACAATGAGCATCATAGTCACAAGCTCAAACTTAGAACGTTTAGGAAACCCATCTCATCCTTGATCATCATTAAGCTCTTAGTCGAATCTTGAGTTTGGGTAACTCATTAGCATTAGTAGTACTTGTATGGCTAGATCATTCTCTTAGTTTTAGAGATTTGCTTGATTATCTCTTATGTTTTATTGAATGAATATCTGTTGATCCCAGTTGAGCAAACGATCTAATATAGAAACTAACTTAGAATAAAAGCTTATTAAGTATTACGCAGAATTTAACACTTAATCTTAAGAAGAAGAACAGTTAACATTCAACACCCCAATATTATTTATTAATACGAATACTCTTACAATATTAGGGTTTTGCAACCTTGAAGTGTATCGACCTTAGATATAAAACTTATGTATATCTAATCTAACCTATGACCTCCTTTTATAGACTAAGGAGTCCTTTACATAATACAATACGTAACCTACAAGATAAATATCTTTTCCATATTTATCTAATACAATAAACTAAACCGACTATACAAGACTAGCAATGGTTACAATATATTGTCCGTGGTTACACACTACTACTAGCCGTGGTTTGTCATCATCGGTTCCATCCTTCGTCCGTGGTTATATCAACTCTGTCCGTGGTTCCAGTACTTAAAGTAATTCATGATTCAAGGAACCAAAACCCAACATCCTCCCTAAACTTGATACATTCCAACAGAATTCTCAAGTTTCCTTTAAGCTCAAAACATCTGAATTAGAGGATGTAACCAAACACTTATGTGATTTAAGAATTGTCTCATATTTCCTCAACAAATCATAAGCTTGACCATCATAGGGTAACAAAGATCTTGATAATACCGGCTTCAACATCTGATTAATAATTCCTGGATACTTATTCAACTGAGGATAATCACCTTCTACAAGCATGTGAATAACTTTTCCGAAACAGTTAAAACCTGAACTCCACAGGTTTGATATAAAAACCATCTTGTTACATTACCATTGTAGAGTACTTTCCATTCAGGTTCATCATGAGTTGGTTCAAATAAAATCTTCAAGTTATAATAGACCAGTCTCTCATGATAATCATTTGGATGTACTTCACCAAACTTATGCTTGTAAAGTCTCCAAAGATTCATCAAATCATCTCTTTCAAAGTACTGAAGCATTTGTGAAAACTTATTATACTCATAAACTTCATTGTTGAGTCTTTGAATTTTCCAAATTCCTTCACTTCCATCATTAAGGTGAAACTCATAAGAAACAATTTGATTAACATCTTCAACTTCTTTCAATCTTTTAGAATCAGATGTCTCTTGAATCTCAAACTTTCTCTTTCTTTTACTTTGAATCCACTCATCATCCTTCTTAATCCACTCTTCTTCCTTCTTAGAATTCATTGGACATAAATCATCATGATTAATCTTCATACATCTTTCATAAATCTCAAGAATTCTTTCAAATGAACATTTACTAAGATTTTCAGAAATGTGAATGCCTGAATTCTTAATAATTTTCATTAGTACATTCCTCAACTGTGCCATTGAAGGAGGTTTCTTTCTTATAACTTGTTTCCTTCCTTTACTGACCTTCCTTGCCCATTCACCCAAAAGCCTAGCTTTTTCCTCATCATCCAACAAATTCCATTCTTGTGCAGTATATTCATCATGCATTTGTTGAGAAGCTTCAAGAAAGTTTTGTGATTCATACCATATAGCTAACCATCTCTGACTAGCTTCCTCTTCAGCTTGCTTTCTTTTCTCTAAAGCTGCCTCTTCTTCAGCTACTATGTTCTTTGCATATTCTGCATCATAAGCTTCTTGTTCTGCTTTAGATTTAAACTTCAGCTCTGGTACTGCAACCCCTTTACCTTTTCCAATATCAGATTGAACCACTTTCTTCTTCAAAGGTTCACCAATAACTAAACTTTTTCCTCTGGGTTTGGGTTTAGTTGCAGTAGATTGAACAGATAAAACAGGTGCAATGATAGGTGTAGAAATAGAAGAAGTTTTACTTAGATTTATCAATGTACTTGCAGCTTCTTTCTCAACTTCTTTAGACTTAGGTGATAATACAGAGAGAGTTGTGACAACAGTAGAAGTGGTTATGATAACAGTGGGTATGATAGTAGTGGGTATAGTTGTAGTGGGTATAATTGCCATGTCTGATACTGCAGCAGTGGTTACGAGAGTACTAACCGTGGTTTCAGACATACCATCAGTGTTTGTGTACTGTACTACATCTTCTACAACTTTCTTCAAATTTTCAAGAACTGCCTCATTCCCATCTTTATCAGATACCAAAAATGTTTGATCTCCACTATCAACATCTTCTTCCATAGATACATTAACAGCTACATCAACAGCCTCCCCTGTATTTATGCCTTCACTCCTCCCCTGTTTGGATACATCCTCCATATTCAGAGCTGGAGAGGAGTCCATCTTCTTTTTCTGTCTCCTTAGCTTCCTTAAAACAGCAACTCCAGGTCGTCTTACTTTTTCCAAAACCATCACTCTGTGCTTCAATCTCCGAATATCCTTTCCATGAAATACAGCCAACTCCTTTAGATTCGAGATCGTCTCCTCCATCTTGGTACATGTAGCCGTCAATTCATTTAAGCGTTCAAGAATATCCTCCCCACTTCGACCTGTGTGAACGGGTCCGAGAGGTGGTTCATTGGAAAAGTCATCATGTACAAACTCAGAATCCGTCAATTCATGTTCATGTTCCAAACGATCCTCATCACTTCGAAATGCCGTGTTAACTGCCCGAGAGGTGAATCCTTGATATAGTAAACATAGCATCGACCTAGCCTGAACAGCTATGCACTCTGATAGCTGGTAGGGATTCTCCACATGTGTTAAGTTCCAAGGAACTCTCCACATTAGGAGTTGCCAAAGGTTGGGTCTTATTTATGTTTCCACTATCCCGACCAAAGATCAAAGCATGAATCAGAGTGAAAGCCCTTCCAATCATGTCACCTTCACTACCGCACACCTCATTAGCAACACAACTAGCACTAGCCCGAGGTAGCTCAGGTGCCCTTCCTCCTAGTGAATACAATAGGTGGATCAGTGGTTTGAGGTTGACTAGAAGTGGGTTGAGATACACTATCGTGTTACAAATGTACTATCGGGTTTTGAGGTGCATCACAGGGTTTCAGCTTGGTGCAGGACAATAGGTTGAGATTCAGAATCCGATCAAACTCATGATCAGTAGTCAAAGTAAGCATATGAGGAAATAAAGGAACATCTATAATTTGTACATTTTGTGGTGATTCTCATATGTGCAAAAACCTTAGGAAGCATATAATGTACTTCATATTCCTGAGTATGCTCAACAGGCTCCTCTATTTGACTTTACACAATGTTGAACAAACCTAGGATATAAATAGTATTTACCCTTCTTCCTAATTTTTGTACTAGCCCTCATATATCATCTTAGACCAATTGAACTTTCTTCCATCGACAAACAAATAATAGCAGTAGCAATTTTGGAAGGAAAGTCATTAACCTGTGGTCTTATTACTCATACACATCAATAAGGTATGAATAAGAAACTTTCATTGTTTTGAAAACAAACTCTTAAAATATTGTACCTTATCACCTCTGTGTGTATAACCTAACCTTTCCAAACCAGAACAATCTCAACATCCAAAGATTATCAACACCATCAGATCATCAAACTTTAAAACATCCCTAATGATCTCCTCTCAGAATGAAATAGCTTGCTCATCCACAACAGTACTAAACACTTCTACTCCATCAACCTCTTCAAGCTTAGCATTCCTCCAGAACTGATGTATATAGGCTTTAAAATGGATGGTGTGACAGCTTAAGGCATAGTGAATAGGACTGCGAACAAGGAAATCAATCATTTGATGAAACCCTTCAGATCGATCATTCTTGGTGAGAATAGCAACAAGGTTATGTGAAGTGGAATACTTTTCAGCCATTGTGATGAAGGATGGTTATGATGTGGGATTAGTAAATTATGCAAAGATAAGTGATTAGGGTTAGGAGTGAGCGCCAATTGAAGTGTTTTGAAGATCAAATAAATGATCCATCCGTGATTTGGGGAAATAATATACGTTTGCAAAAGTTACCGATCAGCCCTCGTAGTATCCTCCATAAATCAAAATGCTATCCGCGTTTCGAACAGCTATCCGGTTAGGCATGACACCATCCGTGATACAGAGTAACACTTCAACCAAACATCCAAGAATTATAGCAAGCAAATCTGTGTCATTAGTAAAGAGATCTCACAAAAATATGAAGGATTACATAATTTTTTTTTTATTTTTTTTTATTATTTTTTTTAAACAAACACAAGCAGCTAACACATCAGCTCCTATGTACACAAATCCTTCATACCTGAAAGACAAAAACACAAAACAAACACATAGAAGAAGGTTATAGTTGTCAGAGGTTAGAAAGAGCCATCAGTGGAACCAAACGACCTATCCGTGGTTAGAACAGGTAAGTCAATATGGTCAACTATTTGGATTATTATTAGTCCAACGCCCAAGAATCTCATTAATTCCTCAACCACATTTAACCTGCCCCTCATTTACTTCCATAACCCATAACTTTGCTTATATAAAGAAACCCAAATCTCATATAACGCACACACCAATTAAAATCAAAACCCTAATTACTCCAAAATCCACAATCAACTTCACCATGTGGAACCCCAGTTGGAATAAACCAGAGGTTGTTGATCTAACATCCTCCTCATCCTCATCATCATCAAGTGAAGATTCTAACCCACGGCAGTTATACCTCCCTCCACAAGAACCAAGACCAAGAAAATCCCCATTTCTTCCATCATCAGAAGATGATAGTGTAGTGGATCCAAGTGAGGCATCTGAGGACTCTGAAGACTCCTCAAAGAAGAGAACTTCAAACCCCCAACCTTCATCATCCCAACCCCAACCAAGACCATGAGCAAGAAACCCACCACTCCCAAACAACAGAGAGGTGGTTCTTGGTCTTCCAGCACCAGGTTGTGGTGATTCTTCACATATCGTAGTGGGAAGGGAAAAGGAAAATGGAATGACGCGTTTTGGTGAAACCAGTAGATGCAAGTATGATATGACTATGTCCTTTGTGCTTCATCTACTGTGGTCATCGTAATCATCTTCGTTTTCATCAATCCATCCTTCCCATTTTGATCCTTAGCTTATTCGTCGTACCGGTCATGCATATCACAAATGCATATCCAAGAATGGAATGAACGATGTGAGAAAGGATAGTAGTAGGAAATCATGTATAGAAGTAGTCTTTTAATTTGCACTTGAAGTTGAATTGTAAGTGTAAGTCAAACCGCTTTTGATGAATGAACAATTAACTTCAAGACGTCTTGTATCTGCAAAAATGGTTAGTGGAAACACAGAACAACTAGCAGTGGTTTGAACCAAGCTATCAGTGGTTAGAAACAAACTATCAGTGGTTAGAAACAAGAATAGCAAAACTAAGATTACATAATAACAATTCAATACTTATACAAACTGGTACAAAACAAGTTGAGAGTTTAGAGATTAATCATTCCAATGCTAACAACAAGGTAATGAAACCTCCCCACATCAAAAGCTTTGGTGAGAAGATCAGCAACATTGAAATCAAGATGGATTTTTACCATTTGAATCAACCTATTCTCATTACAATCTCCAATAAAGTGATGTCTTATCTCAATATGTTTAGTTCTAGAATGTAAAACAGGATTTTTAATGATGCATATTGTACTGTTATTATCAATGTAAATCTTAGTATGCATAAAATTGTACCCAAAATCCAAAGAATTGATTCTGAATCCAAAGAACTTGACCACAGCAACTAGCGCAGCCACATATTCGCTTCAGTTGTAGAATTTGCTACAATAGTTTGTTTTTACACCGCCATGAAATAAGTCTCTGCTTCCCAAAAACTCGACATTCTCCAAGAGTAGACTTCCTATCCAAACTAGCACCAAAGATAGTCACTATCTGTGTAGGCCACCAAATCAAAAGGAGAATCCTTGGAGTACCAAAGGCCCAATTTAGGATGACCTTTAAGATACCTAAAGATCCTCTTAACAGCATTCATGTGTGAGGTATTAGGTGTGACTTGAAATCTTGCACACACACATACTAGAACATTATATCCGCCTAGATGCAAGTGAGATACATCAAAGATCCAATCATGGACCTGTACAACTTCTCGATCAACACTGGACTTCCATCATTAGGTAGCAAGGGTTTCGAGTCTCCATAGGTGTGCTAGCACTCTTCACATCCTGAAACCCAAACTTCTTCAACACATCTGCTACATACTTGTCTTGACTAATGAAGATACCATCACCTTTGTTGAACCTCAGAGCCCCAAAGAAAGTGAGTTCTACCATAGAACTCATCTGAAACTTATCATGCATAAGCTTCTCAAAATCTTTGCATAGCTCCTTATTGGTTGAGCCAAAGATGATGTCATCTAAATAAACCTGAACCAATAAAATATCATCTTTGTGCTTCCTAATGAACAAAGTTTTATCAATCGCCTCTTTTAAACCCATTATCCATCAAGTAAGTGGCCAGGCACTCATACCATGCCCTAGGAGCTTGATGCAAACCATACATAGCCTTCCTCACCCTGTAGACCTTGTCGATGATCAGATCTTCAAAACCAGGAGGTTGACAAACATAAACCTCCTCATCAATTGTGCCATACAAAATGCACTTTTAACATCCATCTGATACAAAACAAAGTTTTTGAATGAAGCATAAGCTAAAAACAATCTAATAGCCTCAATTCTTGCAACTGAGCAAACACTTCATCATAATCCAAGCCTTCGGTTGTGGGTATCCTTGAGCAACCAACCTTGACTTGTTCCTCACAACAATACCTCTTTCATCCCTTTTGTTTCTAAACACCCATTTTGTCCCAATGGCCTCTTACCATTTGAAGATCTACCAATGTCCAAACATCTTGAAGTTTGAACTGAAGAAGCTCCTCTTGCATTGATTCTACCCATCCTTCTTCAGATAATGCTTTTTCAACTCTCTTGGGCTCCTTTTGAGACAGAAAACAAGCAAACAGCAATTTTGCATCTTTATGACTGCTTCTTTTGTGAAGTGATCTTGCAAAGAACCCATGTTCAGGAAAGGGTTCATTGTTCTTAACCTTGCTTCTTGTTTGTACTGGAGTATTCAAGTTTCCAAGTATTTGTTCCTTGGGATGAATCTTATGAATCCTTGTTGAGGTAACAGGACTTTCATGAATGACATGTTCCAAATTTGTTAAATCAAGATTGAAGAAATCGTCCATGTCTTCATCATCAGGGAGTATCAATTTCAATCAAAGTGCATATCAGATCATGTGGATACTCCTCTTCACCATGTAATGGCTTTGCAGTTGGCCCAAAGAAAGTACTACTATCAGTACTTACAGCAGGGATTTCACTTGTGATGACTGTGGTAGAAGTTGTTGACTTAGCCGTGCTTGCATTATCTCTATCCGTGCTTACATTTGGCTTATCTGCTTTCGTAAGGCTTAGCAGTGCTTCCAGAATGCTTTTTCTTCTTTTCAATTTCTTCTATCAACACTGAATTATCTTGCAAAAACTCATCCTTATCTTGATGATGATCAACATTTCCTCCAGTATTCAAGACATCATCATCAGTGGGACCTTGCTTATCAATGATGGGTGAGACAGAACTAGCTTTCCACTTTTCAAACAAATAGAACTCTGAGGAGAATCAGCCTTAGAAATTTCTTCTGCACTGAATCCTTTTGAGTACCTTCATCAACATTAGTGGAAGTTCCTGCAATGATAGGCTCATAATTCATAGATTTTGTTAGCATATCAATGTTAAAATGCCACCTAGTCCTTTGGTCTCAACACAAGGAGTCTTTTCACTAAATTGAATATGTAAGTTCTCTTCAACAATTTTAGTCCTCCTATTGTATACTCTAAAGGCTTTACTATTTGAAGAATAGCCTAAAAAGTATCCATCATCAGCTTTTTCTTGAAACTTGCCTAGGTAGTCTATGGTATTCAAGATAGTAACAGAACACCCAAAAGGTTTTAGGAATGCAATCATTGGCTTCCTATCATGTAACAGCTCATAGGGGTCTTGTTATGAGGCTTCACTACCTTACTTCTATTCTCAAGACATAACATGCAGGCTTACAACTGCCTCACCCAAAAGGTAGTTGGTAACTTAGACTCGACAAAGATAGTCCTAGCAGCCTTAATTAGTGTTCTGTTTTTCCTTTCAGCTACACCATTTTGTTGTGGTGTTCTAGCAACACTAAACTGTCTTTCTATACCTTTGTCTACACAAAATGATTCATCACAAAGATTCTTAAACTCGCCATTATCACATCTGATTTTCTTTACCTTATGATTTACTAGATTTTCTATCTTAGTAATGAAACTTTTGAGAATTTCACTAGTTTCACTCTTAGCAGCCAAAAAGTAAACCCAAGAAAATCTACTATAATCATCAGTGATAACTAGCCAATACTGCTTATGGTTCAAACTCTTGACAAAAATAGGTCCAAATAAGTCCATATGAAGCATAAACAGTGGTTGTGTAATGGTGTTGACAGTTTTGGACTTACAAGAAGCTCTATGTTGTTTTCCTTTTTGACAGGCCACACACAGTTCCTTACACTCAAAAACTGTAAAACCCTAAAATCTCAAACGCGTGAAATGACAATTTTGCCCTTAAACTTAAAATTTTACAAACTCGGGAAACATGTCAACATCGTTTAATAAGTTATATCATCAATAATATATACACATTATGAAAATAATTAACTTATGTTATGGATTTAAAAGAACATAGATAAATAAGTCCTAATGTACCTAAAAACTCTACAACATGTACACAATTAACCTAGACTACAAAAGAGACTACATGCATATTGAAAAGATAAGCTTGGAAAGTCAAGGATTTGGTCCTTTCCCCCCCCCCCTAATGGCCGGCCATACTTACTCCACATTTACTCTCCATATCAATTTTATTTATCTCATTTAAACCTATCCATTTCAATTCAAAAACACCAAGAAAACCCTAGATCTCATTATTTCATCCATATTGGCGGCATCAATTTATTTCTTCATTACAATCCGAAAATCAAACATAACAAAGGTTCCTAGGAGGCTCGTGATCGTGTGTGATCGATTGGTGGACGTGGTGATCGTGTTTGGTTCAAAAGAAAGCTAGGTCGTGGGTTTACTTTTCTGGCCGTGGGTTTTATAGAGCCAAGGGAGGCTTGGTTTTGATTGTGGTGGTTTGATTATTGTTTCCTTGTCACGTACACGCTACTAGGGTAACGTATCATCATCTCACGTCTCTCCCTTTTGTTTTCTTGATCAATTCGTGGACATGGGGTCTTTTCTAGGGCTTGTTATTCGAAATATGACACATGAAATCATGAATACGTTTGTCACATGAAATGATAAAATAAGACTACATAAAACCTTGATTCTTAACCTATATAATTCGAATGATATATGGTATGTAATATTAATACAAAACTGAATATTGGGTTCTCTTTATGTCGACATGAGTATGGATGGTTAAAGGGTTTAATGAGCTTACGAAACTATGCTTATACGTATGTGATGAATTGATTCGATAAAGAAATGATGTATGGTCTTGTTTTGGTTATGTTATGGGGCGTACAAACTGAATTTGGGGAGGGGGTCTCGACTCAAAAATGATATCACATAAGGAGTCATGTAATCTTATAATAACCGAGCTAGAATGGTTTAGAACGGATACGATAATCATAATCGAAAACTAGGGTTTTATATTTGATGATTTAATAAAGTTAAGGGGTTATATTGTAAATTATGAAACTTGATGGATTAACTTGTTAATATAGTAACTAAATGGATTAAATGAGTAAAATGAGTAAACTTGCTATATTTACACTTTTAACCCTATACTTTGCAATATTGACATTTTAAACCCTAAACTTTTATAACTTGTCATAAATGATCCTTAAATCATAATAACACTCATTTGCATTATTTAACTTAAGATAAGTAACTAAAGCTGCTAATTATGGAAACCTGCTAAAAATGGAAACCTGCTAAAAATAGAAAGCCGTCTTTAAACTAGTGATCTCGATTCTTATAGAACGCTATCTAATTCATATAGGTTCCTGCTTAAGGGGTTGATCTCTTCTTGATTTTACTGCCGATTTGCTCCTAATAAGGTACAAATATTCTGACTTCACTTCTTAAGGTTTCTTGTGATTCTTATACATCTTCTCGATATTAGCTTGAACTGTTACGCTTACTCTAAGCCTCGTGATTAGGCTTCCCTATGACTCGCTATGCTCCTTTGATATGAACTTTGATATGAACTCTGATATGAAACTATGATATGAACTTTGATATGAACCCTTATGATATGGATATGCTTTGACCCTTCACCGATACTCGAGCCAAATATGTGTTCCTAGTCGGAAGGTAACCGACCGTGTCATTGATGCAAAAAATGGCATGACTCAGGTGTACGAGTGATGATACACACCGCCCCTATTATGATATGATATGATATGATATGATATGCTTTGTATATGATTCGCCACCTGGGGCGATGGATGCATCCTAGATATGATATGTTTCGAGGATTTGATCTCGATGGAGCTTTATATGGTGAATGATGTCGGGTGTAATCCGTGTCTTCACATTTTTGGGAGTTGATCACTCCATTGTTACTGAGGTCTCCTCCATTATATTTGGTATTCCGAGGTCACCCCTCCTAATACACTGATATGATATGATATGATATGATATGATATGTGTTTGATATGATATGGGCTCGTGGTATATGACTGACCTTTCATTTCCTTTCTCTTATTATCCTTTGATATGTCTTATGACATTTCCCATTGCACCTTATGATTATGATATCTTCATTACTTACCCTTCGATTATTCATTTTGTTATATATATATCTGTTCACTGGGCTTTTTAAGCTCAGCCGCATTTTCTTTCCATGCGTGTAATTAGCTAGAAGTTTGGAGATCTTAGCTATGGGTTTGAGTGATGAGCGGATATGCGGACTTATGGCTTTAGTCATCTTAGTTCTACTTTATTATGTTGACATTATTTAGACTCGGATTATGTTTATTTATGTCTTGGATTTATTCCTTCCTTTGATGATCTTATGTAACGCTTTAAGCCGCTGCTGGTCGGATTTCCTTTGGTTATTTATTTAAGACTTCCACTGCTTTGTTATGTTCATTATGTATGCTTTGATATGACACCATTTTGTAATACTTCTACCCTTAGCGGTTGGTGTTTACAATTATGGTATCGAGCCCGTGTTTACGACTTGTAGTCGGACCTGACATATGGACCCTAATCGTTAATCCGTAGAGCTTAAGATTTGATTGGTGAGGTTTGGGTAGATTCTAGGTTCATTTTCATCATTTTCGCTCATGATCTCCATCTACTTCCTAACCTTTGCTAATCGCTTTAATGAACTCTTCGATGGTGACTACCGAGGAATGGCGACGATAACGGGATGGTAATCCTAACTTCGCTTTGATTGTGCGCCATTGGCCTTACTCAAGCTATGCTCGAGATCGCGCTACCATCACTGAATGTCCGAAATGGCGCCAGCTCTTCCTGGGGATAATGGTGGGGGTGCCAACCCACCTACACCCATTCATGTTTGGATCGAGCGCTTCAACAAACTTAAGCCAATCCCTTTCGCCAAGCAGCTTCACCTAATGAGGCGAGGATGGATTACGCACATGGAAAAGCTATTCAATGTGCCGGGTTGTGGTGACGAGGTGAAAACAGCATAGCGACCTTCAAACTTGAGGGTGATGCCCTTAACTGGTGGAAGGCCTATCTCTTGTCCAGGGAAGAGAACTTTCTGGATACTTATGTTTGGAATACTTTTAGGGACATCTTCTACAAAATATTTTCCCCGAATCGTAACGTTAAAATGATATGAAAGAGAGTACAACGCATTACATCAGCTGGATAAGGAAACTTCCCATGAGTACATGCAACGTTTTATGAGGTTGGTTGGGTTTATAGGTGAGATTGAGATGCACGCCGCCGCTCGGAAGTACAAATGGGGGTTGAAGAAATGGGTGTTAGACAGGGTGATTAATAACGAGTATACTGAGGTAGTTGCAGCTATGATGCCGCCCGCAACATTGAGTTGCTACATGAGGATCCGTGCTTCAACAAGAGGAACAGGACGTGATCGTGATTTATCCTGGTCGATTGTGACCATACTCAGAGTTTTAGGGTCGAGCATTGACCGTGACGCCGACACTCGGCACAGGGTTCACAGAGGTATGACAGATCGTGAAACGAATCACGCCGTGGTCGTGATAATGGGGTCACGGTTGGGACCAATCTTATCGTGGTGGTCACAGACCGCTCTTCTCGCTCTTCATATCATAAGAAGCCACCGAGATTTTGCCTCCTCCTCCACTTTGCAACACTTGTGGTAAGCCTCATCCGGCGATGCTTCAAGGCCACAGGTGGTTGCTATTCATGTGGGTCTACTGCTATGGTGAAGGATTGCACTCGGGAAAGTGACTACCCGGGAACACGGCCAAACCAGCTCCGACCAAGGGCCGTGCGATTCGTTACTCGGGACCAAGCAAATAACTCTTCAGTACCATTACGGCATTCTTTATATTGGTGATATTACTGCCTTTACTTTATTCGATATCGGTGCTACACATTCTATGATATCTACTTCGTTTGTAAGGAAATTAAATATGACACCCACACCTTTGTTAAAACCGAAGTCTCTATTTCCACCCCTATGAAAACCAAGTGCTTATTGATTGTAAATATGTGGATTGTCCCTACGCTTCAATGATGGTATTCGCTCGCTAATCTTCTTCCTTTGGATATGTTTGATTTCGATATTATTCTGGGTGTGGATTGGTTGGCCTTGCATAGGGCTACCATTGACTGCTATGCTCGAATTGTTATCTTTGGTAATATTCACCAACCTCGATTTCGCTTTTCACGGTGTTCAACCGCCAAGTCGCTTAAGATCATCTCGCTATGAAAGCTCGCACTCTAATTTCGCATGGTTGCCTTGGTTTTCTGGCATCCATTAAGGATACTTCTCTTGAAGTTCCTACCATGGAAAGTCTTTCCGCTGCATACGAATTTTCCGACGCTTTCCCCGATGAACTTCCCGGTATTCCTCCGCTAGGGAAGTTGAGTTTGGCATCGATTTGATTCCTGGTGCCAACCTATATCTAAAGCCTTACCGTATGGCACCGATCGAATTGAAGGAGTTGAAGGAACAGTTGCAAGAACTGTTGGAGAACGGATTTATTAGGCCTAGTGTTTCACCTTGGGGCGCATCGATGTTATTTGTTAAGAAGAAGGATGGGAGTATGAGGTTGTGTATTGACTACCAGCTGAATCGTATCACTATCCGAATCATATCCTCACGCCACAGATCGACGACTTGTTTAATCAGTTGCAAGGTGCAAAATTTTTCTCTAAGATTGACCTGAGGTCTGGTTATCATCAATTACGTGTGAAGGAGCAAGATGTTTCTAAGACCGCTGCTCCTGCATCGTATGGTCATTATGAGTTCCTAGTTATGCCTTTTGGTTTGACTAATGCGCCTGCAGTTTTCATGGACCTTATGAATCGTGTTTTCCACGAGTACCTCGATAAGTTTGTAATCGTTTTCATCGATGACATCCTCGTGTATTCTAAGAGTGAGGCCGAGCACGAGCAAAGACCTTCGATTGTATTGGAGACTCTTCGACAGCAGAAGTTGTATGCAAAATTTTCTAAGTGTGAATTCTCGGTTTTCTGGCAAGTTGCTTTCCTTGGTCACGCTTGTTCTGCTGATGGTATCAAGATGGAAACATCTAAAGTCGAAGCTATCACAAAATGGCCGAGACCTACTACTGTGACGGAAGTGAGAAGTTTTCGGGCTTCGCTTACCTGGTTATTATCGTCGCTTTTGTTTGTGGTTTCTCTGACATGCTACCTTTGACGCAATTGATGAGGAAAGGAGAAAAGTTTGAATGGACGGATGAGCGTGAAAAGAGTTTCGAGGAGTTGAAACGGAGGTTGGTTTCTCGCTACTATTTTGACACTTCCATCGGGTTCCTGAGGTTTTCAGATTTATAGCGACGCTGCCTAAGAAAGGATTGTTGTGTATTGATGCAAAGATGGTAAGGTGATTGCCTATGCTTCGAGGCAATTGAAATCGTGAGAGAAGAATTATCCCACGCATGATTTGGAGTTGGTCATGTGGTTTTTGCCTTGAAGATTTGGAGGCATTATTTGTATGGTGAATCGTGTGATATCTTTACTGACCACAAAAGTTTAAAGTATTTATTCACACAAAAGGAGCTCAATATGAGGCAGCGAGATGGTTGTGAGCTTCTAAGGATTATGACACGAACATCCAGATCATCCGGTAAGGCTAATGTGGTTGCGATGCACTAAGTCGAAAGTCGGGTATGATTGTAGTTTGGAGATTGAACCCGTGGTTCTTCACGATCTTGAGCTTACGGATGTGGAATTTTGTTTTCGGGTTATGATGGTTATCACAGCTTGTAAGGTAGAGTCCAACCTTATATTGCGGATTAAGGAAGCCCGAATGTGACAACCCGTACTTTCGTGTCATTTCAAACGATTTATGCTTCACTATTTCAACATTTATCGTGAAACTTGGTTTACGTGTTCCAAATTGCGAACCTTTATGGTTTAGCGGCGAATTCATGATCATAACATCACGTATATTTCATATGGACTAAGTTTAGTCTACATTTCGTTCGCATCATTTGCATCACGATAGTTCATTCATAACATTTTATTTCACATTTATCGCGTAAATTTTATATTAAATAAACGTTATCGCGTGAGTTATTATTTTAAATATTTAATCCGTTACTTTCAAAAATGATCCCGATGTATTTTAAACTTACATTTAGTTTATAAAACTATATTTTGAGCTTAACTAGTGTTTTGAATTTATTTTGAATATAAATCGTTGAATTTATATTATTATTTACATTTTCTTAAAAACTACACGATAATTTTTATATCACTCAAATTTCTCAAGGAATGTATTTTTACAATTTTTATTATTTCATTACACTCTATTTTGACCTATTAAAAACTTACTTGTACCAAAAATTTCCATTTACCTTTACTTATACCTTTTCTTACACAATTACTTATACTTTCTTACAACTTGTACAAGTAAATACTTACACAACATTTTATAAAGAAAAAAAAATATATATTGATGAAACATTATCCCCAAAAATCTGGTTAGGGGGGGGGGGAAACTCACCTAAAGTTGTTAGATTTATTTACTTAGTTACATTTATACTCCAACTTATTTTCAAACACATTTATTTCAATCATTCAAGCCTTCTTCAATCATTCAAGTCTTTTTTTTTTCTTTTCCTTCTCTCTATGTTTCTTCTCCAAACCGGTTCTCATCAAGGTGTAGCAAGGGATCACAAATTTTTCAAGTTCAAGTTAATAATCAATTTAGATATCACTCTTTATAAGGTTTTGAAATAAAAACCAAGAGTGTTTAGGATTAACCTTGTTACTTGCACCTCATCATATTCACTTGTAAGCATGTTTCTTTCATTTTCATGTTTCCTTATCATTTCATATTCATCTTTTCATTTTTGGAGCTAACATGCAAGACATATGTTATTTATACCATTTTTCATGATTTTTAGCAATATATATATATATATGGTCATCCTATAATTATCCCCTTGGTATTTGTTGGTCTTGATGTTGATTAGGAACCCATGACACCCTAAGAAGGTGTATGGTAGGATTAGATTAGTTTTGGAGTTGATTTGAAGGGATTAGAATAGGTTTTGTCCGAGAAAAACTATTTTCGATAACTATAAAATAGGTTCTGTCCTTATTTCGATTTTCTGGAAAAACCGACAGTTGGTACGAAACTTTGGCCTTGATATTTAGAAAATATACTTTAAAACGAATCCGTGGCCGCTTGAACGGATAAAAACGGAGTTATAACGAAGAAGTTATGAATTTTTAAAGTTTGACGACTAAATTAAACGATATTTTTCAAAATTCAGCTTGTTGCTTTTACTTTGTTCGGTCAAAACGAGTCTTAAGCTTCACAAATTATTTCGACTTATCAAAAATATATTAGTATACTTCGACACGAAGCTAAGGACGATATATGTAGAAAACGGATTTGAAACGACAAATATATGCACGCTTTTACAAAAGTGCCAGAACTATTATTTTCTAAAACTATATTATTTTACGATACAAGTGTTACGGTAGGTCAACTTCCATGTTGAGGGCTGTTTTAGCAAGGTTGTGAAACTTTTTGGAACGAAATGTCTTCTAGTAAAATCAAGTTCATCGGCCATATTTTTCAAAACAACAAGCTGTTTGGAAAGCGGAGTTGTAGTAAATTATTTACGGATGTTCAAACTTGGCTGAAACTCATTTTTTTTTTCTGCACAACAATTAGCCAAAACCACCATCTTTAACCCTTATTATCTTTATGTTCGAGACCTTTTGGACTAAAAACTCCTAACTGAAACTTTTAGATATCGATACAAACTTTCCAAAACAAATGAAGTTCGTTTCTCTAACGATCGACGCATAACCGCTTTTTACTAACTAGTTTTTCGCCATTTTTGTTAATTTCATGAAAATTCGACGACATTGTTTTGCGATAATTTAAAAGTGATAATTTCAATATAAATCATTATAAAACCATTGTAGGATGACATTTTGACGTAAATACTTGAAAAGTGATTTTTGATTGGTCAAGACGCCAAACGAGTATTTTTCGACGATAAGTAATATTTTCAAAACTCGCAAATGGTATAAATAACATAAAATGCATAACATTACATTGCAACTCATTACGTATCATAACATTCATCATAGGTCAAGATTTATGCGATCACATTACATCTCGGTGTACTCACTTTTGTTCGCAAGATCATTCCACCAAGTGAGTTCCATAGCCCCACTTTTCTTGTTTTAATGCTTTCATAACCGTTTTGGGGGAGATACATGCTCGACTAATTTTTATTACATTCATGACTATTTGCAAATTATATGTTTATCCGAACTAAATGCTAGTCATGCGAATTAACATTATTGCCATACTTAGAATTTCTATTTCATATATTCATTGGTCTAACGGTCTTGGTATATTCATTGAGCTAACGGACTTGGTATATTCATTGAGCTAACGGACTTGGTATATTCATTGAGCTAACGGACTTGGTATATTCATTGGTCTAACGGTCTTGGTATATTCATTGGTCTAACGGTCTTGGTATATTCATGGACTAACGGTCTTGGAACGATTTGAACAACACTCATATTCATTTGACGATTTCTGTTTGAACATAAACTATACATATTCCGGCAAAGGGTTGTGAACACACGTGTTGCAAGTTTTGTATGGCTGGGACTTGGAACTGAGTGGATTTACAATGCCTTTGCTGCATAAACGATTTGAACCACACTCATATTTGTTATATCAAGTAACTATTGATACATTTAGTTATGCACTATTTTGTGAATTCATCCGACGATGTGTGCTTGAACATAAACTATATACATTTTGGCAAGGTTGTGAACACACAAAAGTTGCAAGTTTTGTATGGGCGGACTTGAATGAGTGGATTTACAATGCCTTTGCTACATAAACGATTTTGAAAGTCTTACATTTCAACGATTTACAATGCCTTTGCGCATAAACGATGAAAGGCTTTACATTACAACTCAAACTCTATGAACTCACTCAACCTTTGTGTTGACACTTTTAGCATGTTTTATCTCGGGTATCTAAGGCATTCACTTCATGGCATGCATTTGGACACATCATGGAGTCGTGGTGACGACGCCTCTCACTTGGGTTTTACGTACTTTAAAACATCGTTGAATTGTAACAAACTTATTTCCGCACAAGTTGATTTTCATTTGGGACCTACTTTGTAAACTCGGATTGTTTTATTAAATCAAACGATGTATTTTCCAAACGACACTTTAGGTCGCTCAATATAATCTTGGATATGATGCTATGACAAGTCAATCCCCGTGAATTCCATTCTCACGAAAAAACGTAATTTGGGGTGTGACAGATTGGCATCAGAGCTTCGGTTATAGAGAACTAGGTTGCATCATTGACCCTAGACTATAACTACATCATCATAGCATCTCATCATTTCATCACAAGTGCATGTTCACTTTGCATACCATTTATATGCATATTTTTTCGAAGTTATTTACTTTCATTTAACATCGATTGTCACATGGATGCCCTTAAATACCCATCCCATCATACTCACATCACTTTGACGTGGAGAATGCCCCGCATTCCCTATCACAATTTTAACAATGTTGACTCAACACCAATCAACATATGAGTCGATTAGTCCAAGCATTGCATAGTTACTCCTAAATTATACATAGCCCGATCACCTATGTCTAATTCCACCAGAAGAATCATGCAATGGAAGGAGTAGTAGGCTTATATGTGTAAGCAATTACGTAATCGAGCCAAATTTTCAAAAGATTTTCTTCAAACCACTTGTTTCAGCTTGATCCGCGCGACGCTTCGTTTGATGAGTTGCAAAGTTCGAGCTAGAAACAAGTTGTTACCTAAACCGATTTAGCCTAATCGTGATGACAGTTTTGTTTGATGAGTCAGGATTAAGCAAAATCGTTACCAAAAGTCTTTTGAGGGTTTTGCTCTGAATGGGAAAGTTTGCCACATCAAACCCTAAACCCGTAGACTAACAACGATTGAATTCGTGGACTGAATTCCTTTTGGATGGGCTTAATGTGACAACCCGCATTTCTTCGTGTCATTTCTAAACGATTTATGCTTCACAATTTCAACATTTATCGTAAACTAGGTTTACGTGTTCCAAATTCGCGAACCTTTTATGGTTTAGCGGCGAATTCATGATCATAACATCACGAACATTTCATATGGACTAAGTTTAGTCTACATTTCGTTCGCATCATTTGCATCACGATAGTTCATTCATAACATTTTATTTCACATTTATCGCGTAAATTTTATATTAAATAAACGTTATCGCGTGAGTTATTATTTTAAATATTTAACCATACTTTCAAAAATGATCCCATGTATTTTAAACTTACATTTAGTTTATAAAACTATATTTTGAGCTTAACTAGTGTTTTGAATTTATTTTGAATATAAATCGTTGAATTTATATTATTACTTACACTTTTCTTAAAAACTACACGATAATTTTTATATCACTCAAATTTCTCAAGGAATGTATTTTTACAATTTTTATTATTTCATTACACTCTATTTTGACCTATTAAAAACTTACTTGTACCAAAAATTTCCATTTACCTTTACTTATACCTTTTCTTACACAATTACTTATACTTTCTTACAACTTGTACAAGTAAATACTTACACAACATTTTATAAAGAAAAAAAAATATATATTGATGAAACATTATCCCCAAAAACCGTTAGGGAAACTCACCTAAAGTTGTTTGATTTATTTACTTAGTTACATTTATACTCCAACTTATTTTCAAACACATTTATTTCAATCATTCAAGCCTTCTTCAATCATTCAAGTCTTTTTTTTTCTTTTCCTTCTCTCTATGTTTCTTCTCCAAACCGGTTCTCATCAAGGTGTAGCAAGGGATCACAAATTTTTCAAGTTCAAGTTAATAATCAATTTAGATATCACTCTTTATAAGGTTTTGAAATAAAAACCAAGAGTGTTTAGGATTAACCTTGTTACTTGCACCTCATCATATTCACTTGTAAGCATGTTTCTTTCATTTTCATGTTTCCTTATCATTTCATATTCATCTTTTCATTTTTGGAGCTAACATGCAAGACATATGTTATTTATACCATTTTTCATGATTTTTAGCAATATATATATATATATGGTCATCCTATAATTATCCCCTTGGTATTTGTTGGTCTTGATGTTGATTAGGAACCCATGACACCCTAAGAAGGTGTATGGTAGGATTAGATTAGTTTTGGAGTTGATTTGAAGGGATTAGAATAGGTTTTGTCCGAGAAAAACTATTTTCGATAACTATAAAATAGGTTCTGTCCTTATTTCGATTTTTCTGGAAAACCGACAGTTGGTACGAAACTTGGCCTTGATATTTAGAAAATATACTTTAAAACGAACTGGGCAGCTTGAACGGATAAAAACGGAGTTATAACGAAGAAGTTATGAATTTTAAAGTTTGACGATTTAAACGATATTTTTCGTGAAATTCAGCTTGCTGTTTTTACTTTGTTCGGTCAAAACGAAGTCTTAAGCTTCACAAATTATTTCGACTTATCAAAAATATATTAGTATACTTTGATACGGCTAAGGACGATATATGTAGAAAACGGATTTGAAACGACAAATATATGCACGCTTTACAAAAGTGTCCGAACTATTATTTTCAAAACTATATTATTTTTACGATACACAAGTGTTACGGTAGAATGTCAGAACGCCCATGTTGAGGGTCTTTTTAGCAAGGTTGTGAAACTTTTTAGAAC
Source organism: Chrysanthemum makinoi (assembly GCA_910596185.1). Classification (NCBI taxonomy): domain Eukaryota; kingdom Viridiplantae; phylum Streptophyta; class Magnoliopsida; order Asterales; family Asteraceae; genus Chrysanthemum; species Chrysanthemum makinoi. The sequence continues at coordinate 277,867,706 of OU343217.1, forward strand.
GAAATGTCTTCTAGTAAAATCAAGTTCACCGGCCATATTTTTCAAAACAACAAGCTGCTTGTAAAGCGGAGTTGTAGTAAATTATTTACGGATGTTCAAACTTGGCCGAAACTCATTTTTTTTCTCGACAACAATTAGCCAAAACCACCATCTTTAACCCTTATTATCTTTATGTTCGAGACCTTGGACTAAAAACTCCTGAATCGAAACTTTTAGATATCGATACAAACTTTCCAAAACAGTCGAAGTTCGCTCTCTAACGACGACGCACAACCGCTTTAATTTACTAGTTTTTCAAGCCATTTTTGTTAATTTCATGAAAATTCCACGACATTGTTTTGCTTACCTAAAGTGATAATTTCATAATAAATCATTATAAAACCATTGTAGGATGACATTTTGACGTAAATACTTGAAAAGTGATTTTTGATTGGTCAAGACGTCAAACGAGTATTTTTCTGACGATATAAGTAATTTTCAAAACTCGCGAATGGTATAAATAACATACGAAATGCATGCATAACATTACATTGCAACTCATTACGTATCATACCATTCATCATAGGTCAAGATTTGCGTATCACATTACATCTCGGTGTACTCACTTTTGTCTTCGCATCATTCCACCAAGTGAGTTCCATAGCCCCACTTTTCTTGTTTTAATGCTTTCATAACCGCTTTGGGGAGATACATGCTCAACTTTTTTATTACATTCATGACTATTTGCAAATTTTATGTTTATCCGAACTAAATGCTAGTCATGCGAAGTAACATTATTGCCATACTTAGAATTTCTATTTCATATATTCATTGGTCTAACGGTCTTGGTATATTCTTTGAGCTAACGGACTTGGTATATTCATTGAGCTAACGGACTTGGTATATTCATTAAGCTAACGGACTTGGTATATTCATTGGTCTAACGGTCTTGGTATATTCATTGGTCTAACGGTCTTGGTATATTCATGGACTAACGGTCTTGGAACGATTTGAACAACACTCATATTCATTTGACGATTTCTGCTTGAACATAAACTATACATATTCCGCAACGGGGTTGTGAACACACAAAGTTGCAAGTTTTGTATGGGCGGACTTTGAACTGAGTGGGATTTACAATGCCTTTGTCTGCATAAACCATTTGAACCACACTCATATGTGTTATATCAAGTAACTATTGATACATTTAGTTATGCACTATTTTGTGAATTCATCCACGCATGTGTGCTTGAACATAAACTATATACATTTTGAAGTGGTTGTGAACACACAAAGTGTGCAAGTTTTGTATGGGCGTACTTGAACCGAAAGTGGATTTACAATGTCTTTGCTACATAAACGATTTTGAAAGTCTTTACATTTCAACGATTTACAATGCCTTTGCTGCATAAACGATTTAGAAAGGCTTTACATTTCAACTCAAACTCTATGAACTCACTCAACCTTTGTGTTGACACTTTTAGCATGTTTTATCTCAGGTATCTAAGGCATTCACTTCATGGCATGCATTTGGACACATCATGGAGTCGTGGTGACGACGCTGCCTCACTTGGGTTTTACATACTTTAAAACATCGTTTGAATTGTAACAAACTTATTTCCTCACAAGTTGATTTTCATTTGGGACCTACTTTGTAAACTCTGATTGTTTTATTAAATCAAACGATGTATTTTCCAAACGACACTTTAGGTCGTTCAATATAACTGTGATTGTGATGCTATGACAGTCAATCCCCAGGAATTCCATTCCGCTGCAAAACAGGTAATTTGGGGGTGTGACAAGAAGGATGATGGTGAGCTTTTCCGGGTTCAATATCGAGGCGGTAAGCGTGACCGAAGTTCGGTTGATGGTTTCGGCGTCGTATGGTATGAGGGTCGACTTTGTGTTCAATGATCCCGCTTTATGCGTGGAAACTGCTTTTGTCGGAGGCTCATAGTTCCTTTCACTATTCATCCTGGTTCTACCAAGATGTATCGATCTTAAGCAACATTTCCGTGGAATGGTATGAAGCGATGATGTGCTTCGCTTGTAGTTAGGTGTATGACCGTCCGCAGTTAAGATTGAGCATCAGAGGGCTAGTGGTTTGTTGCAACCGCTAGATATTCCTACATGGAAGTGGGAAGAAATCTCCATGGATTTTGTCACGGTTTGCCTCCTCCTACTCGTAAAAGACATGACGCGATTTGGGTGGTTGTTGATCGACTAACCAAATTGCCATTTCTTACCTATCCGAAAGATTATCGTTAGTAGATTGGCGAGATTTTTCAAGAAGAGATTATTAGATTGCATGGTACTCCTATCGCTATTGTTTCCGATAGAGATCCGCTTCACGTCACAGCTTTGGAAGAGTCTCAGAAAGCTTCGGGCACGCTGCCTTATGTTCAAGATCGCTTTCATCCTCAAACCGATGGTCGCATCGAGAGGACTATTCGTGACTTTAAGGACATGTTGAGGGCTTGTGCATTAGAATGGACTGAACCGATGAGTATCTGCAGGCTTGGTGGAGTTTGCCTACAACAATAGTTGGCACGCTAGCATCAAAGGAGCACCATATGAGTTGTTATATGGGAGGAAATGCAGAGAACCTATTTGTTGGGATGAGGTAGGTGAGCGTTCGATTGAGGGTCCGGAACTCATTGAGATTACTAATGAGAAGGTGGCGTTGCTAGAAAGATTGAAGGAGGCTCGCTTCACGGCAAAAGAGTTATGCCGATAAGCATAGCGCCGACTTGGAGTTTCGTGGTTGGTGATCGTGTTTTCGAAAAGTTTCGCCGTCCCGCGGGTATTAGCGTTTTGGAATCAAGGCAAGTCTTCGGTCCTCGATTCATCGGACCTTTCGAGATTCTGGATCGCGGTTGGGGAGGTTTCCAACCGCCTAGCTCTACCTCCTCGCTTATCTCATGTTCATGATGTGTTTTATGTATCTCTCGCTACGGGATACAACTATCATCCGCTACACGCGGTTTCCTATCCTTTGGATCGATTCAGCCGATATGTCCTTACCGAAGAACCCAAAGCTATTTTAGATCGACGCAGATCGAATCACTATGAAACAAAGTAATTTCGCTTGTTAAGATTCTTTGAAGAATCACCCAGAGCTGAAGCTACCCGGGCTATCGAGGAATCTATGCGAAGCTAGTTATCCACATTTCTTTTCATCATCTGTATGTTCGCTTATTGCTTGTTTCCTTTTCAATTTCGAGGATCGAAAATTTTCTTTTTAGAGGAAGAGTTATAAAACCCTAAAATCTCAAACGCGTGAAATGACAATTTTGCCCTTAAACTTAAAATTTTACAAACTCGAAACACAACATCGCTTAATAAGTTATATCATCAATAATATATACACATTATGAAAATAATTAACTTATGTTATGGATTTAAAAGAACATAGATAAATAAGTCCTAATGTACCTAAAAACTCTACAACATGTACACAATTAACCTAGACTACAAAAGAGACTACATGCATATTGAAAAGATAAGCTTGGAAAGTCAAGGATTTGGTCCTTTCCCCCTAATGGTCGGCCATACTTACTCCACATTTACTCTCCATATCAATTTTATTTATCTCATTTAAACCTATCCATTTCAATTCAAAAACACCAAGAAAACCCTAGATCTCATTATTTCATCCATATTGGCGGCATCAATTTATTTCTTCATTCCAATCCGAAAATCAAACATAACAAAGGTTCCTAGGAGGCTCGTGATCGTGTGTGATCGATTGGTGGACGTGGTGATCGTGTTTGGTTCAAAAGAAAGCTAGGTCGTGGGTTTACTTTTCTCGTCCGTGGTTTTATAGAGCCGGGAGGCTTGGTTTTGATTGTGGTGGTTTGATTATTGCCTTTGTCACGCAGCATTAACGCTACTAGGGTAACGTATCATCATCTCACGTCTCTTCCTTTTGTTTTCTTGATCAATTCGTGGACATGGGGTCTTTTCTAGGGCTTGTTATTCGAAATATGACACATGAAATCATGAATACGTTTGTCACATGAAATGATAAAATAAGACTACATAAAACCTTGATTCTTAACCTATATAATTCGAATGATATATGGTATGTAATATTAATACAAAACTGAATATTGGGTTCTCTTTATGTCGACATGAGTATGGATGGTTAAAGGGTTTAATGAGCTTACGAAACTATGCTTATATGTGATGAATTGATTCGATAAAGAAATGATGTATGGTCTTGTTTTGGTTATGTTATGGGGCGTACAAACTGAATTTGGGGAGGGGGTCTCGACTCAAAAATGATATCACATAAGGAGTCATGTAATCTTATAATAACCGAGCTAGAATGGTTTAGAACGGATACGATAATCATAATCGAAAACTAGGGTTTTGTATTTGATGATTTAATAAAGTTAAGGGGTTATATTGTAAATTATGAAACTTGATGGATTAACTTGTTAATATAGTAACTAAATGGATTAAATGAGTAAAATGAGTAAACTTGCTATATTTACACTTTTAACCCTATACTTTGCAATATTGACATTTTAAACCCTAAACTTTTATAACTTGTCATAAATGATCCTTAAATCATAATAACACTCATTTGCATTATTTAACTTAAGATAAGTAACTAAAGCTGCTAATTATGGAAACCTGCTAAAAATGGAAACCTGCTAAAAATAGAAAGCCGTCTTAAACTAGTGATCTGATTCTTATAGAACGCTATCTAATTCATATAGGTTCCTTACTTCGGTTGATCTGCTTTCTTGATTTTACTTTCGTTGGATTTGCTCCTTAATAAGGTACGATATTCCCACGAACATGCCTCTTAAGGTTTCTTGTGATTCTTATACATCTTTCGATATTAGCTTGAATTGTTACGCTTTACTCTAAGCCTCATGATTAGGGCTTCCCTATGACTCTGCTATGCTCCCTTTGATATGAACTTTGATATGAACTTTGATATGAACTTTGATATGAAACTATGATAGGAACTTTGATATGAACCCTTATGATATGAATATGCTTTGACCCTTCAGTCTGATACCCGAGCCAAATATGTGTTCCTAGTCAGGAAGGTAACCTGACCGTGTCATTGATGCACCAATGGCATGACTCCAGTGTATACGAGTGATGATACACACCGTCCCCTATTATGATATGATATGATATGATATGCTTTGTATATCATTTGGCCACATCAGGGGCATATGGATGCATCCTAGATATGATATGTTTCGAGGGATTTGATCTGATTGGAGCTTTATATGGTGAATGATGTCCGTGCAATCCGTGTCTTCACATTTTTGGGAGTTGATCACTCCATTGTTACTTGAGGTCTCTCCTCCATTATATTTGGTATTCCGAGGTCACCTCCGGTCAATACACCGATATGATATGATATGATATGATATGTGTTTGATATGATATGGGCTCGTGGTATATGACTGACCTTTCATTTCCTTTCTTTTATTATCCTTTGATATGCCTTATGACATTTCCCATTGCACCTTATGATTATGATATCTTCATTACTTACCCTTCGATTATTCGTTTGTTATATATATATATTCTGTTCACCGGGCTTTTAAGCTCACCAACGCATTTTCTTTCCATGCGGTAATTAAGCTGAAGTGGATCTTAGCTATGGGTTTGAGTGATGAGCGGATATGCGGACTTATGGCTTTAGTCATCTTAGTTCTACTTTATTATGTTGACATTATTTAGACTCGGATTATTTTTATTTATGTCTTGGATTTATTCCTTCTCCTTTTGTTGATCTTATGTAACGTTTAAGCCGTGTTGGCTGGATTTCCTTTGGTTATTTTATTTAAGACTTCACGCTTTGTTATGTTCATTATGTATGCTTTGATATGACACCATTTTGTAATACTTCTACCCTTAGCGGGTTGGGGTGTTACAAAAACCTTAGAAGGTAACCCTCTCACTAAGTTGCCTTTACCAGTTTATTGATTGTTTTGTAATTGAGGTGACCTAATCTTCTATGCCATAACTTAGACTCATCCACGGATGCTTTAGCAAACAAACAAGTTAAGGACCTATTAGGAATTACATCTTTAAGATCAAAACAATATATATTTTCCTTCCTAGGTACCCTAAGTTGTATAAACTTCTCATCGTGCATCTTAAACTCGTGAGACAACACCACACACTCGCCACCAAAAGTACCTAGTTTTTCTTATCACACATTTGAGAAACACCGAATAGATTGTACTTAAGTCCTCACCAAGTAGACTTTTTCAAAGTCTAAATTCCCTGCTCGATTGTGCCTCTTCCAAGTATCTTTCCTCCCTTTGGATCATTGCCAAAAGCCATATATCCTCCATCAAAATCTTCAAAATCTTCCGTGTTGCTGATCCCAAGTCATGTGCCTAGAGCAACCACTATCAAAAACTCCTTTGTCTTTTAGCTCATCTTGTAGATTGCCCCGCACATGAAATTAAACAAGTTAGTTCCTTTTGTGGACCCAAGCCAATATCGACTTGGGTCCGCCTCTGGCATCAATATAATCAAATTAGTTTAGGTCCATTGATGCACAGTTGACATGATGTAAAACCTTGGTCTTAGGTTTCCATTGCCAACTAGCTGAGGCCTTACAAAGATAAAAATGATTTCCAACCACTGTATCAATTATCACTTTTGGAATTTTTAAAACTTCTTTGTTATCTTGTTGATTTTGGCTTATTAGTCGTTTGATTTTGCTTAGCCGTGTTTACACTTTGCTTAGCAGTGGTTGGAACCCATTTTGGTGAAGCAAAGGACAATTGATTTGGTATTCCCATTCCTCATTAACACGCTTCTAGAATCATGTTTCTGTTAGGATGAGGGTTTGTTTTCTTTGAAAAGTTTGGTGATTTACCCTCCTCCAATGATTCCAAACTTGTGGTATGTTTTATAACAATTTCTCTCAGAAGTGCTCAAAACTACCACAGTTATAACAAGCTTTCTTGACACATTGAAACTCATCACCTAACCTGTTAGTTATTAGGCCATTAAAGTTTCTCTCGACATTCCCTAGGTATATATCTTTTCATCTGTTCCCTAGGTACTTCCTTGTACTCTACCACTCTCTTAGTAATTTGAGCTCCAAATCTAGGCACAAGGTTCGCTTGTCTAGTATCAATTTTCTTAAGAGGTTCTAACTTTTTAGGTCAGTGTTGATACTTTACTATCTTCCTCGTAACTGCTTCCCAATCTTCAATGATGGGAGCATCGATGACATATCGTAACCTATCTTAGGTGATTCATTCTTAGTCTCACCTACAGGTTTGTTGAAACTAAATTCACCGCTAAATGAGAGCTCTTTTGGAGGTGGTGCATGTTGCATAAGAGTAGGTGGTGGCATATCATTGTAACCTAGGCCAGTTCCATCCTTGAACAATTTTTGACCTATTGGTTTATTTACTAGATCGGAAGCATATTGTGTTTTAGCAACCCTAACAACATGTTTTTTCTTTTTCTTTTAGGGCTTCTACTTTTACACTCTCAGCTTGTTCTAGTTTCTCTTTAAGCATCTTAATCTCTCTATTCTTAAGATCAATTTCTCCACCTAGTATATTAATTTTATCAACATACTCAAACTCACATTTGATACAATAATTAAGCCTCTCTTCCACACTTTCTAGACCAACTCTATAACCTAGGTTGTCCATAGACAGCCTTTCTACTTATTTTCTTAAATCTCAGTGATAGCGAGATTCTAAGTTATCTTGACATGATTTAAAAGAACAAGTAGACTCATTAGATACCTTGATTCGAATCTGGATGAAGCATAAGCCATAAGAGCAAAGTTATGTTCTTTTGAAGCTTCACTAGCAAGAAAAGTCGATTGGGTCCTTCTTCAATTTCATCACTCCAGTCATAATCACCAAGCCCATCTTGAGCCACCAATGTGAAGAAAGAGCGACTCTTCAGGTGGTCTTCTTGACACCTTTAATCCTCTTAGGAGCTCGACATTCTCTAGCAAAGTGACCCTTCTTCTTGCAGTTAAAGCACTCCATCTTGCTTTTGTCGAACCCAGCTTTCTTTAGCATCATACTTGACATATCTACCAGTCTTCTTCAGAAATTTCCTTGCTTGGAGAGTCAACATTGCCATTTGCCATTGAAGATTAATCTCCTCAAGATCATCATGATTAATTTGATCTAGATCTTGATTCAATACATCAACACCGTGGTTAAATCGCACGTAAAAGCACAAATTGCACCATCACTCGACAAAGATCACTAACCATGGTATTGTTTGCAATAGTTGTGGTTATTCCATAGGCGAGTGGATACATCATGTGAACTTTGTGATTAGTTGAAACAAAAGCAATGTTCTCGATTAGCAGAGGGATGCACCAGAATGTTATTCTCGCCTCATAGACTTTCAAATTGTTATAGAGATTGTCCAGAGTCATCTTATCAAAGTCCACCTTATTTCTCCACACAATCGTATGAACAGCCCATTTTGGAGATAAACTTCTAATGAACTTCAAATTTATATCTTCTTGAATAACATTATAGTCCACTGACTTCAATTGGTCAATTTTTGAAGCCTATTGTAAGTGCCATCAAGTTTTTCTCCACTAAGAGCAGTGAAGTTTTCAAGTTGATGCTTGAGCATATTCTTCCTTGATTTCTTTGTAGCTTCATTACCAAAGAAACCTTGTCTCAAGAGCATCCAAGAACTCTTTAGCGACTCATATTGTTCAACGTCCAAAGCATATTCATTAGGTATTCCCATAGAGAGAATACTATGAGCTTTTATCTCCATCTTTCTTTTAGCCTTATCAATCTCACTAACAATGGATATTTCTTTGCCATCATCACCCTTCTTAGAAGAGTATCTTTTTTCCACAACATCCTAGAGAGCATAATCAATCATGCGAATGTATTGCCTTATTCGCATTCTCCAAATTTGGTACTCACCATGCTTGAGCATGGGCACCTTTGAAGCAGTGACCATGTGTGTTTCGTCAGACATCTTATCTTACTTTTAGCAAAATTTAACTTGACCTATTCTTGATTACAGTTTCTAGATCACAAGCTCTGATACCACTTGTTGATCCCAACAGCAAACGATCTAATATAGAACCTGACTTAGAATAAAAGCTTATTAAGTATTACGCGGAATTTAACACTTAATCTTAAGAAGAAGAACAGTTAACATTCAACACCTCAATATTATTTATTAATACGAATACTCTTATAGTATAAGGGTTTTGCAACCTTGAAGTGTATCGACCTTAGATATAAAACTTATGTATATCTAATCTAACCTAGGATATCCTTTTATAGACTAAGGAGTCCTTTACATAAGACAATACGTATCCTACAAGATAAATATCTTTTCCATATTTATCTAATACAATAAACTAAACCGACTATACAAGACTAGCAGTGGTTACAATATATTGTCCGTGGTTACACACTTCTACTAGCCGTGGTTTGTCATCATCAGTGGTTCCATCCTTTTGTCCGTGGTTATATCAACTCTGTCCGTGGTTCCAGTACTTAGAGTAATTCATGATTCAAGGAACCAAAAACCCAACAATATCTATATGCCATGATTGTTTTGTGTTTATGCTTGCTAATTATATATATATATATATCTCACCTCATCATTAGCATTGTTTGGCTTATCTTCGTTGCTAAAGAAACTGTCACCATGATAGCGGATCCTCCAAATGCCTTGACGGATCCTCTCCACAAAGGGAACCGTGGGATCCGCGGGTCCAAGCACAAATTACTACTAACTTGAGTCTTATTTTGTGAAATTATGCACTATAATCTTGTTTTCTAACCTTTATTTTGTAGATTTTCAAAATACACATGAAGATTTTGACACCATAAAGCTAGGGGGAGCTTTGTGTCAAACCATACATTGCAAATCCATTTGCAACTTGATCCTTAGTTGGATTACTCTTCATGACACCCCATTGCAAAATTGCAATCTTCAAAGGGGAGCATTTTTCGTCACAAGGACGAACCAATTGCAAACTTAATTGCAATACATTAGCTCACTTATTTTTATGTACTTGACACCCTCACAAAGGGATTGACTCGTCAAGGGGGAGTTAAGCTGAGAACCATTCCCGTCACTTACTCACTTTACATCGTTTTTACATATTTTTCTTAAAACTTTGTGTTAGTTTCTTTTCGACGCTCTTTTTGTTTCGACAAAAAGGGGGAGTAGAGAGTAAAAACTCTAATTCAAACTTTTATGAATTTTAGTTTTTCCTTAAAATAATTTTATGTTTTGTCATAAAAAAAAGGGGGAGATTGTTAATACAAATAAGCCGTAAAAACGTTTATTTATATTTTACGATCTTCTAATGTTTTGTCGATAACAAACGAAATCATTTTTAGCGAAACAAATAAAATACGAACCTGTTTGAGCCAATAGTTTTCTAACACATCTTTGCCACATAAAACACTAAAACAAGTAAAAGTGATTTTATGATTTAGAGATACATATGTACAACAACTAGTGTTTACATATTGGGCTAACATACAATTAACTAAGTATATACTAAAATGGGTAAAAACAAGTATATACTAAAATGGGTAAAAACTAACAAATGGTATTGACCCATAACCCATGGTTTTGTCCAAACCACTTAACTAGGTTCATTGTATTCTAGAGATACATTGTATCTAGAAAGAAACCCATGGATCAACCCATGACCCATAACCAAAAATACCCATGGGCAAAGAAGAGCGTCCCACGGATCCCTAGCTTTACGCTAGCCGGATCCCTTGTGGGAGGGATCCGTGGGATACGGGGAACAGTGAACTTTCTCCTCTATAAATAGTGAGTCATTTCTTCCTTTTGGCTCACCACTTTCACACATACTTTCTCCAAGTATTGTACATCTCTAACCACTAATCCTAAGGGATCTTTCTATGTAGTTTTTCTTTTGTTTTTGTGTGATTCTTTAGGTTCCTCTTAAAGGCGATATCACCACTTCTTGAAGTCGAGCAAGCTCAATTCCATGAGTTGCCATGCTTCGTCATCATCGAGACAACTGAGGTTCTCTTGTTGATAGTTCTTTCTTCCTCCGTAGAAGTTGTGTTGAAGGCATTAGTGAAGGATGCCTAAAGAGTCAAGACGAAAGCATTAGTGAATGGTGTTAAACGTCCGTGTCAAAAGCATTAGTTAAGAATGCTAAAGGTGTCAAGACGAAGGCATTAGTGAAAGGTGCCAAGCGTTGTGTCAAAGGAATTAGTGAAGGATGTCTAGGAATCAAATCAAGTGGCATTAGGAAAGAATGCCAAGGTCATATAATCGATGAGGTGCATCGTTATACATATAAGTATTAGTTTATTTCCAAGGATGGTGATATCCTTGATGGTGTTGTAATAAGGAGTGGATCTCCTTGAGATTAGGTGTTGTGTTGTGATGGGTAGTAGTTCCTCCATAGTAATGGAACTAGGTGCTTAGCCTAGTACCTAATAAAGGGTAGGCGACGTTGTGATAGGATTAGTTCTCCTTGAAGTGAAAGAATTCGGTGGTTAGCCTAGCACCGTATAAAGGGTAGGCGACGTTGTGTTAGGTGTGGTTCGACTTGGTGTGAAAGAAATCGGTATTTAGCTTTGTACCAAAAAAAAGGTGTAAGTGACGTGGTGAAGAGCTCCGCCATAAGGAGATTGGTAAGGTTTACTGAACTCTCGAGTAGGTGACTCAAGGAGTGGAGTAGGGCAAGGAATGTGTCCTAGTAGCCGAACCACTATAAATACTTGTGTCATGGTGATGTGCTTCTTACTCTTTATCTTTCATTACACGTTTTTATATCTATCTATCAACGTCCAACATAAAGAACCAAATAGATTGACATAAGTCGATCTAAATATTTAAAACGAAGATTTAAATTGGTAAAACGATTCAACCTCCCCTTCTAGTTTTCCACAGTACACTCAATTGTTCAACATAATGCATCTGCTAATATACTTGTACAAACTAATCAAGATGATGAACATGATTTAAACACTTGTTCTTTAGTTCAAGCTAAGACTAATTATTTCAAAACAAATAATATGGTTGATAAAGAAGCATTTAATGAACTTTCAAATAAATTCTCAAAACTTGAAAAACATTTCATTTCACTTGAAATTTCAATACAAAGAAAGGAAGAAAGTTTTCAAACTAAGAAACCATGTAAAAATCCTGAATTGCCTGAATTTTATGAATTTTTTGAAATTAACGAGTTAAAAGCTCAGCTTCAAGCCAAAAACTTGACAATCAACAACCTGAAAAAACATATCTCTGATATGAATGAGAAAAATAATTTAGTCGGAACTAACCAGGACATTAATGCAATTAAGACAAGAAATATTGAAATGTCAATTTGTGTGGCTAAATTACTCAAGGAAAATGAGACTTTGAAAAGGCATCAAAAGGATCTAGGTGACTCAATCAAAGAAATTAGGTCTAAAACTTTAGAGAAACCAACATCTTTGATGATCAAAATTGATGAACTCAAAGCTCAACTTCAGGATAAGGGTTTCAAAATTGTAGCATTAAAGAACGAGGTTAGAAAAACTGCAGGGAAAAGTGTGAACACTAAGTTTGCGAAACCATCAATCTTGTAGAAACCAGTTTTACATCCCAATAGAAACCGGTAAGTTGTTAGACAAACGACTGCGTTTATATCTGAATGACCAAAATATTCAAAAACACGATTTGCTCCAAGTTGATGAGAAAGAAGTTTTGTCAAAACCAGTCACTTCAAAATCTAATCCCAAGAATTTGAAATAAAATGCTCATGCTAAGGTTTAACCTTTTAAGACTAGGAGTAAGAAAAAGTCTTCCACTGCGCAGAAGAAGCCTCACAACCCTAACTCCTCTCCTAGGAGAACACTTACTGATAAAGCCTCAGAAACTAGGAATAAGGATAAATATTCCTCTGGGCCTAAGAAGTCAAAAACTCCTAGATCTTGCCTTAAGTGTCTTAGGTCACCATAAGTTAACACAAGGACCAATATGTAAGAAATAGAGATGAAGGTGATCGGTTGAACACACAAAACATACACACGTATGAATGAACAATTGTTAAGCATAGGAATATATTATGAAGTGAACAACCAACCTTCAAGTGAAGGTTTACATGTCTATTTATAGGGGAAGGGAGCTAGGGCAACACATCTAGTCCCTTACTTCCTTATTGGGCTTTTGCATAGGCTCATGGGCTTTCTACATAAGCCTAGCATTAATAACTAACTTAAAAGCCTAATTAAGAAACCTATTACATATTAATAACTAACACTTGAAATACAAGTTAGGAGTGATTCCCACAATCCCCCACTAAGTATTAGTGATGACTCTAGCAATCTTGGATAAGTTGTTGGTGTTGATGTAATAGCTTGATTTAACTGGCGTCTTCGGCATTCCCTCTTTCTTGTGAGAAGAAGTGCCTTGATTCCAAAAATCTCCCCAAAGTGAGGATCTTGTTCCTTTTGAAGTTTTCAGCTTTGACATCTTTGAGTTATTTGTTCTTTGTTCTTTGTTCTGGTGTAGATATGGTGATGTTATGTTGTTGTTTATGCGTATCAGATTAAACCGTTGCTCAGGTGTCTCCACGTCTTTCTCCAACATGCTCATACGCTCTTTGACGTTGGGTTTCAGATTTGATGTAGTTCTCTAGTTTTTAAACTTTGTAGATTCTTAGGTTGATGAAGAATCATGTTGACTTTTGAGTTGCCTTTTGAGAGAACTTCAATTGAGTTGTTGTTGGTATGAGCTTGAGGAGAATCAGCATGATCATTCATCCCAGGAGCATCCATAAGAATAAAAACATAAGAGTTAGTTAGTGAAAAACACCAATCGATCATTGTGATCGTTTCTTAGAGAATTGACCACTATGATTGTTCTTCTGATGAATTTCTTGATTCCATTTACCTTGGTCGGGGGAATCAGTCGTCCAAATCCTTAAAGGGACAGTTCGCATTACATTGAACAAGTTCAAGTAATGACCCACATCTTCGAGTTCGATTCTTGAAAGGAATCTCCTAGCGGATTTCCAGCACTTACAAGTTCGAACTTCGAGGGTGTTAACAACATACTGTGAAAACACATCTCTAATTCTAGCAAAGGCTGTTCCTGAACTGGAGTCCCTCAAGTAGGATAACACGATGTACCGAAGTACATCTATAGTTTAGGTGAGTCGTTGAGGTACATCGAAGCATCACCTCATGACTGTAGACTGGTTGAGACAACACTAAGCGTAACCCACAAGGGGTTACCGAAGTGACCTGCTGTCAGGGCTGTTTGATTTTGACCTGGCGGGGAGTTTCCATTCAATCACTGAGGATCACAAGTGTTAATCCCCTCATAAATGTTCTCGACAGATTGCTAAGATCTGTGAAGGACTCTAAAATGTATCACTTGCGTCCTTAATGTTGAACGACAAGTGATGAAATGTCGAGTGTTCCTAAGAGATCTTTTGATGAATCTCGTGGCTCTAGACGCAATAGTGCGCTTTGGTTTTCCTGGCGAGACTAGGGAGAGGGTCTCCTTCTTCAATACCAATAATCTCTAAGAGAAGTCGATAGTTTACGTAGGGTTCCCTGTGAGAATGAAACAAGCTTCTGTTGAGAGAAACTTGAGTCGCTAAGAAGGTTTAGTGCATTACGTCACTGGGTCCATGACGACTTTAATCTTCAATACCAGTGTCATCTAGTATCAGCAGTAGCATATGAATTGAACCCAGTGTCTGCCCTAAGTTGAATAATTTGGAGGGCTATTTCTTTTCACCCTTTTCTTTACTTTTCTTTTTAATTCTTCAACTCCTTCTTTCTCCGATTCTCATTTTCTCATTTTTTTTTCATAATCATACCTAAGGACTTCTAAGTACTAACTATTGGTGGTGTCCTTGGGTAGATCCCTCCGGCTCTGGCGGATCATAAGACGGTTATTCCTAACCTTAGTCACCTTATAACTCCATGACTCTCCTATGTAGCCATAAAACCATTTTCACGAAAATCTCTCAAAGTGTTTATGAATGAAAACATGTTTGTAACACTTCGAGAGTTTTGTATTTTCAAAAATACCCTCCCTTCACACGTGCTTAAGTGTTTAGACAGAAATCTGCACTGTGAAGGTAGAGCTCACACTTTTGAATTGATCGACTCAAGATAGACAATTCCCAGCGAGACACGGTTACGTTGCATAGTTAAAGAGATGCATTGTCAGCTTTTAGGTGAAAACTAGCTCTAATAACTACCTTGAAGGTATGGACAAACCTTGAAAAGGTTGTCAAAACTGTCAAAGTGCATGTCTATCAAGAGTTTCTTGAATAGGTATGATCTACTTGGATAAGTCTCGGAAGACAAATCTTTTCGATGTATGACAGTTCAGATCTGTTCAATTCATGGGTTAAGTCTTAGCACACGAGAATTCAATCGCAAACCAACATATTTGTATCACACAATTTTTCTCCCCCTCAAAAATGGTATATAAATGTTATTTTTGATGAAATTTTTTATATCGAATATGACCTTTTCGAGTTTTGTGGAAAGATTTCCACGAAGAAAATTTTGTGAACAAAGATACTTTGCAAATACTCCCCCTCAACAAGTAATATTAACTTTTGAGGTTTTGAAAACATAAGGGAAAGTACTTGTTCTTTTGAGCAAAACTTTGAAAATGATTAAAGTTTTGATTAGTTTTACTCAAAAGTAAGAAGCTTTCGCTCCTTAGGATTGTGAATGGATCGTTACCACGGTCCTTTCATTACAAGAACGGGTTGTACACTGTTATGTGTGCACAAGCCATAATGAATATACAAGTCAATCAATCCAAATAATCAATCAAGAGTTTTTAGGAGTACCAAACAATTAGTCAAGTAGACCAGGAGTTCTCTCTTCACGTTGATATATTGATATCGAGAAACTCTGTCTTCCACCCACAAAGCTCTCCAACCTCCGCATCTGATCTCGATGAAACATCCTTTCATCCAGCCTCTTGATTATCTTCTTAGCATCCCTCTTTTCCTCAGAATTTCACCTCTTCTTTGACCAAATACCTTGCTGAATGTCCTTTAACCGATATGCTAACCCATCATGAACCATCTTCAACGTGTGATCGCAGAACTTATGAACCTCGTTGTACGCCATGAAGCAATTATGGTGAAGTTCACTGCGGTAAACAACTTCAAACTTTGGTTTCTTCAAAATGGTGTACCGAGATAGTTGGTTTATGTCAGGAAAGTGTAGCAACGGTTTTGTAAGGTTGACTTGCTTCTGATAAGATTCCAAGCTAGAGATCTTCAACACGTTCTTTGATCACCTTGCTTAGAATGAATTTCAATAGCGCGGTGATGTACTGAAGCTGATTATTTGTGGGGAATTGTCTCATCCGTCCTTGTACCTTAGCAAGATACATATCTTCGATGTCGTTGAGCGACAATCTTGGAAAATCAGCCCCAGTGAAATCATATTCTTTTTCATCCTGGCGTTTGACCTTGATTTCCTTCAAGAAAGAATAATCCCATTTCGTAGCCAAAGTGACATTCATTATAACAACGATCTTCTTATCACTATAGACCTCTTTGTTAGACCGTAGAACTTGGCAGCTTCTGTAATACAGACTTCTCCTTGGTGGCCAATGTAACAATTTGCATTTTCAGGATTTCTATCCATTCTCAAATTTTTACTTTTCATTTTCGAGAATTTACTATTCACTTTTACTATTCACTTTCACTATTCATCCCGTAAAATTTTTATTTCACATTCTCGTAAGATAAATTATTTTAGTAATATCCTGAGAGTTCGAAAATCGTTAGATCATTTTCGCAAAAGTTATTAAGAAAACATCGTTTTAAAGTTTCGTTTTGGTCGGAACACCATTTAAACATCCGCACTAACGAAAATCAACTCGACAATTTTCCTCACATCGATTAATTTTTAGATCACTCATAATAAATTAGATGAATTTTAAGATTTCATTTTAAAATGTTACCAAATAAACCACTGACGTCGAGACTAAACTTACGATTTAAACAAATCTCGTAGACCCAGACTTAACCATTCTGCACGTGTTTCTAATATGTTTTTTACACTTTTACATTTTTGGAAAAGTCAAACATATTTCCCTCCTCCTTTGACCGTAAAGAAATTAACCTTATGCGTTCTATATTTTGCTTAAATCGCGTAACTTTTAGACTTCATAAACATTAAGTTATCCCACGTGTAATGAAAGCCACATTTTGACATCTCATATCACTTTTAGACTAATTTTAGTCTACTTTAAATAAATCCACGATCATTTCCTTGAAATTTCGTTCTTTTCTGATAAAACTGAATTACGTTTTTGACGTGTTTCGGCTTTAAGCGCGTTTCGCACCCAATGAGACTTATCACTTATTTTATATTTTTAGATGGAGTATAATGATGAGTTTCATCATTCCTACAAGTTTCATATTTTAACGATACCCGGTTTTACGTTTTATGGCTTAACAACTTACGGTTGACATTTAACGGAACCAAATCATGGTCTAAACTCAAGATAATACCAAAACTATCCACCTAAGTCATCTTATCTTGTTATGGCCGACTTAGGGGGGGAGTCATCATTTTGGTGGCATCATCCTAACCATGGTTCATTTAGATCTTTACATGTGTCTTAACTTTACCATGGTTAATATTTAACCCAATATATGGTTAACCAAACTTACCATCCTATAAATAGCAATTGAAATACATCCTAAACACCCTCATAAACTGAATTGGGTCGTTCATAGCATAAAACCACCATATCTTCCATAATTTATTCTTAAACTCCAAGTTTATGCAAAGAAGTTTCAAGTAGAAAGTTACTACATCAAATCTCTAGCAAGTTTAAGTGATCTTCTTGAGTTTAAATCCACTCAAGTCACTTAGTACTTCATCACCAACTCTTCAAGATTGCAAGGGTGCCAAGGTGTAGAAAGCTAGCTCAATCCGAAGTCTTAAGTGATCAATAAAAGTCCTATCCTTACTAAGTTACTCATTTCTTAATTGAAAGCCAAAAGTTGTAAGCAACTAATCACCACCATCATCTCATCTTTATTATTCATAATCTTAACTATTTCATGCTATATATATAGTTACTATGTTGATTCATCATGTACATATACTCAATCACATGTTTTAATTCAGATATTGTCGTAAAAGTAACAAACTAGTAAACTAGTCATATTCTACACGTTTGAAACCACTAAAACCAGTCACATATGGACTTTCTAACTTACATACTATGGTAGACAAGATAAAAAGGTAAACATAGCAACTTGAATCACCCGAAACGGACAAACGAGTCAAAAGTTATAGTAAAAATAAGTTAGCAAAACCAAGCGGCGCCAAATAAACTGCTGTTAAGGGTCTGTCCGTGTTAAAAGTGGTACTTCTGGTACGAATCATCAAAAGGTTAATGCACAAAAGTTGTCCGGAACGCCGTTTTCCTTCAATTTGAAGAAGCTCGGAACTTGAAAACGCTTAAACAGGCCATATTCTTTCAAAAACTGAAACTGCCTTATATGTAGTTTCAAGACTATACTTTTGTCACAACTAAAAGCACAACCAAGTTATTTTCATAGCTAGTTAGATATTAACTTAACAAAACTTCATTTAATCTTTGAAATAGTGTTTTCACAAGTAACGGAAAAATGACCATTTTACCTTTTCCGATGATTTTTACCAAAACTTCATTCTTGAACATGTTAATAAGTTATAATCACTAGTAAACAATGAGAACTTGTAAAAACTAGATATTTATTAAAAACATGATAAACTTTATGATATAACAATCTTCACTCAAAACATATGTTGTATCTACTAAGTGCTACTGTTGGGTTCAGAAAATACCCAAACCCCTTAATCTAGGATTTGAATAGAAAATAGCCTAAGTACTCAATCCGTTAAACAATCGGTCACATGAGTGCATAGCCGCTCATGAGTCATCTTTAGGATATTCATCGAGGCAATGAAGAATCTCTCCTTCGGTAAGGAACTTAAGGGGTGGACGAAGTCAAGAAGAAGATGATGGATTCATTGAGTGATGACAATAACTCATTGAATCCCTAAGACTCCTCTCCAACTTCTTACACTGAAGACAAACTGAAGTAAAGATGAAGGAGATGAAGGCTGAAAAGAAAAGCGGGACAAAGCGGGATAAGTTTGAACTAGATAAGAAGAAGTCCTTATCATCATAAGTCAACTTTCCCTGAATGGCTAGCTTACAAGCTCAGTGTCATCACGGAAATATGGAAAGCAGCCTTGTCCTTTACAGAATAGTCTTTTATGTCGAGAGACAAAATACATCAGTATTTTGTCTTGTCTCGTATGATGTCAGTTTTGTCACTTAGGATAGAGTTAAATATCATACATGTATAAATAGCATAAGAGATGGAGTGAAAAGATCAAGCTTGTGAATTGTAAAACACACACACACCATAAAATATCTTTTTCACTCCTCCAAATACAACTTAGTTCGAGATAGCTCGATGAGCTCTAAGAGTTGTGCTCGGACTTAGCTGAGCTTGAGAGGAGTCACCAAAATTTGTTATTTCAATCCCAAGTACTATTCCGCAAGTACTTGGGTAACGTATTCTTTCTTGATTTATTTCTAATAAGAATATGATGTTGAAAATTACTTTGTGTGTTTTGCTTAAGTCAATTTCAGTCATAGTTCACTATTAACTTGTTTTATACATTTAATCTGTTTTAAACGATAGTGAACAGGGAACAAAAAGTGGTATCAGAGACAGGCTAATTATAAAACTCGTTTTTAAGCCGCTCTAAAATTTTTTAAATTAGGATCCTAAATGGAATGAATTGATGTACCCCTAGTCGATAAAAGGGTGGAGGCATTCATTTGTGCCTATAGACTTGAAGTTGGCAAATTCAACAAATGGAAAAAGTAAATGCTTTGCTATTTGATTGGGATGGAACCTTATTATATTAAGTGTATAAATGAAGGTCCATTTGTCCCAAAAAATGCTGAAGGGTTGCCCAAACACTGAAGCTCGGTAACCCAGGATGAAGGGAGAGTGGTCAACGGGACCAAAGACTGAAAAGTATCATAATATCTGTCTTCTGACGATATTATGGAGTCTTATTATAGTACGTAGTACAGACTAAGCAAACTGGGATGACCTAGTTCATAGTCATGAAGGACTATCGATACCAAGGAAAAAGGATAATGGACCAGAAACTTGAGTATAACACCTTCGGGCTAAGGACTCGAAACTCTCTCTCAAACTTACACCGGATACAAAACTCTTTTAAATGAACTTTCAAATGATGGTGTTAAGTTGTCCAAACATGAAATCAATGTTGGTTTTGTAAACATCTCCCGAGAAGTGGTTGAATTTCTCGAGGGACTTCAGGAATGCTAATCATATCCAAAATCTTGAGCTTCCAGATTTATGGGAAATTGTCTATGAGGAAAACCTCATCAACAGTACCTACGACTTAAAGAAATCTCAGGAAGTCAAGAAGTCACGACCACCACTCCAGCACCCATATCAACTGCTTTCTTCTCTAACAATGTGGTTCAAGATTTTCAAGAAAATTGAGATGATGAGATCAAGTGAGGAGTTACCTAAACGACCTGAACAAGAATTTCGGGAAAGGGCACTCCTTGCTAACTCTCGAAGGTTTATAAAAGAAACAAAGGTTTTTCTAGTGCTAAAGCAAATGAGGACACTGAATGCTTTAAGTGTCACAAAAAGGGTCACTTTGCAAAAGACTGTTTTTCTAAAACAATTTCAGAACCCTCTTATAAACCATCAGGTTCAAATCTGTCCTCAGGCTTTAGCAAATTTCAACCAAAAATGTATCAGTCTCATCAAAACCTTCAAAATAAATTTGATAATAACAAAACCATTGATTATGAAGCCAAGTACAAGAAAGCTAAAGCTAAGCTTGCATTGCTTGAGGCCAGTCCCTCAGAGACAACAAATGTTAAAACTGTGCAGGGCAAGAACAAAGGCCTCGTTGCTGAAACATTTGAGGATGAAGAGCAGTCTCATCGATGATGAAATGATACATGTCGATGCAGCGATGGCTCTCTCCGAAGAGGACAAGCTAGCTTTGTTGGAAGAATCATGCTAGGAACGGGGAATGGGTCAACATCACAATGAAGAAGGTAAACATTTTACTTTCTATGGATGATGACTCTGATTGGGTCTTATATGAATTATCTAAATGTAGACCTTAAGTTTGTGGAAGAGCAAAGATGAATCTTTTTCTAAGTACAAACAAGTTAAGTTTTGAATTGAATAAGTGTAGGGATGAATTGCTTATTTTAAAACAAGCTAAGCTTGAGGCTGTCACTTTGCAAATTCAAAACCGAACTAGTTAAAAGAAATCAGAATCTTCAAGATGAACTTAAAAAGGTAAATGATATTCTTAATAGTTGGACTACTAAGAATCCCAGGTCTTTGATCTTTGTGGCCCCTAGTAGCAAGAAGAGAGTCATAGGTGAAGATCATCTCCACGACTCTCTCAACAAAGACCAGTCTCCTAAGCCATTTGTTCTGGGTGGCATGATTACAAATATGTTAGCTGATCCCAATTCCAGCGATTGGATTGAACGAGTTAATCCTGAGAGTAAGCTTCCAAATTTCGATTCTGGAAGGATTCTAGAGCCGGAAAGTCAAGCTCTAAAGAGCATGCTTGGACTCCCTGATGTGCCCAGTAGTATTGAACACATCTCTGATGCAAGCTGAATCTCAAGCACCGCTTCCACCACTGAAACCTCTTCAGGGTGCTGCTCCAAGATCTGAACTTACTCCACTACAATTCAATCCTCATTCTACAAAAGAAAGGTCTGGACTTGGAAGAACCATCCTGAAAAGACCAACAAAACAAACTCAACAAGTATCTACTCCTACTGAGACTTCAACATCCTCTGTCCCCACTGCGACCAAATTCAGCAACTGAACTTGTGAGGAAGCTTCTTGAAAAATGGAATCCATTGAAAAGGTCCCTGAACCATCAAGGAGACAAAGTCATTTCCTCGGTTCCTCAAAGTCTAAGTCCACCTCCAAAACAAACAAAGTGTGAGCTATGTCATTACACCAGCCATACCACTGACAACTGCTATAGAATCCTTTTTGCATGATCTGCAAAAAGGATGATCATAGGGCTGAGACCATCTACAGTATGTCAGTCAAGCAAACTATACCAAAGTTGGTCATCATTATGCTTCATCCTTCAAAATCCTGCTCCCAAGAATATAGCAAAACCTTTTCCTCTGTGCCCTCACTGTGGGTTTAATGATCATCATCGGGATGACTATCTCATGAACACATGCTGTGATATTTGCGGTAATCCAGCTCATGAGACATCCCAACATGACAGTGTCATTCATACAAGGAGAAATTCCAAACAACCCAGAGTCACTGAGTCATCCCGACATCTAAATGCAAAACCTGTGGTAGTAATGTGCACACAACCACTGACCATGAGTCGATTGCAAATTTCAAAGAGACCTTGAAACCCAAGCCCACTAGTAAGTGGGTCACTAAGAGAAACTAATTCAGTTTACTACTTGTGCTGAGACATGCCAGGGAGCCTATTTGGCATCTAGGCAGTGGATGCTCAAGAAGCATGACTGGTGTGAAGGAATATCTGCACAAGTATGTAAAGGAACCAGGGCCCAAGGTAGTATTTGGTGATAACTCATCATGTCCCACTGAAGGTTATGGTTCATGTGCAATGGAATAGTTTTCTCTAGAATATCCTATGTTAATGGTCTCAAATACAATCTCATCATCGGTCAGTCAACTATGTGATGCTAAATACATTGTACAATTCAATGACAAACAAGGTACCATTTTCAATGCCAACAAGGAAGTTGTGTTAATAGCTCCTAGGAGAGATGATGTTTATGTGCTAGACATGTCAACACTCTCTCAAGATGGAACTTGTCTCTTTGCTAAAGCCACTGAAACTATCAATTGGTGTGGCACAAGAGACTCACACACTTGAACTTCAAAAATCTCAACAACTTGGCAAAACAAAACAAGGTCCTTGGCTTACCATCACTAGTTTTGCAAAGACAAACCATACTCACTGTGAAAAAGGTAAACACCACAGAGCATCTTTCAAAACCAAACAAAATTTCTCCATCAAAAGCCGCCTTCACCTCCTGCATATGGATCTCTTTGGACCAGGTCGGTCCGGATCAATCCGGCATGAAGTATACACTTGTTATTGTTGATGAATTATCAAGATACACTTGGGTATACTTTCTCTCCAAAAGAGTCAGGCGGTGATACAATAATGTCATTCATCGAGAAAGATTGAAAATCGAATGACATTACTTGTCAAACAAATCGAACTGACAATGGTATGCGAAGTTGAGGTTAAATCAAGAGCTTGAGATCTTCTGTGATGAAAAAGGAATTTCTCAAAATTTCTCATCTCCTTATACCCATGAACAAAATGGGGTTCTTTGAAAGGAAAAACAAAACTCTCATTGAGTGCAAGAACCATGTTAAATGGCTCACCCTCTCAAAACATTTCGAATTGAAGTAGTCAAAAGCGCATGTTACACTCTAAAACATAGGTCAATCATCGTCAAAAGACTTAACAAAACTCCATATGAGATCTTCAAAGGTAGACTTCGACATCGGCTACTTTCATGTGTTTGGGTGTCCTGTGTTTATTCATAACCACAAAGATCACCTAGGTAAGTTTGATGCTAAAGCTGATGATGGATACTTCCTAGGCTACTCACTGATCTCCAAAGCCTTCAGGGTTTTTAACACAAGGAGACAACAAGTTGAGGGAACCTTTCATGTCACCTTTGATGAAAGTTCTGAAAGCATCAGGTTCACTAACACCTCAGTGGAGGAAATAGGAATTGATGACTCATCAAGATATCCTCCTGATGAGTTCACCAATGAATTCAATTCCTCATATCAAGCTGATGCTGACATCTCATATTATGTCTTACCTCACAACCTACCCCAACCAATAATCAGTGAATTCATTGATAATCTATCAGGTCAGCAGGGATAGGTAACGAACCAATTATTCAGGATCCCTGTGATTCATGAAACCCAACCAACAGGGACATCATAATAGATGCTCAAAATGAATGCTGTTGCTCCAGTAACCAATCTCACTCATGAACTTCGGTGACCTCATCAAACTTAGATCCTAGACCACAAAGTAAGTGGACAAGATCTCAGGATATTGAGCTTGTAAACATCATTGGTGAACCCAATCGAGGGCATGCTCACCGAAGCATGGTACGCTAATCTAACTGCAGCCACCAATGAATGTCTATATGCTGATTATCTATCGAGAATAGAACCCAAAAGTGTCACTGAGCTCTAAAACACCCAAGTTGGGTTCGGGCTATGCAAAAAGAACTGCAACAATTTGATAAAAACAAGGTCATGACCTTGATCAAATGTCCTCAGGATGTCATTGTCATAGGAATGAAGTGGGTTTTCAAAAACAAAACTGATGAAAACGCACTGTCATTAAGAATAAGGCTAGACTTGTAGCCAAAGGTTACAGTCAACAAGAAGGCATTGACCATGATGAGACATTTGCTCCTGTTGCAAGAATGGAAGCCATCAGAATCTTCCTTGCATATGCAACATACATGAACTTCAAGGTCTACCAAATGGATGTTAAAAGTGCATTCTTAAATGGTGACCTCAAGGAAGATGTGTATGTTCAGCAACCTCCTGGCTTTGAGAGTAGTGAATTCCCTGACTATGTCTACAAGCTTGACAAAGCCCTTTATGGACTAAAACAAGCTCCCAGGGCATGGTATGAAACTCTCTCAGCCTTCCTGATTCAAAACAAGTTTATCCGAGGAAAGATAGACAACACACTGTTTGTCTATAGAACAAAAGAAGATGTGATCCTAGTCCAGGTGTATGTTGATGACATCATCTTTGGCTCAACAAATTACAAACTTTGCAAACAGTTTGAAAAACTAATGACAAAGAAGTTTGAAATGAGCATGATGGGTGAACTCACATACTTCCTTGGACTACAAATCAGGCAAACTGAAAAAGGAATATCCATCAGTCAAGAGAAATACACCAGAAATCTCTTGAAGAAATATGAGATAGCCGTGCCTCGGTGAAGACACCAATGATCCCTCCAAACAACCTTGGACCTGATCTCACTGGCAAATCAGTCAATCAAACTCATTTTAGAGGGATTGTAGGATCACTGATGTATCTAACTGCTTCTAGACCAGACATCCAATTCTCAGTCTGCCTAATAGCGAGATATCAGTCTAATCCCAAAGAATCCTATCTCAGTGCACCCAAGAGAATTCTCAGATACCTGAAAGGAACCCCAAGCCTTGGACTCTACTATCCAAAGTGCTCAGGGTTTGACCTCAAATGATACTCTGACTCTGATTATGCTGGTTGTAACATGGACAGAAAAAGTACCTCAGGGTCCTGTCAATTTCTTGGAGGAAAGCTGGTTTCTTTGGAGTGCTAAGAAGCAACAATCGGTGGCTATGTTGTCATCAAATTTGAGTATGGCTCTGCGGAGGATGTTGTGCCAATGTTTTATGGATGAAAAGTCAACTCGGTGACTATGACATCCATTACAAAATGGTACCCATCTTATGTGATAACACCAGTGCTATTGCAATCTCCAACAACCTTGTCCTCCACCAAAGAACCAAACACATTGATATCAGATATCACTTCATCGGGATCACATTATGAAAGGAGACATAGAACTTCATTTCATCCCTACTGAATATCAACGGGTGATATCTTCACTAAACCCTTAGATGAACCTACCTTCGAGAGACTAAAAGCTGAATTGGGAATGCTTGACATTGAAAGTCGGTATCTGAAAACCACTCTCGATTAAGTTCTCGAAATGGTTCATTCTTCCGAACTGAATAGCCAAAATATCCCACTCACTTTGAATGAGTAAGACTCATTCAAGGTCCCCAACGCTTAAATTAAGCATTGAATGAGTAACTAAATGATCCAAGTATCAGTTACTTAAATGTCCTAGGTTGGTAACTATGCCAATTTAATATAGGAATATATGTCTTACTGTCAAGGGTCTCATCATTTACCTCATCCCACTTGGCATTAAATGCCCCCCTGTCACATACAATATCCTATGGATATTTTATGGTGACAAAAGTGCACTTTTTCGTATTACAACTGTTCCCTTGAAATACGGGATTTTACTGCGGGTAGTGGTGGGTGGCATTAATTGTGGAAATTCAAACATTTTCAAAATCGTCTTTACATATCCATATTTATGCAAAAACCACCCCTCTCACCACGCTATAAATACCCCTCTCTCAACAACAATAAAACACACAATTGATTTTTGCTAACAAAACTCTGTCAAAATTTCTTTCAAACCCAAAAATCCTTGTGTGTTCTTCAAACCTTTCTGAAAAACCTTCATTGTAAACATTTACAAAAGCTTTTTCATCTAAACTTAAGAGATTCAAACATTTGATTGTTCTTGTCAAAGTATTTTTCAAACCAAAAAAAATAAATTCTTCTAAATAGAAATGGCAAGAACATAATCTCTTCAGTTTGCTTCACAGTGGGTTGGTGATCTTACAAATGTTGAATTCAAAACAAATAATGTCATAGGTAATTTTGCATATCCCCAAAATGTCCCAGCCTATAAAGACATTATAAAATTTTATATATAACGCTTGCCACTTGAAACGGCCTTTGTTAAGTGTCCCTCTATTGTTTACCAAAATCTCCTCAGGGAGTTTTGGGCAACATCCAAGGCCTTTGACCCGACACCCTCCACTGATGAGAACAACCTCAGACCCCTCAGGGAATATCTCATCAGATTCAGTCTTCATGGGGGGAACAACAATTCACCCTGGATTATAAAACATTTTGTACTTCAACAGGGCTGGATTATAATAAAGGAGTTTATGTCACCCATCCTGAACCCTCCACAGTGAAGGATGGGTTAAAACAAATCGTTTTTTATCAAACTTTTTTGGACAAGACACCAGTCACAAAAAACTCATTCCCCGTGGCTTGGAGGATCCTTTTCACTTTTGTGATTCAGGTCCTCGGCGGGAACCACTCATCCACTGAACAAGTTAACTCTATTCATTTGATGATGGCATACTGCTTAATGAATGGGGTCACTGTCGACATATGGGAGATCATTTACAGTGATCTCGTAACCAAGCTCCTGAGAGCAAATCTAGGGACGAAATACGTTTCGTATCCTAGGTTTGTCTCTTGTGCTTTGCGTTCTTGGGTTGTAATTATCCTCAGGAAGAAAAATTTGGTGCTTTACCTGGCGTCCTGAGCCAATCAAATTTTCAAAAAGACCCATCCCTTGTCACTCCTATTGAATTGACGGCCCACATGGCTTTAGTAAACAACAGCGGGATCGTGTCTCCTAACCCTGCTCCTACAAAGAGTAAGGGGAAGTCTCAGACTGGGACTAAGACCAAACTCAAGTCTCAGGGCCCTGAGGCTTCAGGAACACTTGCCAAAAGGCAAAGAAAGCCTAAGACTGATCTGCCACCCAGTGGACCCCAAGCAACATCTACCCCCGTGACAACGAAGGACACTGATACATCACAGTCAGTGCCCTTGGTCACAACTACTACTCCCCAAGATCCAGAGGGAAACATACAACCCGTTGGTAGGGGCGCCTTCCACACTTGCCAAGGATGACATTAGCACATTACAGCCTTTGTCTGCGAGGGGCACCACGATCGATCCCAAAGACTCGGAGGGTACCAAAAACCCGTGATAGGGATATAACAATCATTAATTCCGCTAAAGGCACGGAAAAAATCCACCGTGTCTCGGGGATCACTGGGGACAAAGACTTCGGAGGAAAACCCCGCCGATATGGAACCCACAGCCAATCCGACTCCAGAGAAGACCTGGGAAAATCCCACTGATGGGTCAACGGGGACAAAGACTTAGAGGGATTAATACCACCACGATATGGAACCCATCACCCACCCCGTTAACCGTGGCTGATGTAACTAGAATACTTTTCTCGGATGATGAACATCTTTGACAGTGACGATCAAATTTTATCGCAGGAGAAGAAGTGGACGCTGAGTTTCAAGGCTGTACAAGAATCTCGGCGATCCACGAGGAGCACCGAGTCACCATTTGTACACGAAACTCATGACTCACCTCTTCATCCAAAGCACCGATGAATTTGAAAGATTTGATAATGTTCTCCCACTTACTGAAAGGTAGCTTGTTCATTGGATCACCAAGGCTTCACGGATTATACTCGGAGTCACTGAAACAATGTGGGAACAACATCACGAAATCTGCTGCAATCTATGCGATCTAATGTAGGCAACCTTCACCTCTAGAGGTACAAGGCTTTGATGAAAATGTTCATGAGCACGAGAGATCGATGTAGACAGACAACCTTCACCGCTTGGATGACAACTTGGCTAAATTCCTCGGGCACCTTGAGTGTAGGTACAAAGATTGATGAAATCAAGGAATCTGTCAAAGAAGACCACCACTCAACGCTAAAGCGCTAAAGGTGCTGAGGTGTACTTGCAACAATCCTCAAGCCTCGCTGAACTGCTCAATCTACTCAAATCTACACACGTTCAGGGTCTTCCATCCTCAGTTCAGTCTCTTCAGGCTACATTGGACTCATTGAATACGCTTGGTGGCTACATTGGCTCGAGGCATCCTCATCTCGGCGCGGAATCTTGGGCCCAGAATGACCGCTCTTGAAATTTCACAAGCTAATTTGGAAGCAAAGTCAGCGGTATTCAAACTGACACCTCAGGCATGAAGGCAATGATCACTGAGATTTATCAAGCCTTCAAGGGTCAAGCGCTCCGTCCCCTCAGCACCAACACCAAATCTTGCCCTCAGCGGCTACGACAACGGTTGAGGGGAGAATATTGCTGAAGAAACTCCTCTTCACAGCGAGGGGAGCCAACATCATCGGTCTCAGCTCGACATCAACATCACCACCAGTCACAGCCACTCCCATCTCATCCATCCCACCAACAACATCATCAACAACAGCGGCAGTTATCACAACAACACCACCCTTGGTTGCATCATTTTCTTGGGCAAGGACAAAGGCAAAGGCATAATGACGACTGCTGAGCAGAAAGATTCCCTATAAAATCGGCGACACTGAATACTGCTCACACCTCAACGGTGAGTAAACATCTTGCCAAAGAAGAAAGAAGATTGAAACTAGCTGAGGAAGAGAAAAAGAATAGAGAAGCACTGGCAAAGGTTGTCCATGAAGAAGGCCGAGAATATGGGATTAGATGCAAGCAAGCTCCCAAAGGGTCGGGGACAAAAGTTCAAGGATGCTCAGGCTTGCTCAAATGGTCGCAATGAAAGCAGATATGAAGAAAAGAGAAAAGCTGAAGCTCTCGGAAGCGTAATTGAGGAATACAACGGACAATGACCACGGCGAAGGCTTCCTCAAAAAAATCAGCGATGTCAAGATTATTCCCAACACCAAACCATTGGCTATGAATGTGTATGCGATAGGGATGACAAAAGACTCTTTGAGGTTCATGATCCCTTAAAATTCAGTGACTTTGGGATCACTGAACTTGATGAACTTGGTCCGATCATTGGAAAGAAGCAAAATAAGGTGGTCAAGGCCGATGAAAATGCTTAGCAAAAGATATGAAAGGTGAGGGATGCACCAACACTAGGAATTCACCTGCCTTGAGCGCACCTCAAGGATCTCAACCATAAACTTCCACGGCAAAAGGAAAAGAGTTGAGTTCCAACCTCGAGATAAAAGTGCGGCCGAGTGCAGCAGGGAGCCACCGAAGGTGTTAAGTTTGTGAACCGCTTAGTGATTGAACACGAAGAGGGCTATTTTTCATTGATGAGTATGGAAACCCAACGTTCCAAAGATGGAGCGATATTGATAAGGCAGGAGTAGCTACAATGATAAGCTATATACCAGTGGCTTCTCAAATTCAAACCCCTGCAAATATCGGATTCTCTTGTGACTTAAATGCCAAGATAAAAGATCATCTGACGAGGGGAAACCGATCACAAAGAAAGTCAAGCTTAATGCGGGGGATCCATCGGGATGATCATCTTAATTTATCTCTTTTGTACTAGTGATAGGAACTATGTATCGATCAATAAAAGGATGTATGTTTTGTTACATTACTCAGTGTTCCTTGTATCCATTAGTACATTGATTATAGAAGAAGCCATTTGCTCACTTACCTGATTAGGCTATTTGTATATCCAAATAGGGAGGCTGTTGGGTTCGAGAAAATACCCAAACCCCTTTAATCTAGGATTTGAATAGAAAATAGCCTAAGTACTCAATCCGTTAAACAATCAGGTCGCTGAGTGCATAGCCGCTCAGTGAGTCATCTTTAGGATATTCGATCGAGGCAATGAAGAAGTCTCTCCACTCAGGAAGGCGGAACTTAAAGGGTGAAGACTGAGTCAAGAAGAAGATGATGGATTAGTGAGTGATGACAATAACTCATTGAATCCCTAAGACTCCTCTCCAACTTCTTACATTGAAGACAAACTGAAGTAGAAGGAACATGAAGGCGAGACAAAAGGCGGGGATAAGTTTGAACTAAAGAAGAAGTCCTTATCATCATAAGTCAACTTTCCCTGAATGGCTAGCTTACAAGCTCGATGTCATCACCGAAATATGGAAACCACCTTGTCCTTTACTTAGAATAGTCTTTAATCGAGACAAAATACACGTATTTTGTCTTCTTACGTATGATGTCGGTTTTGTCACTTAGGATAGAGTTAAATATCATACATGTATAAATAGCATAAGAGATGGAGTGAAAAGATCAAGCTTGTGAATTGTAAAAACACACACGCACGCAAGCCATCTTTTTCACTCCTCCAAATACAACTTAGTTCCTGAGATAGGTCAGTGAGCTCTAAGAGTTGTGCTCGGACTTAGCTGAGCTTCGAGAGGAGTCACCCAACTTTTTTATTTCAATCCCAAGTACTATTCCGCAAGTACTTGGGTAACGTATTCTTTGTTGATTTACTTCTAATAAGAATATGATGTTGAAAATTACTTTGTGTGTTTTGCTTAAATCAATTTCAGTCATAGTTTACTATTAACTTGTTTTATACATTTAATATGTTTTAAACGATAGTGAATGGGGAACAACAATATTAATACACATTCTACGTGCTAGAGAAGACAAGGTTTGCACATCGAACGGTTTTTTTCCAAAAGTATTCGACAATTCATTTCCTGGACCAAGGTTGATTCAAGAATGTATCGCCCCATTGTTTCTATCCAGTTGTCACAAGCTTGATCTAATGGATAGATCTCACATGTCACCCACCAAGAGCTTGTTTGATGTTGGCTCTAGAAGGATTTCTATCTTCATCGTGAATATTTTCATATCACTCAGATGTTCTGGCAATACCACAAGGATAATGCGTAGGACTCTTAAAATATTCTCACTTTCCACATTGTGTGAAACAGCAAGTCTTCATTAATTTTGTGTACTAATGAGATATTTTGGATGATCTCCTGGCTCTAGGCTCAATAGTGCACATTTGGTTCCTATGCCGGAGACTAGGGAGAGGGTCTCCTTCTTCAATATCAACAATCTCTAAGATAAAGTCGATAGATTATGTCGGTTCCCCG
>OU343217.1:277899382-277965772 GCA_910596185.1 Chrysanthemum makinoi
CTAAACTCAACTATTTATCGCCAAAAGTTTGTGTTGCATAGAAATGAATAATAAAAAAATGACTACATCGTCACCGTAACCACAAGTTCGACAACGATAAATATTTGTCGCTACATCGCCGCCAGCACGGTTATTCGTCAAGTTAATTAAAAGAATGAGTGGTTCACATTCTATACCAGGAAGTTGAAAACTTTATTTTAGAGCACTTGAAATGTTTTGAAAAATGTAGATTGCAGTTTTAAATATTTTTTTTTTTTGAATTATAAATAGTTCAATAGTATAACGTGAAACAAACCAACGTGTCACCTATCATGGTCATAAATAAGAGAAAACAAGAGATCGAGTGTGACTTTTATGAAAAATGAAATGTTAATTCATATTGTGATTTGAATATGAACTTTGAAATAGTTTTGAGATAACCTTGCCCACATGATTCATGTGAGTGAAAAATGAAAATAGTTTTTATCAAGGTTGTCAAGATTGGGAATGACAATGGGGCGGGTGTGGGGCGGGCCGACCATCCTTATCCTCAAAACCGATTACAAAAATTATCACAAAACCCGCCCCAGTCCCCATTGGGATCTCATCAGGGCATCCTTTTGGGGCGAGATGCTCCTCCACCAGCCTGCATCTGGTTGGTGATCTTATCAGGTTGTCTACTATTAGGAATTAGAATATTTCATAGTAAAGTATAGGTCACCCTAAATGTAATCTAGCACAAGTTAGCTCGTAGACATTACGTTATTTACTAGTTACTTAGTTAGCCTTTTAGTTTAGTACTACACCATGGAGGAAGGACGGTCTTTA
Source organism: Chrysanthemum makinoi (assembly GCA_910596185.1). NCBI lineage: Eukaryota > Viridiplantae > Streptophyta > Magnoliopsida > Asterales > Asteraceae > Chrysanthemum > Chrysanthemum makinoi. The sequence continues at coordinate 277,900,190 of OU343217.1, forward strand.
CCATTGTATACACCGATCCACGTGTCGTCGAGGGGTCGCTTAGTTTGTAATCTATAAATACCCTCTACCTTGCAAGGTAGAGGGTTGGATGTTCTTTGATAATCTAACCTTACATTAGTTTCTCTTTCTAGAATATCCCACTTTCTCTCTCTCTTAAATCATCTATACGCTTATAGTGTTAATGTTATGATGTGTATGTGAAATCCAATATGTTTCAATTGGTATCTAGAGCCATGGTTAGATCATCCCTTACATATCTTTGGATTTCTAGTGGTTTTTAGGTGGTTTTTGAGTTTGAAAAAGTTTAGAGGTTTTTGCATCATTTGGTTGATTTCTAGTGTTAAAGTTTTGAGTTTGATTGTACTTTTGTGTTTAGAATCATCACAAGTGTTTAGGTTTTGATTTAGAAGGCTTGAATCATCGGGTGGGTTGTTTTGGATTGAAAACGGTGTTTATGTGTTTTCTAGCTAGCCACTGAGCAACGGATAACTTACCTTGTTAGCTTACTTGTTTTGTTATTTGGTAGCGAAGTTGTTGTTGAAGGTCTTAGCGAAGTCGAGCTAGCGACTTGTCTATTGAGACAAGCCTAAAAGTACACTTAGTGGATTCTCCACTACCGTAGCCTCTGGTGTAAGTTAGCGACTTGTACTTTATATTGTTAGCTGACTTGGTCTTAGCGAAGTTGGTTCTTAGCGAAGTTGCTATTTAGCAAACTTGACAAATTAGCTTAATTTGGTTCTTAGCTTACTCATCACAAAATTTTGCTAGCAACTCGATCTTAGCGAGTTATATAGCTTAATTTTGACTGTTTTAGCTTAATGGGATTATGAGACTTGGTACTTAGCTAACTTGGTTTCGTGTTACGAGCTACTTGGTTGATTCTTGTCTCGTAATACGGTTTTCTCTGATTTAGTAAAATCCTCGTGAAAGAATCTATTTCCTGCTTAATCATAGAGCTATAATATCCCGCTTAATCAGAAACATGTCTACCAACGCACCTACATTCATCTCCATCAGTCGAGGTCGTTTCATGCGTAAGATACTGTCCAACACGTAATTTCTACATCACCGATCCTTTAATCACCAAAGTACTTGAACTCTATGATACCTCACAGAACAATGAAACTGGTTGCATTTCTGAATGTCCAACCTTGATTGATTCATCAAAGTGTGATCAAAACTCCTCACCATCCGAAGTCAAACCTCAACCCAACCACATCTAATGAACAATGATGCTAAGCAAATGGAGTACAACATTGAGCCCTATCAACTACTTCATCAAAGATCTCAAACTACTCTTTATCTACTACTATGGATCAACAAGCGCGCTATCCTTCCAAACGACTTTCCTCGACTTGGACCGTAACTGTAGCTCAACTTAGAACAACCGAGGTGTCAAATTACCAATGCTTCTCAACCGATAAATCTAATGCAAAATTTCAAGTAATCTTCAATCAATTTCACCACTTATCCTGGGGAATATTCCTCATATTTTGATGATGACTTGACCGAATCTCATTCAAAACACACCGGAATGGAAATCCATGAGTTCGTAAAAACACCTTTATTCAACTTATGGGTAATGTGGAAATATATATAGGGAGGCTTCAAAGAGAATGACAAGGTGAATGAAATGAAGGGGTGTCAAGTGATGCTATGGGAAGATTTTGATAGGTCATGCAATGGATCTGGTAAACCAATGAATGATACCCCAATGCGGTTCATTGAAATTAAAGAAGATGGAGACAATCGCATCGATCTCAATGACTCGCTGTCAAAAGGTTTCATGTGATGAGGTACACTTAACTAATCAGAGTAATTCATATGTTAAGAAACATGATTCTAACTCTGATCTTAATATTGTGAAATCGATCTTGGTTGAGCTCAATCTAAAACGTTAAAGCTAATGACATGATTGAAAAAAGGGTATATGATGAACTTTCAAATAAATACTCAATTCTTGAAAAACATTGTATTTCATTGGAAATTGAAATACAACAAAAGGATGAACGCTTTTATGCAAATAAAACATGCATTAATCAAGAATTTCTAGAATTTTGAGAATTTTTTGAAATTAATCAATTAAAAACCCAGATTCAGGACAAAGACTCAACCATATGCATCCAAATTATTACTCTCAAATGTGCGTAAGTATGACTTTCATGAGACGAAAGTGATACACTTGAATCTAGAAATGTTGAGCTTGCTCTTTGTGTGTCCAACCTGTTAAGAGAAAATGAATCATTAAGAAAGAACTTAGAGGAGACCAATTCCAAATTGATCAATCAATCTAACATTTTGTTGAATGACATTGATGCCCTCAAAGCCCAAATTCAGAGAAGTGCTTCAATATTGTTGCCTTAAAAATGAGCTTAGGAAATCTAGTGGAAATAGGGTGAACACTAAGTTTGCAAAACCATCAAATTTGGGAAAGTCAACTGCTCGTGAACCACTCCTAATCATACAAGAGTTAAGCCTCAATGCCTTTAGAACTCAAAGATTTTAACCATCTATCTAGCTGCCTCCCATGTTGATGATAATGTTGTTTTGACAAAACCGGCCACTTCAAGATTTCGTCCGATATGATGAATCTCAAACCCCTGTGTTAATGTTGAATGCTCAAAGATCGTAAATACTAGAAGTATTACTAGTTCTCTCATAAGAAACATCAATTGGTCGATCAATCCCCAAGAAACAAACAAATCACAAAAGGACCAATAGTCAAAAAAATGTAGTGGACACATACAAAACTACCAAGAGTCGCTTCAAATGGATTCCCACTGGCAGATAATTTAAGTCTACAGGATCCAAACGGACTTACATACCTAGATCTTGTCTTAAGTTGATGCCCACGTGAAAACTCTTCAAGTATATTGAGCCTAAAGGGATCTCTAATAATGATACGACCATATCAAACCGGATACATCCAATGTGAGATTACTCATATCACTAACCCATCCAATCGCAATTCACATGTGCTTCTAGTACAATGTGCTCTCGCCTTTTTCGTGTACAATGCTCAATTCAATCGAACTTAATGACTTGGCTTCATCAAATGAATATAGCTCACTCGTGATCTATAGCATGCCGATTGATATACCTCATACTTTGACTCCTATTCATCTTGAATCAGACTCAGCTTTTCATATATGTGTTCGCTTCTACATATATGTGTACAAATTTCCAAAAAAAATTTATTTTAAATTATTTGTCATTCTTTTAATTCATATTTTTAAAATTTTCTTTTCATTCATTCTAATAAAGGATATATCCTTCATCGATAACATCTACCATCCTAGAAATGTCATTCAATAATGGCACGTTCATAGATGAAGTTCAACAAATGATATATTCTTATAACGGTGAGTGAGGTTAATTCAATGGTGGTCTTTGGTGACATTGATTGTAGGGGAGAATATTTCAAGTTATCTTGCTTATTTCTCAAGGCCGTTGTTGGTTATGTTTTGTGATCAAATGTAGGTTGTTAGTGTGTTTATCCATTATGTTAGTTTGCTTATCTTATTATGTTATCTCGCTATGCTATCTCGTATTTTGCAACTGATAAGTTCATGAAACTAATGAGTCTCAGAATATTATAATGTGACAAGATACAACCTACTTTGTAAAGTCTTAGCAACTCGCTTGGTAAATTTGAGGATGAGACTTGCTTTGAAAAGTCTTAGCGACTTATTACGCATTCTAGGATAGCGAAGTTGCTAATCACTCACAAAACTGTGGACTAAATATGACAACTTGGTAATCTTGACTTAAACCCCTCCCTATACCATTAGCAACTTACCATTTGTTTTGTTTATTCAAAAATTTAAAACTCTATATTTCTCTCTATAAATTGTTCAAGTTAGCTTACTTAAGAGTGGTATGATTCGCATCTTTCCTCTCTGCCTATATTATATGTCGAGATGCTTGACTAAAACAACTTTTATTAATGATCCCACCAAGCATTTGATCCGTGACAATTTGATTACATTAGGTTTGCTAATGAATGTGCTCTAATGGAACCATTTTATTTGTGTATTATGGTTGTTTTGGTGTTATTGGAATGTATTAATGGTGTTTGTATTGGCCAATAGGGTGTCGATGAATGTGTTGAGTTTGTTGTTGTTTTTCGATTGCAAGTGTGTTAAATATTGTGTGTAAACCGCTCTATAATGCCCGTAAGTATGCCCATGGATTGGTGTTGCATGATTGGTTGGTTAGTAATGATTGTCTATTGCGTATAATGTGTTCTTGATAGCGACTTAGTAATGTTCATGTTATGCAGTTAGTGTACAAATTCATCGTGGCGAAGTTGTTGCTTTTAAGAAGCGCTTCGCTAGCTTAATTTAGTAAATGTAGCGACTTAGTGAACTGATTATTATTAACTTTTGTAGCTTACTTTAAGCAAAGTATTGTTGTTGGTGGCGTTCTTGTCTTTACAAGTTAGCGAAGTTAGTAAAGTTAGCTTAACTTAGTAAAACCGATTTGTAGCTTAACTTAGCAAGATTGTCGTTGGTGGCTTACTTGTCTTACAAGTTAAGGAAGTTAGAAGTTAACTTTAGGAAACCGATTTGTAGCTTTACTTCAGCGAATCATCGCTGATGGCTTACTTGTATTTACAAGTTAGCGCCTTAGTAAGTTTCATGTAACATACTTAGCTTGGTTTAGCTTAATTTGTACATTTAAGATTAGCTTAATTTAATTGGTTTATTTTTCATAAGGCTTAACTGGGTTATTAAAATGTTTTAAGGCAACTTGCTAGGATAATTTCATGCTTACAATTTCGATTCAGATTTCAGTAGCAACTTGTATTGACAACTTACTTTTTGTGACTCGCTATAACATTTGCTTGAGCAAATTGTACGTGGATTATCTTGTAGCAACATAATATCATAACTTGTTTCATACAAACTGTTATATCATTTCCACACTTTAGATCTGCCTCATGATGTTATTTCCTAGCAAATATGCTTTGTAAAAAAATTTAATTTCAAAACAACTCGTCTCGTGAAATCTATATCAAATGGAGTCCTTATCCTTATACTATCGCTTATGCCACTCAATCATTCACTATTTGTTTATGGGAACCCCGTCTCAACTTCTAAGTTTGTGTGTGTATGTCATAAGAATGTGTTCAATGTTGTCTTGACTAACCACATATAATCTAATGTGTTCCCAATCATCGTTGTTTGTGTATATCTTCAGATCTTCAATGGCTATCACTACCTCAGATGAAAACATTACTTTTTCGCTTCCACCCAATGTTCTCTCGACGAAGAAATTCTTCCTGTCAATGGGCGAATTGAAAAGTAATCATATATGGATCTACAAAAGTTGCAACAAAATCCTATCCTCAAAGTCTCTATTGATATCCTCAAAAACACTAACTTCTTCGGTGCACTAACAAAGCAATGCACAATTCCCACCATTGACATACAAACACCTCGAACACCCTTGAATGGAACAAAATCACGAAAATATTCCCAAATCGGATAATGGGAATTTGAGATAAATCCCGATATTCTTAGCAAGGCTTTAGAATCACCGCAACCCCAACATACGATCCTGCATCTCCACCTAGTGTCGATATCTAATAGTCTTTCTTATTGGTTTGGGGTACCGTGACTAGCATTACAAGGGCTTCGACATCATCATCGGACACATGTATCAACCCCGGAGAGCAATGACAACAGCTTCTCAACTTGTGCTTATCTTGCAAAACATCGTGGTTTGATAAAGAGAATTCCATCTTGCAAATTCTATGGGCATTGTCAATAGTGTGAATGTGAATGTCTCTAACGATCCGAAGAATTTTTGCTATCAATGAACACATTCATATCCGATAGAACAAACTTTCAAAATAAAGCTCGGACTAAAAAGAGACTCAACAAACTTGTGATTCCTAGCATCGATTTTCAAAGCTTGTTATCCAAGACTAATGTAGACTCACAACTTCAACCCCGGATTGAATCATAACTACACAATGCCGAGGATGAATTTGTTCGGCAATCTCAAATATATTCCCAAAGCGAGCCAATAAAGAGATCTTTGGACTACCGATTCTCGATTCTCTTCTCACTGAAGATATCAAGAAGACGGATCATTTCAAACTGCTCAAGAAAAGGGCTTTATCCAAGGATGAAGTTGATGTTCCTCCCACTCAACCACAACCCAAAGCCGCTAAGTCCGGTTCTCGCTCAAAGACTTCAAGGACGCCATATGTCGCTTCTTCCAAAAGAGGACGTGAAAGTCACAAACTTCTATGTAACCACCCGTAAGGTAAAAGAAAGAAGAAGGAAGGGGAAAAGTAAACGCTGAGGAACCTGAGGTCCTGGGTGATATGAGGTTAATCGATGAAGATGATGCCGCCTCGCAACTTGGAATCAAGCAAAGTCTAGAAAGTCTAATGCGAGTACACCAATTGGAGGTATTATGTTCGTGAGAACCTCGACTAGAGCCGAGCCATCCAACTCCAATCACTCAAGACAAAGGAAAAGGGATTGTTAGTGTTGATACTGAACAAGCCGCACAAATGCTTCTAACAATCTCATCTTCTCCAGCAGGTACCACCAATCAATATGAACTGAAGAGAAGAACTGAATCTGTAGGATCGATAAAAACATATGATTTATGTGGTTCGGGGGGTCGGGGAAGCTCAAAGAATGAATAAGACATGGTGTTGTTTAGATTGATGTAGTGGGAAGATGTGGTGTTTCTAGAGAGAGGAAGAAGAAACCACACACACCTTATTTTACAAAGTGAACTTCCTACCCTCCTAGTTGGGACTAGGAGTTGTATTTATACTAAGATAAGCATAACTTATCACAATTGACTAAACTAGTCCTTGTGAATAAGTAAAAGAAGAAACTACGTAATTCCCCGAATGACTTCACTTTAGCGAGGCTAACAATCTCTCCCCAAGTGATGTCATACGGGAGTTGTTTACAATGTTCCCTACAAGCAAAATTAAATACAACAAATAAGCTGAAGCAGCCTCCAAGAGTGTCTTCACAGCCTTCAAACTTCATGAATCTTCTCAATGCCATCTCTTTACTTGCGTAAGAACAATGCGAGCAAATTCAATTAGGATAAAATATGACCTTTTGCTCTCCCCTAATTAGTTCTCTCCCCAAACTCGACAACCTTTCTCGATGAATTTCAATTCAAGAAGTCTTTTGATAATTAAATTAGAACCGCCTTTAGTCTTCTAACACCCAAATGAAAATGTAGAAAAGACTCACGACTTGACCTTCTTCAAGATTGTCCATTCGGGGGAATAAGATATCAACATCTTCATCTCACCAAATGCATTCCAGTTATCTTTTATATATCAAATCAGCCCATAATGTACACATTTCTCTCCCCTGAAGGTTACGATTTATCGAATCAAGATACACTTGTGTACATGAAGCATTAATCGAAGCATTCTATCATAAATCAAATCACCGGAGAAGATGTCGATGAACAATACCATTTGAAATTGTCTAACTCATCTCAACCCCCAGACAAAATTCAACTACTGTCTGTGAGTAACTACACGTGAGGATAACCCAATATGACGAACTTGAGGATGAAGTAAAATCTTCCGGAATAGTTACTTAAGCTTGTACTATCCTTGTGAAAAAGAACGGTGTACCCATTGTACAAAACCTCTTGACGTATCCTCAACTACATGAGACACTGAAAGTGATAGCTACCAGGGTTAAGAGAGAAAGAATCAAAAAAGTAACTAGATAGCAAGTCTTCATCACACTCAACATATTTGCCCAGACAAGTCATCTTCGCAGAAGGAAGAAAGAAAGAAGACGAAATAAGTAAACTCGTCTCACAAACGCCACTTTAAACCCAAATAAATAATAAAGAGTCATCTCCGTGGTCACGATTGAAATACATCGAAACCTTTAGCCGTGAACATGTATCCTCCGTGAAAATATATACCATACCAAAAATACCACTCATTTGCAAAATGATTAAAAATTTTGTATCCAAAAAATTGTAAGAAACAAACTCGGATAACAAAATTTTATAACCACCTTTTTAACGTGAGTATTAGCTCATTGTCCATTAGAAGCAAGTTAAACAAACGACCCAAATCCTTTTGTCCAATACATCAGCCCATTTTCCCGGTTGAGCACACAAGCCCAAGTTACAGTCTTAAGGCAAAGCCCAAATCCAAAAAACGGATTCAAGTCTCAAGGCCCAAATCCATCCAGTCAAAATACCCGATCCATTCACATCTCAAGATATCCGGTTAAGACTAAAGCTATTTATCACTTGACCTAAACCTAAATAACACATATCACAGATAAACATCCGCCTACCACATTATTTCTCCCAAATCAGATCAAAAGAAAACGCATCTCATCTCCATCTCAGACATACTCACCAATTCATCTCCATTCTTTCACAATGAGAACTAACAATCAAATCCTTTCATCCATCAATCAATAATCACATCCAATATACTTATTAACTCAACCACAAAAACCATTAACTCATCTACCTTTTTACAAAAGTACGAAGGTGAAGGGTCTTCAAGATCTCTGTTGAGAGGTCTCGGGTAGGTATCTCTTTCATTCGTTCTTGTGTGTTGTTGATCGAAGGTAAAAAGGAGATTTAAACACATTTGTTTTAATCTTTCTTTTTGATTTTCGAATATTGAAAGGAAGCTGAGCTTCATAACGGATCGATGATGATGCATGTTTAAACTAAAAAATCGTAGAGATTAGAGGAAAAGTTTAAACAATCTGAGATCTCGTATGAATTTCTTTGTTGATTGAGAGATGTGGAGTGACATGTGAGGGTTTGTTGTTGAGTCTAGATGTAGGATGTTGGGTTTGATTTGTGATACGTGGACTGATGATGTTAGGAGCTGAGGTCGAATGTAATTGTTGATATATGGTATATTGTTTGTGGTCATGGTCGGTTTACGCGTATCTTTCTTGCACATTTCTTTTCAGTTCTTACGCGTAAATCTTGGTCTTAACCTTATGCGTAGCCTTACGCTGTAATCCGCGATACTTATGCGTAGCATACGCTGCAAACATATGCTGGCCATAGGCGAAGCTAAGGCTTGCCGCCAACGATAATGCTGCTTTTCATACGCTGTACTTCAAGCCTACGCGTAACTCCATCAAGATTCTTCTTACGCTTAAGTTTAGGGTTTTGACCCTTTGACTTTTCCTACGAAGTTATTCCACAATAAATCCGACCATCTTCATACAAAAACCCAGAAAAACATAAAAGCTTTTCATTTTTAACCATGTTTGACCATAAAAAAGATGAAGGATGACCACTTTTGTTACACGGATATGGTACCAAAAAGCATAAAAATGACCTGATTGGACAAAATAATGACCAAGACAGATTTAAACAAAGATTGTGACTTTTTGTGACCAAAAACTAAGGATAACCAAAACATGTATACCTAAACTGTTTCCTACAAATCGGAAAAAAAATTTCCGACCACAAAATAAGCTCAAAAACAGTAACCAAACATGTATAAAACCAACATAAATCAATAAACAACAACCTGGCTCTTTATACCAATTGTAGGATCAATAAAAACATATTATTTATGTGGTTCGGGGGGTCGGGGAAGCTCAAAGAATGAATAAGACATGGTATTGTTTAGATTGATGTAAAGGGAAGATGTGTGTGTTTCTAGAGAGAAGAAGAAGAAACCACACACACCTTATTTTACAAAGTGAACTTCCTACCCTCCTAGTTGGGACTAGGAGGTGTATTTATACTAAGACAAGCATAACTTATCACAATTGACTAAACTAGTCCTTGTGAATAAGTAAAAGAAGAAACTAATGCAATTCCAGTAATGACTTCACTTTAGCTTAGGCTAATGTAATCCTTCGCCTAATGTACAATGGGTTTGTGAAAGTGCCCAAACTTTAAAAGAACCTCATGCAAGTGATACCTACCGATCATAATGTTGATGACTTGTTGTATAAAGACTCGCAGAGAATCTTGAGTCAAGATCGATGAGACCATGCACTTGATGAACTAAATCTGCTTACCTGCTTCTATCTTCATTAAAGAACCTAGATACAGACATCACTTTTGGTGATCAATTCTTAAATGACAAACCCATAGATGCCGAAGCTCCTAAGCATGATAATGATAAAGAGGATGCACAATCCATGTTTACTCAATATTCAAGAAGACACATCAACCATTCCCCATGTTAGCATCTTCACTTGAAACCCGCCACCTCCCAAACTCCTTCAAGCAACCTCACTTCCATCACCGACCAAGAAAAGAATCTATCCCTGAACCGGTTAGTAAGTGGGTGAAATGGAAATCCCGCCTTCACCGCCAAATACTTACATCCGATCAATTGCTCGACAAAGCAAGAAAAGAATCAAGCTCTTGAGAGACAACTACCTAAACTGCTGAGTCCCTCAGGATCGTGGTCTATAGGTTGGAACACCTCAACTTTGATGAAGCGGGCTGTGCACGCCATTGAAGGTGAAGTTAAGGATGCGTGGAATGGGCAATGGAAGCCTATTACCGAGACGGTTCAAAAGATCTACCTATTGTCGATATGAGAGTCAGATTCTTCGATAAGATGTATGGTCGAATTTGCATAAGCATGAGGTCCATAAGAAGCTTTATGAGGCTCAAGAATCAATTAAGCACCGACAATCATGAACAGCTGATGACGCCGGAAAAGAGAAGCAAAGAAAAGGAGGACCATAGTGTTGGAAACATTACGTAAAGGTCCTAAAGATCCTCCTCCACCCCCACCTCCAACTGGGGCTGGAACTTCGAGCCGGTGGATCTTCTAAGACAACCTCTACACCTCCACCACCACTATCATCACCACCAAAGCCTCCCAATCAACCCAGCCATCGTGAAATCAAGGATCTAAGAAATCAACAGCCTTGGACCACGATCATTCAAGATTCACTTCTACCTGCCTCTATCCTCAAGATCAATTGGTTCATGAAGTGTCGCATGTTATGACGAATCGTAATCGATGACGATGATGATGCTTCCACCAGGTTCATTCCCAAGCCGTCTGAAAATGATTGGTTTGATTCATATGTCGGTGTAAACGACTAACACATCCGAGTTGCACCTTCAAGAGATACAATTCAAAGTCGATCATCGAGGAGAGACCTCATACTCCGAACCCTCATGGTCTATCCCAGTCTAACTTATGATCCCCCACAACAATCACACAACAATCTCTACCAACTATGAAACCCCAGATGAAGACTCTCTCCTTCATGTCACTGGTGATATGGGCAGCTTCATTAAGTGGTTTTGTAAACAGAAGAAAATCACGCCCATCACACCAAAAGATCTTCAAGGACCAAAGATATGAGATTGTCAAGGTAGCCATTTCGATGCCAATCACCCAATACCATATGGAAGAATGTCATAAGATGTCAATGATCAAATCGGGAGCGATCACGATTCAATGTGAATATGCCTTCTTCCTCTCGGTGGTGAACTCGACATATTACTATTCGCCTGAAGTTCTTCTTCAACCATGACCTAGACTATCTTCGCGGGCCATTTTATTGAAAGAAGACCTCGCCTTTATCAATCTCAAAAATGAAATCGCAACCTACTCATCGTGGACTTGAAATGATGGTTCCCATCAATTGGGTCAACAACTAACAAAAGTATGACATCGAAGCCTCATATGGTATTTCTACCGGTGGTACAAAAAGAAGAAATTCTACATCGAGAGACATGGTGTCAGATAAAAGACACAAAGATGTCCGATCCAAGCTGCAAATCTTAAGTGTTGTTTAGTGGTGTATTCCAATCTATACTATGAGTATCAGAAGATCGCCCTTAAAAGAGCGTGACTTGAAAGAGTATGTTATTGAAGAAAACGACTTCAAACATCTGCTGCCAAATGACTTCGAAGATCTCTATCTCTTGAATCTCTAAGGACACCTTGAACATTTCCTATCCGTGAGAAAAAAGCTCTACTCGGCCAACCTTTGGATCGGGGTTAGTCATTCAAAAAGGGTTGAGGACTTTCTACTGGGATGAAAGCTACCGTGACTCGGTCAACTTAACAAGGCCACAATGGGATGCCTCAGTAATGAATTTCGCCATGACTATAGAGTGCTTGACACACCCAGAGCCGTCCTCTTCCACGACAGATACGGGACTCGCATGCTGATGAGATTGTGCGAGCTCTACAAATTCGATGATGGTACTCTCAAGATGATCGAAGACTAACTGAACACCGAGTGAAAGAAATCAATTGATCTAAAGCCGTGGAACAAGACTAAATTCGGATCGATGATGACTTAAAGCGGTGTGAAGATTTCATTGCCGCAATCAGCTAAGACTCAAGACTCGAAGGATCTTCTCATACCTTTGAAAGTTTTGTTGGTGGTAGACTTCGTGATGGTCATTACAAACTACTTCAAAGAACTGAATGAAGACATCTTCCGGAAGTAGTTTCGCCAGATTATATATGTGTTTAATGTGGTGTACAAACTATGAAAAACTATAATGCATGTAATAGTGTTAGGTTATGTCCTGTGGTTTCCCTTTGTGTCTTAAAAGGGAACTTCGATGTTTTCCACTTCGATCATATAAAATTGGACACATTTTTCTCCAACAAATATTTTGTCTAATACATATTTAAATCACTTGAGATCCAAAATCTCAAAGGATTTGAAATTTTGATCTGGGGATAAAATGTGATATAAAATCTAAAGATGTTAAAAGATGACCATTTAAGTGCATAATGCTCTCTACTATGTGCTAAACAATTTTCAAATCTCAAGCATATATTAAGGGAAGCATTTCAAAACAAATTCAAACCCGTGGTACAAAGTTTTCCATGTTGTTACATAAGGTACCTTGATTGTGTGTTAAATGGTTTCTAAATGTTTGGTGATCATGGTTGTACTTCAAAAAACTTCCCTCTAATATGTGCAAAATTCTTTCAAAATTCGAGGCACATATTGAGGGGGAGCAAACTTTTGAAAACTTTATCCTTCCTCAAAATGTTTTATCTACTCAAATTGATTGGGAAGTGATGATGATAATTTTAGAAAATGTTAATCAAAAGATTGGACCTTTCACTCTTAATCTAACGATTTCAAAGATCTCTTGCCTCCATGTGCTAAACAATTTCTAAATTTTATGCATAAGTTGAGGGGGAGCATTTCTAAAAATATCAAAACAATTAAGATACAAAATGCTTTGATTCTATATCACAAGTATCTTGATTGATTTTTCAAATGGTTTTCAATTGGTTCCTATGGCAGATGAACGATACTAAAAAGACCGACCAACTTTACTTTATGTATGGTGATATAAGGATGATAAGGTTAGGTTGAGGTCCCATGATCCACCAGAACCGGAGGGATCTACCCAGGGACAATCCACTAGATAGTGTAGAAGTCCTTAGGTATGATGAAAAAAGGAGAAAAGTGAGATATGGTAAGAGTGTGACCGAGATTGAGCTAGATCGAACAAACCCAACAAGGTTCTAGTTATGAAATCTCTGTAAGCACTGAAGGGGTTGAAGAATGAAAAAGAATTGAATGAGAAAAAGGGTGAAAAGAAATAGACCTCTGTTTATTCAACCTTAGGGCGTAAACCGGTTCAATACATATGCTATTGGTGGTTACTAAGGTAACACCGGTATTGAACACAGGACGTCATGGACCCAAATTGACAAGACTAACTTCCCAAGCCACTCAAGTTCCTCTTAAAAGGGCTTGTTTCATTCTCACGGGGAACCTACATAATCTATAGACTTTCTCTTAGAGATTGTTGATATTGAAGAAGGAGACCCTCTCCCTTGTCTCCAATATACGAACCAAATATGCACAAATTGAGTCTAGAGCCACGAGATCATCAATAAATCTCATTAGGACACTGTCAATGAAGGCTCACAGTTTCACACAATGTGGAATGTGAGAATGTATTTTGAGAAGTTCTACGCACTATCCTTGTGGTATTGCCAAGACTTGATTGTGTCATATGGACCTCATCAGTGGAGCGATTCAAATTTGAATCAATCCAGAAAATGGATTGACGGATGCCTTTGAAAAACCGGTTGTTGTGTTTAAAAACTCTTTTCTCTAAGCACATCGACCGTGTACAATTATTTCAAATCAAAAGGTGTTTATGATTGATAAATGATTTTTCACTAAAACTTCGTTGTATTGCAAAACAATTTCTATTGAGCAGTACACGATTGTTTTTCAAATCTCTTTCATCAATCGCTGAATCTCTATTCGCCTGGTTCACTCACTCCGTTGTTTCTTTGAGACGCTTCCGTTTGAGAACGCTAGAGCAACCGCGAAACCCCGTCAAGGAAATTCTTCGAATTATACACGATCACGTGCGAGCATACTTGTATCTGATCAACGGGGAACCGTGGGCGTACCTCAATTCATCGAAAGTGATCAAAGACACTTCGTGAGCTTTATTAATAACCGCCTTATGCGGTACACCATCGCTTGTACCGACGTAATGGAGCGGTCAATCCATAGCCGGATGCTCACACAACACATTCATATCTAAAGAAATCATGATTGGTGCATCAATGACTCTGATATTTTCACTCCAAGCTTCGTACGGCCGCCAATATCATGAATCAACGAAGCTTCCGCTACTCGATAAGAAGATATCATGATCCGAATGTGAGCATGTCGGCCCAAATGTCACAACATCATATGCGGAAACACAAAATGGGTGATGCCGAGATCCGCAGTGGTGATGATCTCCAGTAATGCTCAAAAGGTCATCATGGTGGATCAGCTCAACAACCTCCACAAAACATACATCGTAGTTGAACAATGATGATATCACCACAGAAGCACATAGTTTGAATATTTTGATGAAGAAAAGTCTGCGAGCTCAAGACTAAAGATTAAATAGAATGTTAGGATTCAAAATGTAAAACATGGGGTGACCTCCCTTAGGTGGATATTGTTAGGAATTAGAATATTTCATAGTAAAGTATTGGTCACCCCAAATGTAATCTAGCACAAGTTAGCTCGTAGACATTACGTTATTTACTAGTTACTTAGTTAGCCTTTTAGTTTAGTACTACAGGTGGGAAGGACGTCTTTACCATCAGACACCGATCACAGTGAGTGAGGTCGCTTAGTTTGTAACCTATAAATACCCTCTACCTTGCAAGGTGCGAGGGTTGGATGTTTTGGTAATCTAACCTTACATTAGCTTCTTCAGAATATCCCACTTTCTCTTAAATCATCTATACGCTTTATATGTTAATGTTATGATGTATGTGAAATCCAATATATTTCATCTACTTTGGCGATGCCCCACCCCCAAACTTTTGTCTTTGCCAGTTTATTATTATTTTTACTTTATAAACAACATAGTTTTATGCAGTAACTTGAAAAACGAGAGGCTATTATTGGTAAATTAAGCATTATTCTTATTAAGTTTTCAACAACAATATTAAACATAAAAAATATAAGCTACTCACGTCCCAAATCAAATTCTTTAGACAATTAGGACATGAAAAAAGATTTTATGATCACAATTCAATCTTACAAATATTGAAATTTAAAGAATTATATTTTTATTAGGTAATATAATAGTTTAGTGATTTTATCGTGACCTGCTACCGTACACGATTCTTTTTAATATTGAATAATAGTTTTCAAATGATTAGGCCTAAAGATAACTATTTATCGTCAAAAGTTTGTGTTGCATGGAAATGAATAATAAAAATATGATTACATCGTCGCACTGCAACCTACAAGATTCGCGACGTGAGTTATTTATTCTTATACATCGCCGCCAGCACTTTTATTCGTTTAGTTAATTAAAAGAATGAGTGGTTCACATTCTATACCAGGAAGTTGAAAACTTTATTTTGAGCACTTGAAATGTTGTGAAAAATGAGGATTGCAGTTTTTCATATTTATTTTTTTGAATTATATATAGTTCAATAGTATAACGTGAAACAAACCAACATGTCACCTATCATGGTCATAAATGAAAGAAAAGAAGAGATCGAGAGTGACTTTTATGAAAAAAGAAATGTTAATTCATATTGTGATTTGAATATGAACTTTGAAATAGTTTTGAAATAACTTTTCCCACGTGATTCATGTGAGTTAAACATGAAAAATAGTTTTTAGTAAGGCTATTATTAATAAATTAAGCATTATTCTTATTAAGTTTTCAAAAACAATATTAAACATAAAAAATATAAGCTACTAACGTCCCAAATCAAATTCTTTAGACTACTATGACACGAAAAAAGATTTTATGATCACAATTCAATCTTACAAATATTGAAATTTAAAGAATTATATTTTTATTAGGTAATATAATAGTTTAATGATTTTATCGTGACCTGCTACTGTACACGATTCTTTTTAATATTTAATAATAGTTTCCAAATTATTAGGCCTAAACACAACTATTTATCGTCAAAAGTTTGTGTTGCAAGGAAATGAATAATAAAAAAATGACTACATCGTCACACTTGAACCACAAGTTCAAGACGTATATTATTTGTCGTTATACATCGTTGTTTTGCATAGGTATTCGTCTAGTTAATTAAAAGAATGAGTGGTTCAAATTCTATACCAGGAAGTTGAAAACTTTATTTTAGAGCGTGGATTGCAGGTTTTCATATTTATTTTTTTGAATTATATATATAGTTCAATAGTATATCGTGAAACAAACCAACATGTCACCTATCATGGTCATAAATGAGAGAAAAGAAGAGATCGATAGTGACATTTATGAAAAAGGAATTGTTAATTCATATTGTGATTTGAATATGAACTTTGAAATAGTTTTGAAATAACTTTTCCCACGTGATTCATGTGAGTTAAATATGAAAAATAGTTTTTAGCAGCCATGCCAAATGGCAGTGATCCGGAGGGTTAAGACATGGCGTGGTACCATCCTTATCATATCCAGATCCTTGGGGCGATCTGATTCCTCCACCCTACCTGAGATCGATCTTATTCGGGTCGTTTTGCTACTTCGGTAACGACGCTCTACCAAACTTTTGTCTTTGCCCGTTTGTTATTATTTTTACTTTATAAACAACGTAGTTTTATGCAATAACTTGAAAAACGAGATGCTATTATTAATAAATTAAGCATTATTCTTATTAAATTTTCAACAACAATATTAAACATAAAAAATATAAGCTACTCACGTCTCAAATCAAATTCTTTAGACTATTATGAAAAAAGATTTGAAATTTAAAGAATTATATTTTTATTAGGTAATATAATAGTTTAATGATTTTATGGTGACCTGCTACTGTACACGATTCTTGTTAATATTTAATAATAGTTTCCAAATGATTAGGCCTAAACATAACTATTTATCGTCAAAAGTTTGTGTTGCATGGAAATGAATAATAAAAAATGATTACATCGTCGCACCAGAACCATATGTTTGCTGTATAATTATTTGTCGTTATAAATCGTCACACTCTTACATCTAAGATTCGCTTACTAGTTAATCATTCTATATCAGAAAGTGGAAAACTTTATTTTAGAGCATTTTTTGCTTTTTCTTTCCATCTTTTTTTTTAAAAGGTACCAAATAACGAGATTAATTCTTTATTATTTTTCTCAAATAAATAATAGAAATGACCTTATAAATGTATATATAAGATAATGTATACGTTACTGAGTGTGCAGTTCTTTTTTCTTAATAATAGATCTTTGGCATCTTAAAAACCAAATTAAGTAGACATTATATAAAACTAGCAGGGTACCCGCGCGTTGCGGCGGCTGGTACCCTCTAACTAAGTTTTATGGCTGACAATCTTTTCCAATTATACATTTCTCGTGACAACAAATTTACGGATGGTGAGAGTTTTTTTTTTCGGTATAGTGAATCTTAATAATGGTTTATCCCAAACTCGTGAATAAAATATAACCCCATAAATTAATCACTTTGTCATTACCGAGCTTAGATATAACCATTATCCAATAATGATACAATATTTAGCCAAACTTAACATTAGCTAAATAATTCATCCCAACCATATCATACACTTTAACAAAATTTCGGCCCACCATCAAATTAAGTCACACCAAGACATTTTTATAGAAATTTTTCGAATAAGGCCCAAGCTTAGATCCAAATAATGCATACCTAATTTTTTTAGGTAAAGCTACTTATATCAATTTAAACTTTAAAATATTCTCAACAAATATCACGCATCTTACTTTTCTTTCTTTCTTTCTCTCGCTATAACTGTGCCTCACAAACACAAATTATTCATTCTTCTACCCCTTATCACATCCAAAACACAAAACGCAGTTGTTTTGATAATGTATACGTTACTGAGTGTGCAGTTATCTTTTCTTAATAATAAATCTTTGGCATCTTAAAAACCAAATTAAGTAGACATTATATAAAATAAACATAAGTAGGCTCCATATCCAACCCACCAATCTTCAATATATGTAACATAGGAGTTTTGCACACTACATCTCTACTACCTTATAATGCATTTGGTACTATTCCATTATTAGTAAGGCTTAAAATTCAAATTTTTAAACTTGCTTGTTATGGAAATATTGTCTTTTGATAGTTATCAATATCATTATAACATTGTAACAGCCAATTTAATCTTCTTTATAACAGCCTTCAATATCAATAATTATTAAAAACGTGTAACCGTTAAAAATCATTACTATCAATAATGATTATTAAAAATATCTAAACGCATCCACCATATAAATTCACACAAACCATTTCATATCTCTCACACACAAAAATAGTCTCTCAATATACCCTCACTTTCACTCCTTAACTCTTACGGGTACTTTTTTTGCAAATATTCTTTATATGTTTGTTAGAAAAACATTTAACTAAATAATATTTTATCGCTGAAAAATATCATGCAAGACTACCAGATACATGCAGACCGCTAGTCTAATCTAAAATATATAAGTAGGTATCAACTTGTTTGTTCTTGTGAGAGACTCCAATCTGGTAGTAGATAAGGATTACATTTTAAAATATAATCCTTACTACCAGATTTGACAAAGAAAGTGTTATCACAACATTTCAAGTGTTATCAATGAATATGGCAAAATCTGGTAGTAGATAAGGATTACATTTTAAAATAGATCGGAGTGTCTCACAAATGTGAACAATCAAGTTGATACGCGCTTATTGAATATTAGATGTAGTATACAAAACTCATATGTTACATATTGAAGATTTGTGGGTTGGATGTGGAGCCTATATATGTTTATTTTATGTAATGTCTGCTTAATTTGGTTTTTGAGATATCAAAGATCTATTATTAAGAAAAGAGAACTCCACAATCGCAACGTATACATTATCTTATCTCTATATCTATATTATTTTATAAAACATTTAAGACTTGCTTATAATGAAAGGTTTAAAAAATTAAGATTTAACACCTGCTTATAATGGAAAGAATTGTATTATTTTTGCTATTAAGATAATACAAGTCTATTTATACATTTTAAGCATTACGAGTAAAAAAACACTATTTAAAATTATTTAAAGCACAAATGCATTAACAGATACAATTAATAGACAATTTAAATCACCCCTTCACTCAAATATATAATCATTTTACCACGTTACAATATAGTCAAGCTATTATTTACAACTATTTAAAACACAAATATATTAACACATACAATTAATACACAATTTAAATCAGCACCTCTTGTGTACGGCGTATACACTTAAGGAAGTATACGTCGTATACTACTCTAGTGTACTAGCCACGTCAACAGTCTTCAAGGGTATACAGATACGAGGCAAGGAGTATACCGTATAGTCTTCAACATTAGTAAAATTCACCGATTTATGCATGAATACTATATACCAATTTGGGTGTATATCAGCAGTATATCTTGATTTGTAGATTCAATTTCTTCACTTTTCGCTCCATTTTTCGTCATTTTCTAGTCTTTTTCGCGAGAATTGCTCCACGGCTCCAGATTAATACTAAAATACAAATTTACAACAAGTCAACACCAAATATCGTATAAACACTATAAAAATGAGCAATAATTGTAGGATTTGATAACAAAAACATGTTACCATTTGATGCTATCAAATATCCTCTCACTTGACTTCTATTTGTACTCAAATAGACTCTAGATTTAAACTTAAGAAAATATCTTCTAGACATAATTATCTAGAGAATATGAAATTAAATATAACCTACTATAGTAGATTGCAAAATCGAGCACCTCACGAAAAGGGATAAGAAATAACAGTCAATCTCTCACTAATCTACGTGTTATATTTTCTAATCCCTCAAAGGCTCAGACATGACAAACAAAAATATCATAAGCTTGACAATATTTGAACTCTCCACCACTAGAGTCAAGATCTAATTAATCTAGAAGGCAAAATGGGTAATACATATAAAGGCTTCGAGTAATAAATGGATAGGATAAAGACATGAAAAAACATTAATTTAGGTTTTAAACAATAACAATAAAAAAAATAGTTCCCTAAGTCCATAACCCCTTGTTGCTTATAAACCCAAACAAGCGTATCATCAAGAATCAAAAAGTCTTCAAATCATTAGTAACGAGTTAATGCGTATTAACTTTGGATAATGCCTTAAAACTCAATAACCAATCATAAATAGGCAAAAATGATGCATTAACTTGACCTTCATCATATAAGAACATAATGGTTATGAGCTAATGTGCACTATATTCTTGACTTATGCCTTCAAACGTGATTACTAATCATACTTAGGCAATAATAGACACATTAACACATAACTAAACATAATAACGTTAAAAACGCAACGGATTTATAAGACATACCCGCTGAAATCTTTTATATAATAAAGGAATCACATAATTTCGGTGATTTTCAATTCATTCTTATTGAAAAACAATTGAGCCAATAGAGAAAGCTCGATTTTACACGCAGTTGAAAATCGCGTGTGATGTGACGGTTAATAAAAGTCAAAATCAAATTGATTTTGGTCAAACTTTAATAAATTTGATAGAGAAATTTGGTTGATAAAAAACATAAAATATAGTGTCAAATTTGTGAAAACAAAACTTAAAAAGATGATGTAATTAATAAAACTTTAGTGGTTGAATTTTAAAATTATATACGCCTAAAAGTGTAATATTATAAGTTTCCATGTTTTAATAACTTTGGATTTAAAAACAAATACCCCATTATGCTTTATACCCTTTATACTTTATATCTTAAAAAATGCAGTGTATATGTTGTTTTAAAATAACAACATAAAAATTTTCATAAGATTATATGTATCAATTTTATTACTATATACGTTCAATAAGGACTTATTTATTTTATTTTTAAAAGTTTAACCTATATGGACATGAGTTTACATTTTAAATAATGGGCTAAAATAATCAAAACGGAATATAATTATCAAATTGTAAGCACGGGTTACTTTAATATAAAAATAAATATACGGATTGTACTTATAACAATGACTCATGTAATTCTTATTTATTTATATAAGAATATCAAGAAAAACATTTTTAAAAAACTTTAAAGAATATACTTTAACTTTATCAACGCTCATTATGTGCTATTAAACTTGCATCATGTGTAAATATAATATCAAGAGTGAAATTTAAATAACAACATCACCATCTTTGTTACCAATAAAATTAAATCTGAGTTACATAAAGCTTTTTACAAATATTTTACCAAATTCTAATGGATATTAATGCATAATAAAAAACCCGCAGCATAAGTATTAGTTGTACTTAGGGGTGTCATTCGCCGACCGACCAACTCGACTAACCCGCCAACAACACTTCTACACGTAAATACTCGGGTTGACCCCGAACCCGAATTGACCCGAACCGAGTTGACCCGAACCCGAATTGACCCGACGCGAGTTGACCCGAGTTCTAAACAAGGTCCGTTCGTATGTTTTTAAGGCCTTGAACCGATTTGACCGACCGAAGTTGATCCAAGACTGACCGGTCAACCCAATAACATCCCTAGTTGTACATATATCACAATTTTACGCAAATTCTTATACGCCAGTATATATCAACTAAAATGTTAAAATAAATTTGATTTATGTGTAGAACTTCGATGCAAGATCTAAACTATAACTATATAATTGTATGCAATTACCTTTAAAGACACAATATTTAGTATTAATACAGAATAAATTTTTTTGTCAAAACCCCGTGCGTGCACTGGTATTATAACTAGTACATAAATAATACAATAACAAATAACATTTTTTTTTTTTTTTACAAATAAACAAAAATACATGATAAAGGGGTCATCCTCCCACTTGAGCATAACTAATGTCACATAACCGACATTTCTTTATCATTCTTATTCTTCAACCAATAAATCTAACAAACGAACCAATGGCAACTAGCAACCCTTTATCATAGACATTAAAAGAACTACATGGCAGGCTAGATGTATGGGTGTAACGAAACAACATTTAATGGAGTGTAAAGAAAAGAACATATTGGCTCAACAGGTTATCCTAGTAGTATCTTACACTTAATATGAGTGTAACAAATAGGGTTTTATAGGTAATTGATTAGTCAATATGAAAAGCCAATATACACAAAACATAACATATATGGATGGGCTATTTGGGTTACTCGTAAAATTTTGCCTTCTAAACTTAACTAAACCGATTACACCATTTCCCCAATGGCATGCTTATTTCGGTGGTCTGGATATGTGAATAAGGTCAAGTTCTAAAATAGTACTACAAACCACCCGCACCCACTCATATTCAAAAATGTAGCATATATAGAAAATAAATGTCAAAATCTTCTTAAGGCTGTAATTTAGTAAATTTTTGAAAACTTTTATCATAGTGAAGCTAATACATGTTTGTGTATGAATCGACACCAAGAGAACTTAATACATTCATAGAATAGCTTATATTTGTTCTGTGACGGATCACACATGTACATTTTCTTAATTTTCAAAGTATTGGTTATTACCAAATAATCGATCAGTTTGTGTTAATTTGTACCCATATAGATAGGTTATTTGCTTTAATATATATAAAGTCAAAGAATAATCTTATTAAAAATGAAATGTTATAAAGTTAAATAATTTATATATTTTCAGGAATATGTATTTGCATTTAAAGGTAAGACGAATCATAATACATTCTACTCTTTTGTGTATTCTGACATTATTTTCTTTTTCTTTATATTTTGAACAAACGAATAATATTGTTCGTCAACTTATTTATACAAAAAACGTACAACTAAAAAGCACTACTTGTCAAGAATTAATTGTTTCTTTGAAGCCCTTGTAGGTATGTTGCTTTGATTTATCTATACTATATAAAATGGAAAAATGGTCAAAGTGGAAAAAGTGAAAAATGTTGAAAGTTGAATGTTGAAAACATGGTCAATGGAGAGAGAAATAAATAATATAATTAATACTCTTATTAAAACACTTCATTACTTAAAAGTACAATAATTTATTCACATCAGACACCCAATTAAAAGTACATCTACCAAATTAAAACAACCAATTGAAACCGATACCGGTTGACCGTTGAAACCGATACCGGGTTGACCTGTTGAAACCGATACCGGAATTTTCTTTCTCGTCTGCTGGATCTGATCTAGAGAAAAGTCGACAGACAACCCGGCGGGCTGACCCGGTTTAATTTGACATTTTTTCGACCCAACCTATCGGTTTGACTCGCTTAAATCGACTGCTTTTTTTATCGAACGCTCAACCAGTTGAACCACCCGGGTGAAATCGGGTTTCAAATTTGACAAAATTATATGAGAAATGATGAAGTAGTTGTAGAACCCGTGACAATTTTTTTGAAAGGACCAAGAGTAATTGTAGGTTTATTTTGCTTTGACACGGTAATTTGTCATTTGTATAATGTTATTTTAAAAATGTTGCTCTTGCACCATTTAAGGGACTAAGATATATTTAATCGTCGTTTAAAAGTTAATATATATAGATAGCCCTTGTCAGTTGTATCAATAATGTTATGTAAGTTTATTAAAATCACAAAAATAAATAGTATTGTTATCTTTAGCGATAATTATTTTGCATCAAACAAATAAATTCAACAATGCATAAATATCTATACAAATTGATAGTACAAAATAATCTTATATGGTGATATCCAATTTCCAAAGCCTACAATTTTAAAAGCCACACACCAAATGATAAACGCTACACATGTAAAAAAAATAGTTATCACCGCCTAAATTAATGACAAAACAAGAAAAAGTTGGCCACACATGTTGGCTATACCTCTAAACTACAATATAATATTGCCAACTACATAATACCGCTGCTTTTTGTAATACTTGAATCTATTATTACTAAAAATTTTAATAACTTAAAACAATTCTATTAGAAAATATACTTTCACACACTTAGACGACTCCACATAATTTTTAAAAACTATATATTTATGCCGCTTATGCAACCACGATCGTAATTGTAGTTATTCGAAAACGATTCTCTAATGCTACAAATACAGTTTGTTGAAAGAAACTTATGGGTCATCGAAACTTTGCAAAAAACTAGACATCGCAGTGCTGGCTACGGCATCAAGATATAACAAATGTGGTTACTTCATTTAGATGTCAATGCAAATAATAATGGGTGCTATGCTTCGTACACCATCAAGTTAGGTGTTATTTTTTTATTATTAAAATTTTCTCGAATACATAAATTGATAGCTACGTTTTCTTCCTCAAATGTTATTTTGGTGTGTTTTTTCTCTTTCACACACACATTTCTATCACATTCCAAAACTTCTATCACCACCATACTCATACATCCGGCTAAACTCATACCACATGAACCACCACAGCTGCTAACACGTCCGGCCAAACCCATCCCACATGAACCATCACCGCCGTCACCTACGACCAAACCACCGTCACCTCCGACACCCATCCCACCTTAAACCGCCGTTGTCGCCGCTACCAATCACACGTTAACCACCATCGCCACCAGATCTAGTGGATTTAGTCAAAGTTAAGATGATTTCCGATCTTTCATCAATTTATGATTGGTTGTTTGTTTTGAAGATGACTGTGATATGTGTGTATTTTTGTTTCACCATGTTAAAAGATCAATAAAGTAAGATGAGAAAGTTTTAAGTCTCAAAATGAAGATGGTGAGAATTGAATTTTTAATTTAAGAAATTTAATATAGTTAATGTGTGACTGTCAGAGGTGTGTGTCAGTGATGTGTGAATCCAAAAATAATGGTGTGTATACCAACAAAGCCATAATAATTCAAGTAGTTGGCAGTAGGTATTACTATAAATGAATCTTACTATATATTATGTAGTCGTGTAACATGTGATCAAATTTCTGATACTTTTTGGTAAGATTTAATTTCAAAACAATAATAATATGGAAAAAAAAGTTTTGCAGAATACACTGTACTTGTAATAAACCTTAAGTTATTAACCAATTCGGCATATATATGATTGAACTACACATGGTATATTGATAATGCAATAGTAAATCAAAAAGAATATGTGTCGTACTTTTGTTCGATATAAGCCAACTCATATACAATGCAACTACATCTATGCTTTGAACATGAACGGAATCATGACCAGATATGATCGGATGCATAAAAGATTTTTTAACCATAATATAATAGAGGTAAAAAGTGAATGAAAACGAATAATTCATTATAAACGATAAATAAATGAACAAATATTTCTAATCATATATCTTAGAAACACATTTCGATGATTCGGGTGCATTTAATATGCATTTAGAATTTTTTTTTTAATTTAAAAAACTAACACTACATCGAAAAAATCTATGAATATTTGAGAACCCGCAGGAACCTCTAGTTCAGTCCGTGGTTTTGAACCGTTTACTTTTTAGTACCCATGTACTTAAATAATCATTCGTCAGGTTGCTCACAATAATACTCCGGATTATTAGCATTTAATAATCTTTCTATAATTACAGAGATCAAAATGAGATGGTTGAAGATTTGCTATTGTAGTGTGCAAAACTCATATGTTACATATTGAAGATTTGTGGGTTGGATGTGGAGCCTATATATGTTTATTTTATGTAATGTCTGCTTAATTTGGTTTTTGAGATATCAAAGATCTATTATTAAGAAAAGAGAACTGCACAATCAAAGAACGTCTACGTTATCTCTATATCTATATCTATATTATTTTATAAAGCATTTAAGACTTGCTTACAATGAAAGGTTTAAAAAATTAAGATTTAACATTTGCTTATAATGGAAAGAATTGTATTATTTTTGCTATTAAAATAATACAAGTCTATTTATACATTTTAAGCATTACGAGTAAAAAAAACACTATTTAAAATTATTTAAAACACAAATGCATTAACAGATACAATTAATAGACAATTTAAATCACCCCCACACTCAAATATATAATCATTTTACCACGTTGTACAATATAGTCAAGCTATTATATTTTTTTTTTGGTAAAAGGGTTAATTCACCCCGGTAAAATTCATTACGCCAAAAACCATTGAAGTACAATTGGCATGGGTGATTCCTATGCCTCGGCAAATTACATTACATGGGCAACAACAACCGCAAAAAGCAGATCAAACACTGCCTAAACGCTGAACTAAACAATTACATTTAAAAACAAATCTAAATGTAACAAAACAAGGTTCTAAGAACCACATCCATAGTGAGCAACTCAATCTTCAATAAGCATCCCTACATACCCCGCGAGTGCCACACCAACAACCACTTCCAAACATACCATAGCACCACGAAAGATGCTATTAAAATACAGACCATATTCAATCAACAAATGAAATCAACTCCCAAGTCCGAAAGCAAGAACGCCAATATACCATGTAGAAAACTCGGAGTGAACATCATCTTTGACGAAATAACCTAAACGTGCTTGAACAATCATGGAAAACCACGTGAACACAACACGACTTACAAACTTCAAAACCGCCAATAGAATAAACGGACCGTAACCGCTATTCACCTTATCACCACACAAAACCCACGCATACAACGAGATCTAAAACTAACAAGAGAACATGCCTTGACATAAGAGCAAGATAGCCTCAAGTAGATAACAATAAAGTTTCAAAGACAAACCGCCGACGTGTAGGTAGTAACGTACCACGGATCAAGTGACCACCAAACATGACTTCCAAATCGACTACCATCTCTCCCAACCCACATGTAATAGCAAAACCAATTAACAACCATAAACGAAAAACCCATAACAGGTTTACTTACAAGTCGTTAAGCGGGCGCCAAAACAACCTAAAAAATTAAAACCCAAAATAGGTTTTATAATCGTGACAAATCAGATCCGAACCAAACCACACAACACCGGATCGTACTCCAATAATAGAGAATCGAGTTAATCATCACATGGATAATCAAATCGACTATGATTTATGTAATAAGTACCAGATCCGATCGCCCAACAAATAGTTAGGGTGTCATAGATACAACAAGAGGAGATTTCGATAAGATTATGTAAAGAAAGCGAAACCACCACCTTACAATGAAAATCAAACCCACTAATCCGTATTGCATACCCAAGAAGGTAGAGAGGACGGATAGTAAGAAGATTTTGGCCGGAAAAATAGGTAAGGGTGGCGGCCGAAAATCTCCTCTAGGGAGAGAGGAAAGTATAGTCAAGCTATTATATACAACTACTTAAAACACAAATATATTAACACATACAATTAATACACTATTTAAATCAGCACCTCTTGTGTACGGCGTATACACTTAAGGAAGTATGCGCCGTATACTACTCTTGTGTACTAGCCACGTCAACAGTCTTCAAGGGTATACGGCGTATACGAGGCAAGGAGTATACGCCGTATAGTCTTCAGCAGTTAGAAAAATTCACCAGATTTATGCATGAATACGTTATATACCAATTTGGGTGTATACTGCGTATATCTTGATCAGATTCAATTTCTTCACTTTTCGCTCCATTTTTCGTCATTTTCTAGTCTTTTTCGCGAGAATTGCTCCACTGCTCCAGATTAATACTAAAATTCAAATTTACAACAAGACAACACCAAATATCGTATAAACACTATAAAAATGAGCAATAATTGTAGGATTTGATAACAAAAACATGTTACCATTTGATGCTATCAAATATTCTCTCACTTGACTTCTACTTGTACTCAAATAGACTCTAGATTTAAACTTAAGAAAATATCTTCTAGACATAATTATATAGAGAATATGAAATTAAATATAACCTACTATAGTAGATTTCAAAATCGAGCACCTCACGAAAAGGGATAAGAAATAACAGTCAATCTCTCACTAATCTACGTGTTATATTTTCTGATCCCTCAAAGGCTCTGACATGACAAACAAAATATCATAAGCTTGACAATATTTCAACTCTCCACCACTAGAGTCAAGATCTAATAAATCTAGAAGGCAAAATGGGTAATACATATAAAGGCTTCGAGTAATAAAAGGATAGGATAAAGACATGAAAAAACATTAATTTAGGTTTCAAACAATAACAATAAAAAAAAAAATAGTTCCCTAAGTCCATAACCCCTTGTTGCTTATAAACCCAAACAAGCGTATCATCAAGAATCAAAAAGTCTTCAAATCATTAGTAACAAGTTAATGCGTATTAACTTTGGATAATGCCTTAAAACTCAATAACCAATCATAAATAGGCAAAAATGATGCATTAACTTGACCTTCAACATATATGAACATAATGGTTATGAGCTAATGTGCAATATATTCTTGACTTATGCCTTCAAACGTGATTACTAATCATACTTAGGCAATAATAGACACATTAACACATAACTAAACATAATAATGTTAAAAACGCAACGGATTATAAGACATACCCGCTGAAATCTTTTATATAATAAATGAATTACATCATTTCGGAGTGATTTTGTCAATTCATTCTTATTGAAAAAACAATTGAGCCAATAGGAGAGCTCAATTTTGCTACGTAAGCAAAATCGTGTGATGTGATTGGTTAATAAAAGTCAAAATTAAATTGATTTTGTCAAACTTTAATAAATTTGATGGAGAAATTTGGTTGATAAAAAAAACACATAAAAATATAGGTGTCAAATTTGTGAAAACAAAAACTTAAAAAAGATGATGTAATTAATAAAACTTTAGTGGTTGAATTTTTAAAAATTATATACAGTTAAGTGTAATATTATAAGTCTCCATTTTTTTTAATAACTTTGGATTATAAACAAATACCCATTATGCTTTATACCCTTTATACTTTATATCTTAAAAAATGCAATGTATATGCTGTTTTAAAATAACAACATAAAAATTTTCATAAGATTATAAGTATCAATTTTATTACTATATACGTTCAATAAGGACTCATTTATTTCATTTTTAAAAGTTTGACCTATATGGACACGAGTTTATATTTTAAATACGGCTAAATTACTGAAAACGGGAATATAATTATCAAATTGTAAGCACGGGTTACTTTAATATAAAAATAAATATACGGATTGTACTTATAACAATGACTCGTGTAATTCTTATTTATTTATATAAAGATATATAGAAAAACATTTTTAAAAAACTTTAAAGAGTATACTTTAACTTTATCAATGCTCATTATGTGCTATTAAACTTGCATCATGTGTACAACATAATATCAGTAGTGAAATTTAAATAACAACATCACCATCTTTGTCAGCTAAATAAAATTAAATCTTGAGTTACATAACAGTTTTTTACAAATATTTTTCTAATGGATATTAATGCATAATAAAAAAAAAACCCGTACATAAGTATTAGTTGTACTTAGGGGTGTCATTCGGGCTGACCCGACCCGAACCCGACTAACCCGGCTCAACAACACTTCTACAATGTAAGATACTCGGGTTGACCCCGAACCCGAATTGACCCGAACCGAGTTGACCCAAACCCGAATTGACCCGACGCGAGTTGACTCGAGTTCTATACAAGGTCGGGTTTGGGTATGTTTTTTAAGGCTTGACCCGATTTGACCCGACCCGAGTTGACCCGCACCCGATCGGGTCAACCCGAATAACACCCCTAGTTGTACATATATCACAATTTTTATGGGCAAATTCTTATATGTGTATATACTGAACTAAAATGTTAAAATAAATTTGATTTATGTGTAAACTTCGTGCGTGCGCGAAACTTATAACTATATAATTATATGCAATTACCTTTAAAGACACAATATTTAGTATTAATACAGAATAATTTTTTTATTTTTTTTGTCAAAACCCCGTGCGTGCACGGGTATTATAACTTGTACATAAGTTATACAATAACAAATAACATTTTTTTTTACAAATAAACAAAAATACATGATAAAGGGGTCATCCTCCCACTTGAGCATAACTAATGTCACATAACCGACATTTCTTTATCATTCTTATTCTTGAACCAATAAATCTATCAAACGAACCAATGGCAACTAGCAACCCTTTATCATAGACATTAAAAGAACTACATGGCAGGCTAGATGTATGGGTGTAACGAAACAACATTTAATGGAGTGTAAAGAAATGAACATATTGGCTCAACAGGTTATCCTCGTAGTATCTTACACTTAATATGAGTGTAACAAATAGTGTTTTATAGGGAATTGATTAGTCAATATGAAAAGCCAATGTACACAAAACATAACATATATGGATGGGCTATTTGGGTTACTCGTAAAATTTTGCCTTCTAAACTTAACTAAACCGAGGTACACCATTTCCCCAATGGCATGCTTATTTCGGTGGTCTGGATATGTGAATAAGGTCAAGTTCTAAAATAGTACTACAAACCACCCGCACCCACTCATATTCAAAAATGTAGCATATATAGAAAATAAATGTCAAAGTCTTCTTAAGGCTGTAATTTAGTAAATTTTTGAAAACTTTTATCATAGTGAAGCTAATGCATGTTTGAGTATGAATCGACACAAAGAGAACTTAATACATTCATAGAATAACTTATATTTGTTCTGTGATGGCTCACGCATATACATTTTCTTAATTTTCAAAGTATTGGTTATTACCAAATAATCGATCAGTTTTTGTTAATTTGTACCCATATAGATAGGTTATTTGCTTTAATATTTATAAAGTCAAAGAATAATCTTATTAAAAATGAAATGTTATAAAGTTAAATAATTTATATATTTTCAGGAATATGTATTTGCATTTAAAGGTTAGACGAATCATAATACATTCTCTTCTTTTGTGTATTCTGACATTATTTTCTTTTTCTTTATATTTTGAACAAACGAATAATATTGTTCGTCAACTTATTGTTACAAAAAACGTACAACTAAAAAGCACTACTTGTCAAGAATTAATTGTTTCTTTGAAGCTGTTGTAGGTATGTTGCTTTGATTTATATATAACAAATGTTGGTTACTTCATTTAGATGTCAATGCAAATAATAATTCAAGTAGTAGGCAGTAGGTATTACTATAAATGAATCTTACTGCATGTATATTATGTAGTCGTGTAACCATGTGATCAAATCATGTAGTTGGCATCGTGCGGATATGTTGCTTTGATGCATATATAACAAATGTGGTTACTTCATTTAGATATCAATGCAAATAATAATTCAAGTTGTTGGCATTAGGTATTACTAAAAATCAATCTTACTATATTATGTAGTCGTGTAACATGTGATGAAATCGAATTTTCTGATATTTTTTTGGTAAGATTTAATTTCAAATCAATAATAATATGGAAAAAAAGTTTTGCAGAATACACTGTACTTGTACTAAAACTTAAGTTATTAACCATTTCGGCATATATATGATTTAACTACACATGGTATATTGATAATGCAATAGTAAATCAAAAAGAATATGTGTCATACTTTTGTTCGATATAAGCCAACTCATATACAATACTACTACATATATGGTTTGAACATGAACGGAATCATGATCAAATATAACCGGATGCACAAAATATTTTTGAACCGTAATATAATAGAGGTAAAAAGTGAATGAAAACGAAGAATTCATTATAAACGATAAATAAATGAACATATTGCCTTCTAATCATGGATCTTAGAAACACATTTCGATGGTTCGGGTGCATTTAATATGCATTTAGAAAAAATAATTTTTTTTTTTTTTTTTTTTTGTTTTTCAAAAACTAACACTACATCGAAAAAATCTATGAATATTTGAGAACCCGCAGGAACCTCTAGTTCGGTCCGTGGTTTTGAACCGTTTACTTTTTAGTACCCATCTACTTAAATAATCATTCGTCAGGTTGCTCACAATAATACTCCGGATTATTAGCATTTAATAATCTTTCTATAATTACAGAGATCAAAATGAGACGGTTGAAGATTTGCTATTGTAGTGTGCAAAACTCATATGTTACATATTGAAGATTTGTGGGTTGGATGTGGAGCCTATATATGTTTATTTTATGTAATGTCTGCTTAATTTGGTTTTTGAGATATCAAAGATCTATTATTAAGAAAAGAGAACTGCACAATCAGCAACGTATACATTATCTTGTATCTATATCTATATTATTTTATAAAGCATTTAAGACTTACTTACAATGAAAGGTTTAAAAAATTAAGATTTAACATTTGCTTATAATGGAAAGAATTGTATTATTTTTGCTATTAAAATAATACAAGTCTATTTATACATTTTAAGCATTACGAGTAAAAAAAACACTATTTAAAACACAAATGCATTAACAAATACAATTAATAGACAATTTAAATCACCCCCACACTCAAATATATAATCATTTTACCACGTTGTACAATATAGTCAAGCTATTATTTACAACTATTTAAAACACAAATATATTAACACATACAATTAATACACTATTTAAATCAGCACCTCTTGTGTACGGCGTATACACTTAAGGAAGTATACGCCGTATACTACTCTTGTGTACTAGCCACGTCAACAGTCTTCAAGGGTATACGGCGTATACGAGGCAAGGAGTATAGGCCGTATAGTCTTCAACAGTTAGTAAAATTCACAAGATTTATGCATGAATACGTTATATACCAATTTGGGTATATACCGCGTATATCTTGACTGTAGATTCAATTTCTTTACTTTTCGCTCCATTTTTCGTCATTTTCTAGTCTTTTTCGCGAGAATTACTCCACTGCTCCAGATTAATACTAAAATTCAAATTTACAACAAGTCAACACCAAATATCGTATAAACACTATAAAAATGAGCAATAATTGTAGGATTTGATAACAAAAACATGTTACCATTTTATGCTATCAAATATCCTCTCACTTGACTTCTACTTGTACTCAAATAGACTCTAGATTTAAACTTAAGGAAATATCTTCTAGACATAATTATCTAGAGAATATGAAATTAAATATAACCTACTATAGTAGGTTGCAAAATCGAGCACCTCACGAAAAGGGATAAGAAATAACAGTCAACCTCTCACTAATCTACGTGTTATATTTTATGATCCCTCAAAGGCTCATACATGACAAACAAAATATCATAAGCTTGACAATATTTCAACTCTCCACCACTAAAGTCAAGATCTAATTAATCTAGAAGACAAAATGGGTAATACATATAAAGGCTTCGAGTAATAAAAGGATAGGATAAAGACATGAAAAAACATTAATTTAGGTTTTAAACAATAACAATAAAAAAAATAGTTCCCTAAGTCCATAACCCCTTGTTGCTTATAAACCTAAACAAGCGTATCATCAAGAATCAAAAAGTCTTCAAATCATTAGTAACGAGTTAATGCGTATTAACTTTGGATAATGCCTTAAAACTCAATAACCAATCATAAATAGGAAAAAATGATGCATTAACTTGACCTTCATCATATATGAACATAATGGTTATGAGCTAATGTGCACTATATTCTTGAATTATGCCTTCAAACGTGATTACTAATCATACTTAGGCAATAATAGACACATTAACACATAACTAAACATAATAACGTTAAAAACGCAACGGATTTATAAGATGTACCCGCTGAAATCTTTTATATAATAAAGAAATTACATCATTTCTGAGTGATTTTGTCAATTCATTCTTATTGAAAAAACAATTGAGCCAATAGGAGAGCTCGATTTTGCCACGTAAGCAAAATCGTGTGATGTGATTGGTTAATAAAAGTCAAAATTAAATTGATTTTGGTCAAACTTTAATAAATTTGATAGAGAAATTTGGTTGATAAAAAAAACACATAAAAATTAGGTGTCAAATTTGTGAAAACAAAAACTTAAAAAAGATGATGTAATTAATAAAACAGGGACGATATTTGCACTTTCCAAAGTTTTGGGACGAAACGTGCAATTTGGCTATAGTTTAGGGACGATTTTTGCAATTTACTCTAAAACTTTAGTGGTTGAATTTTTAAAAATTATATACAGTTAAGTGTAATATTATAAGTCTCCATATTTTTTAATAACTTTGGATTATAAACAAATACCCATTATGCTTTATACCCTTTATACTTTATATCTTCAAAAATGCAGTGTATATGCTGTTTTAAAATAACAACATATAAATTTTCATAAGATTATAAGTATCAATTTTATTACTATATACGTTCAATAAGGACTCATTTATTTCATTTTTAAAAGTTTAACCTATATGGACACGAGTTTACATTTTAAATACGGCTAAATTACTGAAAACAGGAATATAATTATCAAATTGTAAGCACGGGTTACTTTAATATAAAAATAAATATACGAATGACTCATGTAATTCTTATTTATTTATATAAGGATATCTAGAAAAACATTTTTAAAAAACTTTAAAGAGTATACTTTAACTTTATCAACGCTCATTATGTGCTATTAAACTTGCATCATGTGTACAACATAATATCAGTAGTGAAATTTAAATAACTACATCACCATCTTTGTCAGCTAAATAAAATTAAATCTTGAGTTACATAACAACTTTTTTACAAATATTTTACCAAATTATAATGGATATTAATGCATAATAAAAAAAAACCCGTGCATAAGTATTAGTTGTACTTAGGGGTGTGATACTCGTACAACGCGCGTTCGGGGTCAAAGGAACTTCCTTTTCGTCGAGCATGTTTTTCAACACCCTAGGCAGTGAACCTAATCGTTGTAGTGTAGTATTAGGGTAAGCCTCGAGAATTGATATCATTCTCTAGGGGAATAGGAATGCTAGTGAGAAATTACTACGCTAAGGTTGGTGTTGAGGAAGATTATTTTTTTTTTAATCTTTTTTATGTTTTTTAGAAAATGGAAAGGTACGAATCTTGGGGTATTAGATTTTGGGGGTTGGTATTTCTACCGATTACTCTAATTATCTAATTATCTAAACTAAGGTGAGTGTAGTCTATGTCTATTGTTGTGTGCTCTTATGATGATTAAAAATGTGTTTACTTAGATGCTATTACTCCCTAGTTATCTCCTATTGATGGTTGAATTGCCACGTCCTTATTCTTAACGCGTTGTGTTTTCTAAGGTCGTAGGGTATGCGTTTTTCCCTAACTCTTTGAAGCTACCTAAGGTTAATAACTACAAAATCTCTAGGATTCATAAACTTCACACTAAGGTTATCTTTGGATATTTAGCCTACAATTCCACTAGTAACTATAAGCTAAGGATCAACAAAGATTAATCAAGCATTAAAAACAAAATGGATGACCTATCACAGTACTAGGTCAATCACAATTAAGATAAGAGACAACCAATCAATATTCAATACCTAGGTTTCATAGATCTAAGCAAACACACAAGTAAATTAGCCGGACATGGAAAACATGCAAGCATACACACAAACAATTGAAGACATAATTGAATTAATGAAGTAAATCACTCATCTTGTTGTAAAATAGGGTATGGAACCCTAAGATACTGCCAAGACCTATGTTCGGTTTTGGTTTTACTCCACAAAACTACCTCTCTAAAATACGAAAATTCAATTCTATATATAGAGTTACAATATGCGACGGCGTCACTCTTTAATTGTGACGCCGTCGGGTCGCCGCCATTAGGGTTTCGTCATGGCCACATCAACTCTGTGACGGCGTCACCTTATTCTTGTGACGCCGTCGGCTTCAACCTCTGACGCCGTCGTGATCCAAATCTAGGCCGCCCTGAGTTGCGACGCCTACTCTTTTAAACCTCGATGCCGTCACTTGTAAAATAGCAATTTTCTCTCTGAGTCGTCTCAAGGTGTGTCGCGACGGCGTCGCAATTAAGCCGTGACGCCGTCCCCTTCAGTTCCAGCAGCTTGAGTGTCTCGATTCTTGACTTTGGCCATTTTCTTCGTATATTCGCGCCATTTTGTCCGAATAAGTGTCATTCCAGCAATTTGCCTTCAAGAGACCTTCAAAAGTAAAAAGGAACGAAATTAAGTAGTAAGGGATACAAAAGTGATCAATTAAGGGCTTAAATGACCCCTCAAAAGTGTACATTTTAAATCCTTATCAAATATCCCTACACTTGGTATTTGCTTGTCCTCAAGCAAATGTGCTTTTAGCCAATTAATTTATAAGTTAGGGGTCATGAAGCATTAGTTTAGAACAATTCACAACACATATAAGCCCCGCAAAAATCATAACATGCACGGAAATTACATACTAGCACCTCACAAGTGGTGTTTGGATACTCTCATCTCTCGGGTATATATGAAATATATCAAGTTGGAAATGGAAGATAAACACTCATTAACCGGTCCTAGTACATAGATTACCATAGGCTTGAGACTAGATCAAACCTCCATCGTTTTGGCGTAAGCACAGAGGAAAAACTATCCAAGAGGTCTTTTAAAGGGTTGTAACGTTAGGCTTACGGTAGGGAAATAAAGGGTTTGGTTGGATAGGCGATTTAGTGGTGGCAAGTCAAAAATCTTTATGTTACAAGCATGAGAAGAATGGCGTTGCTAAGCCAAGACTCGACACTCTAAACTCTAGATAACTTGAAACAAACAAACATAAATTTAAAGATAGATGTAGGATGGTAGCCCGCATGTCTTTTTTTCATTTTTTTTAACACCCTATTTTTTCCTTTTTTTTTTTTTTTTTTCAACACTCTTTTTTTTTAATACACTTTTACTCTACCATCCTCTACGATAACATCAAAATAATAGGGATTTATAGGCACATCCCTACACTTGAGTTTTTATTACTCTAACACTAATTTGACCCGAATTGAAAAGATCAAAACACTTGGAGTACATTATTACGCAAATAAAGGGAATTTGAATTTAATGTTCCCTTCCCGTCATTTCGTAAACTTTAACTTTTCCCATGAGTCCCAATCGTCCCAAAACTGTGTACAAAGGATATGACTCGACTTAGAAACTTATGCAAGCAAATAGAAAATTGAACTAAGGGTTTAGTATGATAACAATAATGCACTAAAAGTGAGTGCATACAAGGTAGGCTAAGGCGATTTGGGTATACATTTGGGGGTGGATTGTAAACAATGCTCTTCATTGATATTCCGGAAAACCGAAAAATTACGAGAACCGCGAAAAGGATAGGCTCTGAGGGGTTAACTAGGGGTATCGTGTACTAAATATGAGTACAACGCAAGGGTGTGGGGGAATTACTCAACCGATGTGGAAGAAGTAATTATATTATGGGTATCAAACAAGGGTTATCCTAATGCCTCTTATCATTTGATTATTCCTAACTACACAAGTGTAGTCTCACTAGCGATCTCGAAATGCATCACAAAACAAGTTCTAGAATCTATTATACTACCGGTACACTCTCGAAGCATTAAAGTGGAATGCTTTAATTTCTACAAATCCAATGGCGATCCTCACATTTTGGGTGGAATTTAAGTGGTAAAGGGTTTTGTGCTAGTCATATAACTTCCTATCCATAAGACGCTTTATGAACACTAATGGCCCACTCTTACATGTCATGAAAATTTTTAAATTTGATGCCAAAATTACCCTAACCGATATTTCTCATGGTTTATTACACAAATAAAATTGGACAAAGCAAATAGTCAAGGATAAGCATACTTTCAAAGTTCCCATTTTATTTTCCCTCCCTACACTTAAACTGAACATTGTCCCTAATGTTCCCCGAAAGTATCAAAGTTATGATAATGGAAGGTAATTAAAAACGAAAGAAACTAGTACTCCCCTGATTAGCTCGGTAGGATCCGTGTGAAGTAGTGGTTATATCTTTCTTCAAGAAGAATGTTCGCGTGAAAATCTCCTTCCAATCTTATGTATCTTCTTCTTGATAAACAAAACCTGCACACTTGAAAAAAACAAACAAAACCTTCGCGTAAAATCGGCGGTAACAATATATATATGACTCTACTAAACTAGGATATAATGCTTGTGGAATGGATGTTTACAGATTTTCTGGAAAATTAAGACCTGAAAATTCCAAAAATTTATAAGTAGCTCAGAAAACGAGAAAAAGTAGTAAGCGTTTCTACTCCTCGACGCCGTCAGTTATCCCTGACGAAATTGGTCTGCGATTTTCTGGAAAACATTCTGGAAAATTTATATCTTTAGAATCTGGAAAAATTCCCTCCAAAACATCCATTATGACTCGATACAAGCATTTGACTCGAACAAACACACATGTATATCTTTTAAATAACCGTAATTCTCATGTTCACGTTTTTATTTTTTCATTATTATTATTTTTTTTGAAAACGTGTGTAATCCTCCCTACACTTATCCCTTATGTAAAATACCTTTATATGTAATTAAGACGAGGTTAAAGACAAAATATAGCATTTTTATAAATTCAAACATGAGAATAAACAATCAATAAAAGATATACGACACACAAACAAGCAAACAATTAAGCATGGGTTGCCTCCCACGAAGCGCTTTTCTTTATTTATGATTCTTGTAGCTAGACTCGAAGTCGTGCCCCTACGTGACTTCATTACCGTCACCTTCTTCCTTATGACGGTCTCTATTGGGGTTTTCCATGTTATAGTAATGCCCTATTATGCATCTTTCTAAGAAGTCATCTTCTCCCCAATCCGTTCTGTATTCCGGTCCTAGTTTCAAGCAATCCTTATAGAACCCGAAAATCTTATTCATCACATAGTCAACTCCCTTTTCCTTATCTTCCTCATTTCTATAGTAGACCGATAGCTTAAGTTCTTTTTCATCATTGGATAGTGATGAAAATTTCTCAATCTTAAAGGGCATTTGGTAGGCTACATCATCGGTTTTATCCTTGAATCTTACTATTCCTAACGACGGATCATAAGTCATCCCGGTGTTTTCTATGAAAGGCCTTCCTAGAATAACGTGGTATAAGCTAGGATCTATGGCCGTACTAATATCATTCACAACTATGAAGTCCGTAGGAAAAGTGAAACTTCCTACATAGACGGGCAATCCCTTAACTCTACCAAGAAAATTGAAACTAACCCTAGGATTATCGGGGTCTTGCCTAGTTGGGATAGGCTTCTTCATTACCCAATTATAGTAGGTGCTAGTCATGATATTTATCGGGGACTTGCGATCAATGTAGGCTTTTGCCACAAAAAGGTGTCCTATGCAACATGGTATGTTAAGATTCCAAGGGTTCCCAAACTTGATCCTAGGGCTTCTCCTAACATACATGTGACGGAGGTCTCGTACTAAGTGTGGGTGGCGAGAGAGTTCTTCTTCCATAGGAAACTTATTTAAATAGTCATCGCCTACTTCATCTAATTCCTCGGTTGTTTCATTCCAAGGATGTTAGGAATTGGAAATTCTATGTGAAAGTGTCGGTCACCCCAATTATGGTCTAGCATATGTTAGCTCGTATACTTGTAGTTATTTACGTTGTTTAGCAGTTAATTAGTTAATTAGTAGCGTAGATTAGTTTAGAGTAACACCGTGGAGGAAGGACGGGTCTTTACCCACTATATACCTGATCCACAGGCCGTCAGGAGGTCGTTTATTTTGTAACCTATAAATACCCTCTACCTTCCAAGGTAGAGGGTTGGAAGTTCTAATCTAACCTTTTACACTTTTGTTTATCTCTCTAGAATTCCCTCTCTACTCTCTTCATCTCTCTAACCATGGCATTCATATACTATCATCATCCTAGACCACCCGAATCATCTAAACAACATAATATACACGATCCTATAAATGGTACCAGAGCCTAGGTTGTGTTGTTTTGATGAGTCGCATGGTTTTTGAAGCGGTTTGTTCGATTGTTTGTATGCGGTTTGATGCGTTATGTTTAGAGATGAGTGTTGTGGTTTGATGATTTCAAAGTATTTACTGATTCTGAAAATTTAAGGTCAAAACGTTTTTTTTTTCTAATGTTAACAAGATTTTATCAATTTTGGTTTTATCAGTTTCGTAGTCAAAACGTTTGTTTCATCAAGTATCATCTGCTTCCGGATCATTGCTTTGATTCTTAGTTGCGGTTTGCATCAGATTTATGTTTATTCATTCATGCGGTTTGATATTGAATCTGTCCAGATTCATTGGATCTGGAAGCGAGTTTTTCTTATATGTGGTTTGTGTCCTCATTCATGGTTGCGGTTTATCTCAACATGTCCAGATTCACTGAACTTAGATGCGATTTGTATCAAAATGCTTTTAAACGTTTTGTCTTAAAATGGCATGCGATTTGTCCTCTCTGTCCAGATTCAATGTATCCTGAAATGAGCGGTTTGACTATCAAGTCAAATGAGATTTGTCATTAAATGGTCAAAGCAACATGCGGTTTGTCTACTCATGGTCAAAAGGTCAAAAGCGGTTTGTGTTAACTGAGATGATGCGGTTTGTGTAACTAATTGAAGAAGCGGTTTGGTCAGAAATGAATGTAAGCGATTTGTACTTAAAAGAAAAGAAGAAAAAGAAGAGACTGACATAAATCATAGACCAATAATACCATCTCCTCAACACAATCCATGTCTAATCTACGACTACTCAACACAATCCAACACCAAACCTCACTTTCAAATATACCATCTCCAATAAACAACAAGACTCTACTCTAATCTATTTAAACCATCATCAAGACCTCGAAGATCTCTAATGACTGATATTAACTCCATCTCAGATCCATAGGTACCAAATCGAATGGAAATAAAGATGAAAAAGATCTCAGACATTTGTGTGTTTATTATCGAATATCCAACCACACAAGATCACTCACACAAATTATTCTTCATTGATCCAAGATTTCTGATAATGTTCGAATAACAACTGATGAATGAATAAAACCTATTACGGTCTCATCCACTCATTACATTCGATTAATGAAAAAAAAAAATTGAATAGAAATTACTCTTCAAATGGACTTGACATCGTATGGATCTCAGTTTCTGATTTCATAATCATGACCATAGAAGGAGTAAGTCACGAAAATAAGTAACCTTCATTGATCCAAAGGT
Organism: Chrysanthemum makinoi; assembly: GCA_910596185.1. Classification (NCBI taxonomy): domain Eukaryota; kingdom Viridiplantae; phylum Streptophyta; class Magnoliopsida; order Asterales; family Asteraceae; genus Chrysanthemum; species Chrysanthemum makinoi. The sequence goes on from OU343217.1 coordinate 277,941,509, forward strand.
TAATCAAAACTCAAAGGTCATTAAAACAAAAGATTGCATCATTGATTTAAAAGCCTTTTGACAAATATCTGAATATAAAGAGATGAATTTAACAATATTGTCAATTCACATCTATGATTCGTTAAAAGTGCATCAAACATTTTCGAAAGTTTACCTTTTCTTGGTTTCGATTTCAGTGGTGAAACGGGTTATTCTAATGCAAGTATGTTAAAAACAACAAGATAGTCAATATCAAGCCTACCAATACCTGTTGCATAGGTCACGATGCAAGGTCTCATCTTCTATGCCATCCCTGTGGCCAAGATGTTGAGCCTCTAGCCATCCCTGTGGCGAGGTCATCATGGAATGAAGGCTCTCGTAAGGCCTCTTGAATCGCTTGTGCTAAACACAATTGATTTCTTTGGTTGCAATTATGAGAAGGATTTGGGACTGATATCAGTGATGGGGGCGGAATTATTTTGAGAAAAGGATTAGGGTTTGGTTGTGTGAGATTAATTAACTGATGGGGGAGGATTTTTTTTAGGCGTGTTAGGTTTGAGTATTATTAGGATTGAGTGGGGTAAGGTTGTGTTATATAACTTAGATTATTAGGGTTGAGATTTATTTTGGGATGGGCCTCGCGGTTTCCAACGAAGTGGAGTATTAGTGGGCCGAACTTTTTGTTGTAATGAATATGATTTTGGAATAAACATGGGCCTCATGGTCTTGGAGTTAATCTCGTGAGTATAAAATTAATTGAATGGGCCAAGTGGATTTAACTATGAACTAATGCTTGGGGTGACAAATTTGTACTCGGTTTTTATATCGTCAGATTTGGATGTTGGACAAATGAGCTTCTAAAAATTATGAGATTTGATGATATGAAAATTATGAGATTAGGATCCTATAAGATTTGTTGAAGAGATTTGATAATGGGATGCGGTGTGATGATGAGATTCGTTGTGTTATGTGGATTGGTACTTTGGTGTATACGTTTTCACAAAAATTATTATGTTACGGCTTGAACTGAAAGTTGAACAATATTGACTAAAGGGTTGTTTGTACGATATCTCTTATTTGATTTTGATGTGAGGTTTTCCGAGAGCGTGTACTTATTTCGTCTTCTTTCTTTCTACCCCTCCGCGAAGATGGCTTGTTTGGGCATTCATTAAGTGTGATAAAGACTTGGCTATTTAGTTACTTTTGTGATTCTTTCTCGCTTAACCCACAACGTTACTATCACTTCCGTGTCTCACACAGTTGAGGATATGTCAAGAGGTTTTGTACATTGGGTACACTGTTTCTTCTTCACAAGGATTTGTACAAGCATAAGTAACAAATCTGGGGAATTTCACTTCATGATCAAGTTTGGTATATCGGGTTTACTTCACCATGTTGTCACTGCAATAGCCGACAGAATACGTGAATAATGTGTTTACCAAAGTGTTTATTGGATGGTTGATGATGTTGTTGATGTTGGATAATGAACCGTTGATGAACCGCTGCATGTTCCCCTAAAACAGATATTCACCGAAACCAAAGTTGTCATAACACATTCAAGCTGACATTGTTTACGGTTTTGTCTTGATTTTGTAAAATCCCGCGAAAGAATCTATTTCTCGGTTTAAATCATAGACTTGTAAAATCCCGTGACAGTGGAAACATCCTGGTAATCGTAAAGTGCATTTTCGGATCTATCTTACGATTTATTCTTGGTTTTATAAAATCCCGCGAAAAAAACTATTTCTCGGTTTAAACCATAGAATTGTAAAATCCCGTGATCATAGAACCATCCTGGAGAAAAGAAAGTGTATTTCGGAATCTTATTTGATGCTGGTGATACAGTTTCTGCTTCAAAGAAGGGACAAAAACGGTCTACTTCATGAATTGGGTGATTGTTTGGATATTCCTCATGGCTGTTTGGTTATTTCAATGTTTTACGGGGTTATGTGCTTGTAACCATGGTCGGGATGAAAACCATTATCATAGTTCATTTAAAACATCAAAGGAGGCTAGATTTGAGCGTTTAACTAGAAGATGTGACAACGGCGTTAATTCAGTATTATTTATTTGAAGTTGAAGTGAAATATCACGGGCGAGTGTACTTAGTATCTGAAGGTATCGGGGATGGTTGGATGAAGATTCTTCAAGATCCTTGTTCGAGCTTATTATCAAAAACAAAGACATGGAAATCTAGTTATTGTTGGGTGAGTTTTTCCTTTTCTTTTACCACTTGGGGGAATTGGGCTCTTATCACCTCAAATTAACTATCACTTTAAGGAGTTACGTTGTAGTGCTCAGTGTCACATTCAATTGTGGATTTTCAAGAGGTGATGTACGTCTTATACTTGATGGTTGGTTGGTTGAAAAGTATAGAGTACTTAGAGATGCTAATGGAAATCGGCACCGCTCGTTGTTACATATGTGCAAGTTTAAGTCAGGAGTTCGGGTTAGTTTACTTCAGGGTCAAATTCATCATATTGGGTTTTCTCCATCAGCTGCCACGACAAAGAGCCTACTGAATGATAATGGGGTTGATTATAAGTTTGCCAAGAGGGATTGAAAAGATAGAGATTTATGACGTATGAACACAACAGTTCATGACTCGTACTCTAAAGAAAATAAAAGTATACGTGTCAGTGCGCTTTATCTTCGAAAGAAGAGAAATCTTCTTATGACGTTTGAACACAACAGTTCAAGCCTTGTTCTCTAAAGAAAAGAAAAGTGTACGTTTCAGTGCGCTTTATCTTCGGAAGAAGAGAAATCTTCTTATTTATGACCATTCTCATCAACATGCTTCATAATTTTTCCATGCGCTTACCATCAAGTGAACCAGACTACTGATAATTACTCTTATTCCACTTGCTCAATATAATGAATATGGCGACATCATGTGCTAATTTTGCGGGGGAGAAGTGTGAATAGAATACATTTGGATGATAATCACTTGTTTAATCAAGAATGGCATCTTCGTATGCAATTCTTGAGGGGGAGAAGAAGTGTGAATTTACTGCATGGTTGATTGATATCTGAGAATAAATTGTCAAACGGCTCCAAACTCATGTAAGAACCGAGCTTCTTCTTATCGGGTCATCTTCACATGGAGTTTTCTTATAAGAGCCGTGGGTAAACATCTTCACAAGGGCTGATTTAATTAATGACAAAGTGCTTCCAGTTGAGGGGTTGATTTCCTTAATGAGCATCTTTCTGTTCTTGTTTGATTGTGAGGGATTTGACTTAAGGGGATTTGCTATTTATAAGTTAACGGGAATGCATTTGGTGAGAAGAAGATGTTAACTTTCTATTCCCTAATTGGACAATCTTGAAGAAGGTCGAGTCTACAGTCTGTTCTACATTTTCTGCTACATGTTAGAAGACTAAAGACGAGTTGCATTTGATTATCTAAAGACTTCTTCTTAATCTGGGCATTTATCTAAAAGATTGTCGGTTTAGGGGAGAGAACTAATTGGGGGAGAGTGAAATCAGATTCAATCCCAATTAGACTTGCTCATGTTCTTCAAAGAAATTGATTCTCACAAGATTTCTAATTGGTCTTCTCACAAGATTTCTAGTATCTGGGCTTACAAAGTGTTGCTGATTCTGAAGTGTCAAAACCAGCAAGGGGGAAGGAGACACGCATCTAAACGCGAGTAAGCTTGATGAACTTAATACGTCTAAGTGATTGAAGATATCCCGGGAAGACGAATTGTCATTACCGCAGAGAAACTCAAGGTTTGACTCATGGCGTTTAGTGTTCTTATTCCAACTATGTGGGGGAAGTGATGTAAGAGAAAGTTTCTGAAGATAAATTAGGTACACAAGTATGACATATTCAGGGGAGATAAATGTGTAACATGAGGGAGGTGTTATCAGCTACTCTTTCTTTGGGAATGTGTGTACTTCAGGATTCTTGAGCTTCATACATGATCATCAGGGAAGAAAAATGTGAACATTGGGGAGGTGTTTTCATTCCCCTCATGATGTGTATTCGGGAGGGCTCTTGGGTATTGGTGTACTTCGGACTCTTGAGCTTCATACATGATCATCAGGGAAGAAAAGTGTGAACATTGGGGATGTGTTTTCATTCCCCTCATGATGTGTATTCGGGAGAGTTCTTGAGCATTATACAAAAAGACTGACTGCATCAATTCAACTACTTGGGGGAATTGTTCTCTTGACACCTTTTGGAATGGATCGCTTCATACTTTAGTAGAAAAGGAATTTGAGAAGAATTATCCTAATGTGGGATGATATGTTGCTGTTGTTTCATTGGATGATATAACCTCGAACGAAGAATCACGGTGATTATTCTTAAAAGGAGCAGCAAGATCGATGATAATGGTGTGCTTCTTTGTGCACCTGGCTAAGGCAAGCTTGAAATAGAGCTTCAAATCTGCTCAACATAAGGATTCTCGGTTTGGGGGGAAGCTACCAAAGTCTCACTTTCAGATGGTTCAATTTCTTTCTTCAGTACAAGAGCCTGGGAAGCTTTGGTGGTGAATGTTTAAGAGATGATGACTTCTATCTTCTACAACGGGGCTGCTCGATTTCCTTATCTCGGTACTCGTATCATCGTCTTCTTAAACTATATCATCTATTCTATCTGTAAATATTTATCAAAAACAAAATACAAAAATATAAAACCAACAAAAAGAAAATAGAAAAATATAAAACCAACAAAACCCATAAAAATTAGAAAATTTGAAAAATACCAAAAATATTGTTTTTCAAAGACATGTCTTCTGGTATCGATAACATCTACGGTCTTAGAAATGTCATTCAATAATGGCACGGGACCATAGATGAAGTTCGAACAGGAGGTGTAAATATTTCTTTTCAAAAACATGTCTCAAACTATGGCTTGCTATTACTTCTGATAGCAACCCGCTTTTCAAGAAAGGAAAGTGTTGCGCTAAACCAATTTTCGAAAAATTTCGTGCACTTATCCTATAAACAAAACAAGGAAAGCATGTCATCAAAAAGACTGTCGTTCCTACACAAATGTTTTTCCTTCTAAAATTCTTCAGAAAAATATTTGTTGTTTTTCAAAAATGGTGGTAAATTGAATTGCTTATAAATCAATCAGATTCAGAGTTTTCGTAAAAATTGAAAACTCAATCAATGACTTCAGCACTTTTAAACTTTTCAGAAAAATAAGTCATTGATTGAGGGGGAGAATGTTTTCAAATTTATATCATCTAACGGACTTTTCTTAATTATCCTATATGCTTAACTGAAAATGATGTTAACCTACGTTGAAGGACTAGGTGCCTAGGATATGATTGTTAGGATTAGATGATTAGAGTTTGATAAACACACTATTCCCATGCTTTATATGAACCGATTGATATGTTGAATTGACTTTTATTAGTCGATTGTTGTTTGGGTGTTTTCGACCACCATATATGTCTATCTGTGTTCAGTAACGTATGCAGATAACATGGTTTAAAGAATGTTCTCGATCCGGATCCCACAATAGAAGATGATTGGATGCCGAAAGGAAAGGGTAACTATATCTTGGGTCAACAAATGAAGAAACGGAGCTTAATTTGACTTCTATGGAAAGTTGGCATGAAATGTGCAACGTAAGAGGTCTCCTTGCATCGTGAGATGGTTTTCTTCATCATCAAATGAAGAAACGCGATATAATTGGACCTCTATGAAGAGTTGGCATGACAAATGCAACGTCGAGAGGTCTCACTTGCATCAGACGGTTTTCTTCTGTCCCTACGGCAACAACAGAAGCTTACGAACCACCTAAGCGTATCTTTGTGCGGGTTAAATAGTGATGATACCATTTTTAAACAATCTTTAAAATATTGTTTTGAAAATGGAAAAATATTGTTTTGAAAATAAATTGGACTAAATTTTGGAAATCACCGGACTTCATTTTATCAAAACGTAAGTCACTCAATCATCGACTACGGTCATCGATTGAGGGGGAGAGTGATTTAAAATAAAATATTTTCAAACGATATTTCTTCATAAAAGGTCCGTTTGTACAATAATAAGTGGTGATATAAAGATTTAATGTTATGTCATGGTATGATTTTCTTTAAAACTCAAAGATCTTACAAAATGAAATTTTTTCTGTTCTTGTTTGATTGTGAAATTGTTTTATTTTACCTAAAGATCTCTTAAAAACTATTATACCTGACACTAACAATCTTTAATGTCTAAAATTGATCCGTATCAATCATTTTTCAAAATTAAATCAAGCCACGTCTTTCCCCAAAATTTTCTAAATGATTTAAATCAATCGGGATCCAAAATCTCAATTGGTTTGAAATTTTTGATCGGGGGAGAGATCGTGATTTAAATCTCAAATCGGTTTTAAAGGGTGATTGTTTCTAAGCACTCCTTCCTTCATGTGTCAAACGATTTTGAAATACATAATGCACATGATTGTGGAGGAGCACTTAACCAAAAACCAGAAGAGTATTTAAACAAGGCCACATTTTCTCCCATATTTTCCAAACCTTATTAAATCACTTGGGATCCAAAATCTCAAAGGGTTTGATATTTTTTATCGGAGGAGAATTTGTGATTTAATAATGAAATTTGATAAAAAAAAATGATCGTTTTGATTCAAAAGTGCATACTGCTCTCCCATATGTGCTAAACGCTTTCGAATCTCGAAGCACATATTGAGGGGAGCATTTTAAAAGAAAATTAACTTTCAAGGTACAAAGATTTCTATGTTTCAAGATAACGTACCTTGATTGATTTTCTAAATGGTTTCTTAATGACTTTTGTGATCGTGGATGTACTTCAAAAGAACTCTTTCCTCTATGTGATAAAATGATTTCAATTATCCTATGCACATATTGAGGGGGAGAATTTACCAAGAAATTCAAATGGCTTTTTCTAAAGAAATTGTGATCAAGAAATTATTTCAAAGAACTCTTGCCTCCATGTGCTAAACGATTTCAAAATCATATGCACATGTTGAGGGGGAGCATTTCTAAATGATCAAAACAATTAAGGTATAAAATGCTTTGATTTTATACCACAAGTACCTTGATTGATTTTCCAAATGATTTTTCGATTGGTTTCGAGAAGGAAAGAACAATACCAAAAGATCGACCAATTTACTTTATGCATGAAGTTATAAGGATGGTTAGGTTAGGTATTCGTTCCCACGATCCCGCCAGAGCCGGAGGGATCTACCTAGGGACAATCCACTAGATAGTGTAGAGTCCTTAGGTATGATGGAAAAAAAGGAGAAAAGTGAGAAATAGGAAGTGTGCGGACTGAGATAGAGCTAGAACTGGAATAAATCCAACAAGGTTCTAGTAATAAAGTCTCAGTAAGCACTGAAAGGGTTGAAGAATGAAAAAGAAATTAATGTGAAAAGGGTGAAAAGAAATAGCCCTCCAATAATTCAACCTTAGGGCAGAAACCGGGTTCAATACATATGCTACTGGTGTTTACTAAGGTAACATCGGTATTGAAGACAAGACGTCATGGACCCAGTGACGCACTGCACCTAACTTCCCAAACTACTCAAGTTCCTCTTAAAAGGGCTTGTTTCATTCTCACGGGGAACTGACATAATCTATCAACTTTCTCTTAGAGATTGTTGATATTTAAGAAGGAGACCCTGTCCCTAGTCTCCGGCATAGGAACCAAATGTGCACAATTGAGTCTAGAGCCAAGAGATCATCCACAATATCTCATTAGGACACAAAAATAATGCAGACTTGCTGTTTCACACAATGTGGAAAGTAAGTATATATTTAGAGTCCTACGCATTATCCTTGTGGTATTGCCAGAACATCCGAGTGATATGAAAATATTCACGATGAAGATGGAAATCCTTCTAGAGCCAACATCAAACAAGCTCTTGGTGGGTGACATGTGAAATCTTGCAAAAAATCAAGCTTGTGAGAACTGGATAGAAATGATGGGGCGATTCAATCTTGAATCAACCTTGGTACAGGAAATGAATTGACGAATACTTCTGGAAAAACCGTTCGATGTGTCAAATTCTTCTTTTCTCTAGCACATCGAATGTGTACTCATTTTATAATACAAAAAGTATTTTGAAAATTGATCTTTCTCATAAAACCTTCGTCGTATTGCAAAATTCTTTCTTCAAGCAATACACGATGGTTTTTCAAATCAATTTTTCATCAATCAGTGAATCTCAATTCGCTGGTTCACTCACTCCGTGTTGTCTTCTTTGATACTTTCCGGTTTGAGAACACTAGAAACAAGCGAAAAACCCTATCAAGGAGATTCTTCGAATTCTACCGATCACGTGCAGTACTTGCTTGATCAACGGGAACCGTGGGCCGTGTACCTCAATTCAACGAAAGTGATCAAAGACACTTTCGTATGTTTTATTGCTAACTTTTGTTTGTAGGTACATTTGGACGGTTGCAGCTAATCAGAATTGAGGAGTCAATCCAAAGCCGCATGCTCACAGCATCCACACTTAATTGAAGAAATCATGACTTGTGCATATCTATAGAACCTGGCTCTGATATTTCTATACTATGTTTCTGCTACGCTGCTGCAAATATCATGAACCAGTAAAGCTTCCGCTACTATGATGACATGTTGATCTTTGGCACTGACCAAAATCAAATTGACCTGACAAAGGAATTTTTGTCATCAAGGTTCTCCATGAAGGACATGGGGGAGGCTGATGTTATCCTTGGTATAAGGATTAAACATGAAAATAAAAGAATTTCTATCTCTCAGTCTCATTATATCGAGAAGGTCTTTGAGGAAATTCAATTACTTTGATTGTACTCCAGGTTAGTACACCTATGGATACTTGTGAGAGCGATGCCTAATAATGGCAAAGCCGTATCTCAACTTGAGTATTCTAGGGTAATTGGTACTGATGTATGCCATGACTTGTACAAGACCCGATATTGGTTTTGCGTGGGAAAATTGAGCGGTATACTAGTAATCCTAGTTCTTATCACTGGGAAGCAGTTCACAGGGTATTGAAGTATTTGAAGATAACTATGGATTATAGTCTCTCATATCTTTGGTTACCCATCGGTGTTGGAAGGATACACTGATGCAAGTTGGATCAGTAACAACGAAGACAATTCGTCTACCGTGGTGGGTATTCCTACTTGGTGGAGGTGCAATTTCTTGGGCATCCAAGAAGCAAACTTGCATCACCAGTTCAACAATGGAATATGTATTTGTGGCTTTAGCACTGTGTGTAAAGAAGCTGAATGGTTGAAAAACTTGCTTCTTGAGATTCCATTGTGGCCTAAACCTATAGCACCTATTTCTATCCGATGTGATAGTGCAGATACATTGGCTAAGGCTTATAGCCAAATGTACAACGGTAAGTCTAAACACTTAGGTGTCATGCATAGCATGATTCGTGAGCTTATCATGAATGGGGTGGTATCTATAGAGTTTGTTAGATCTCAAAAGAACTTAGTTGATCACTTGACGAAGGGTTTGGCTAGAGACTTGGTTATAAAGTCTGCTAAAGGGATGGGTTTAAGTCCAACTTAGTCATTGAATGCTAGGACACCCAACTCCTCCTAAGGAAATTTGGGAGCTGAGTTCAATGTGGAAATTTGAACATTCAGTGGACTGGAGCACATGTTTTATTTACATCCCAAGGTTGTGCTTCGAACCTGCTGAAAGGAGGATGAAGTCTTTACTTCTTAATGGTTAATTTTCTTTGAAAAAGTGCTTGGCAGGAGCATGAATAAAGAGGAACCACCTATGTAATTGTTGAAGTTTTGCCGCCTCGGGAAGCTTTTGGACTTTAGCTTTTACAACATTTATGAATTTGGATATGGACAATGGCTTGTATAGTGTCGAGTCGATAAGTGTTTGAAAACTTGTGTGTATTTTATCTTCATGTATTCAAATTGGTTGAAGGGTTCAATTCTTAGAACACCCCGATTCTCGAATATTTGAAACGTGTAATTTACTAAGATGGAAATTCAATCCTCAGGACATTTTCGTTTATGCACATGTTTTGCTTGATGTTTGTTTTTCATGCAAAGGAAGTGAACTAAATTTGGGGAGGATTGTTGGAAAATTTAGTGCACTTGTGGGATTAGTTCACACCTTGTAATGGGTTAGGAGGTACGGAGTGTACACCAATAAGGTCCATGAATACCCTGACTCTAATAGTGGTTTGTATTGGTAGTGCTAGTAGAAAGTACTGCTGGTGAAAGTACTGTTGTGGTTTCCACTGAAGCAGTGGTGTTTCCACTGAAGCAGTGTTTCCACTGAAGGTGCTATGAAAGTACTGCTAGTTGTATGAAAGTACTGCTAGTGTTAAGGTACTGCTTGTAACGGCTTTGACCTATTCAAGTGGCAGTTATAACTACATAATGACCATGTTTAATTGGTCATGTAACCACTAACGGCTATAATGGGGATAATTATGAGGCTATTAATGGGCCGATTAATACTCATAATTCCAGTTGACTAGCTAAGAGTAATCTCCTATAAATAGGAGATCTGATCATGCATGAAGGATAGATAGAAAACGATTAACACTTATAAGCGCAAGGGTTATTGATTTGTGCCTAATTCAATAACAAACATTTGGTCTTATCCCAAGTAGATATTCGTGTAACCCAGGCATTAGGGTCGAATAGTTTACTTTGGAAAGTGATAACACGATTCCAAGTGATATCCGGTAACCACCTAGTGGTATTTGTTTCTGTTGAATTGATATTTGTTTCTACTGACCTTGATTATCTTAACCATGTTCTGGGAGCTAATACACCAACACAGTGTACTTCGATGAAATTTAGCCTCGCCAAGACGGTCGCTTGTTGTTATGGACTTCACACCCTATGTGTTTATAGAGGTTCCATTGAAGGAACCGACCATGGAAATTTACTAAACCACGTCCCTTTCTTAAGTGTTTTGGGTCAACCCGGACGGCCGGCCCAACATGTATCAGTCGTAACTCGTAACAAAACTTACCCGTTATGACCTGACACACCCATTTTGGACATCAAGTGTTTTTAGTCAAACGTGAGCTTTGAGAGCCTTATATAAGTAGGACTGTGAACAAGTAAAGTTTTTCGTTTTTTTTTACCCATTTTCATTCAGTGCATTTTATTGATCTCTTAAATCGAGGTTCACTAACTAAACCTGGTTTCTAATGAATATTTTTGAGACATTCGAGATTTTAAACTGAGCTCGGATATATCCTGAACCAAGCTCGTCAATAGGTAGTCAGGTTCTTGAGTCAATTTTATCTAGTTCGAGGTCACATAAATAACAAGTAGAAGACCAACTTCTAAACATAAAATGAGCCTTGAATGAGTAGTTGCCAAAAATCCCAGAGACAATTCCCACGAACATCACCAAATATATTGTGAAAGTGTGCACATAAACAAAAATTGAGCAACTGAACAGACAGAAATACGTCATGCGCGACCAAGAAGACCTAAAAGTTACGATAGTCATAGCTGAACAGCCAGCCGTACAACATTAAGAACCATGTAGCCAACTAATCAACAACAAAAACCCATAGGCCAATTAAAAAAAAAAACATCCATATAATTTAAACTACGAGATTCGGAGAATCCAGAAAACATTATTATTACAAACCATGCAGGAGACGTGATCCTATATAGGCTGCCATGGGGTTGGTTTGATAAACTTCTTCTCGTGAAAAAAGATCAAATTTCCTCCAATAGTTTGAATCCCCTCCACTTTCTTCTTAGGAATAAAAAGCTTCGTATTAACACCTGTAAAATCCGTCTTGGTACCATAGATATTGTAGAGACTGTTATCTAGAAATATCTCCATGGCATAACCTCCATAAGGGTTGCGAGTCTGCGGGTTCCCTAATACTACAAGAATATAAACTGCTTGTGGTTTGCGTCGTACGGAATACATTTTTATCGAAGCACTGATGTTACCATTGACAATATCCGGTGATCCTGTTCACGTAAAGAGTAAAACAAACGATACAAAAAAAAATCAAATAAAATCCACTTATTTTGTGCGCGTACGTGTGTTTAACAATTTATTTTCTTGTACATAAGTCATTCAGAGATGACTATGTCTCCTATTTGAGTCATTAACCGAGACATGAAATCATCTTTTGGACTAAGATGTAAAAAAAGAAAAAAAAGAACTATGACCAAGACGGAAGAACGGAAACAATACATTTGTATAAATGTGATAAAAAGGTTATAGTTATACCATTAAATGATTCCACAAATTCATCAACTTCTTTAGCATCCTTCATCACATGATAGTAATACTCGCCAGTAGGTGCATATTCTTCTCCCCTAATAATATCGATAATAGGGAACGCATTCCTCTTTGGATCATATTGCTTAAAAAATTCCTTGACGTTTGCAGAAAAATACCTCCTCTCGAAAGCTGAAACAAAACAGGTAGACTAAAGTTTTCCTCATGGTTTCCTGACATAAACTCCTTAGCAGATTCCCTGACATCTTCTATGTCTTTTGCAGTCATGTCCCGGTGTATATAGAGGGCTTTGTCGTCCTCCACCACACTCCACCTAGGAAACACGTGGGTTCCATGTACATATTCAATGCGCAAATCCGAAAAGTTTAACAGATGAGCCAAATTTTCAATTGGTGAGGTATGAAGAGAAAACGCTTCTGAAATCATAAAATTAAAAAACGTTAACGATTTGATTATAAATAAACAATGACTTTAATAAGCCTAACAATTAAAAACCACAAGTATCTTACTTCCAAACAATTTTTTACACCTGATTTCGTTGTGAGGAAATCGAGTGTGTAGACATGGTATATTTGTATACACACTTACTAGTCCATGAACAAATTCTTTACAGCTTTAATAGCGAAAATTGTGTTGATTTCTTATATGTCTTTGCGTTTTCAAGTTTACAATTGTGAATGAAATATTTGTTGTTTATAAAATTCTGGGAATCAAATATACGCACCATTGACTACACCACGGGTAGCAGAAGACCCAAGGCTGTCATCACACTTTAGGATGCATTCATCCTTAGTGTCATGTTGAACAAACTCAGCTCGTAACCCTTAGTGCTAAAGAAACGAGAACATGAGGCGACTGATCTGACCCTCAAGAGATTAGAAGCAACGCGTTTCACTAGGAAGGACGCCATCTAAGATCAAAGAACAAGTACAAGGTCAGCTATAAATACAGTTGAAACAAAAACAAATCAATGACTGAAAAAGGGCTAAAAGTCTAGAAGAGAAAAAAACAGCCTAAGTGGACCCTATACACCCCGAGCTTTTGCATTTTGAACCCTTTGATCACTAGTTTCCGGTATTGGACTGTTGAATCTCGAACCATTCAAGATTCCCGGATGCCTTATATTAAGGGGTTTGCAATTTACGAAATCAGAAAGCCTCAATTTAGCAAAAAACAATCTACATTCAATAGTTTTTCGGACATAACATAAATACTGCAAATTATACATTCATTTCCGAAAAGCCATCATATATTACTACATACCAAAGAAACAAAACCGAGACACAACCCTAAAAAATTATATATTTTAACTTTACTATAACAACATTCACAAATTAAAAACAGAATCTCAAGAGACTGAAAAACAGACTACTCACAAAACTGTATTCCAAAGGGGGTGTTTGTTTCGGCTTATCTAGTGGTCTTATGTGCTCATTAAAAGTTGGAAAAGCAAATAAGCTCGCAAGCCCAAAAAAGTGAGCTTATTGGCTTTTCAAACTTTCAATAACATAAGCTGAAACAAAAAACCGTAAAGACTAAAATACAACATCCATATATTATTTTAGAACTACTACTTGTTTGACAAAATTAGCGGCAACAGTTTATTTATAAATGTATTTAGTAATGTAGCTCTATATGTACAAGTGCTTATAAACTGTAAAATAATGTAAATATTCAAGTAGTAGTTTTATACAAAATAAAATGCTAAACGCTCTCTAGCAAACATTTCGAATCTAAATGCTAAGTACTAAACGCTCTTAAGCTCCTTACCAAACATACACATACACTATAGAGTATCATAAAACCCTAATCCAAAATTCATGATTCGCAGTCAAGATTTATGCTTCAAGTGTTCTTAGGGACCAAAATGGGTCCAATTATGTACTTTTCCTAAACAAAACTTCAAACAAAAACAATGACATTATTATCCAAAGTTGGTAAGAAAAGATTCATTATCTTTTGACCTGTTGTTTACCTGTTGTTTGGAACGTTGTTGTCTTTCTTGAGAACAAATTAAGGAGATGTGTAATAAAGAAGATGAAAGGGCTCTTTTAGGGTTTTACTTGTCTCAAAATTATTTCCATTAACATTGTGTAGTAGATCACCTAAAAGGAAAGTAAATAAAATGAAGTATAAAAATAATACTGTAAATAAATAAAATTGTGCTAAAAAGAAATTTGATTTAGTTCATTTTGAAGTAAATTATTTCCTCTGGCTGAAAATGTTTATTCCTATTTTTTTACTTTTCCATGTTAAAAAAAAAGTGAGAACTCTAGAGTCTAGGCTCCCCACAAATCTTTACCCACTAAAATCTTTTTCAATTGGTTTAAATACATCCATGCATAGCAACGCGATTTAATAGCGACAAATCGAGGTTGACTAACTAAATCTGGTTTCTAATGAACATTGTCGAGATATTCGACATTTTAAATTGAGCTCGGATATATCCTGAACCAAGCTCGTCAATAGGTAGTCAGGTTCTTGAGTCAATTTTTATCAGCAACATTTTTCATAAACAAATACTCCCTCCGTCCCAATTAAATGTCTAGTTTGAATTTTCTAGGTCTTTTTTTCTTAACTTTGACCATAAATATTTTTGGTTGTGTTATATAATATTTGATGCAAAATATATGAATAGATTTAGTTTTAAATGTATTTTCACTACATATTATTTTTATCTAATATTATATAACACAAGCAAAAATATTTAAGGTCAAAGTTGTAAAAGAAAGATTTGAAAAGTCAAACCTGGACATTTAATATGGAACGGAGTGAGTATTTAGCAACTGATGATACATAATCAAACTCAAACAAGAATGGAATAACTTGCATGGAACATGGGCTTGTGATATGGGTGCATTTGCGAAAAGACAGAAATATATTACGCGCAACCAAAAAGGGCCATAAGTTACGAGAGTCATGCATAAATGAACAACCAGCCGTAACCATGCAGCCAGCTAATGAACAACAAAAACCCATAGGCCAAGTAAAAAAAAACATCCATATAAATGTAAACTATGAGATTTGGAGATTCCAGAGAACATCATTGATCATTAGAAACCATGCGGGAGACATGATCCTATGTACGCCGCCATGGGGTTGGTTTGATAAACTTCTTCTCGTGAAAAAAGATCAAATTTCCTCCAATAGTTTGAGTCCCCTCCACTTTCTTCTTAGGAATAAAAAAACTCCTATTTGTTAGAATATACTAATCATAACAAATTATAAAAGCAAGTAAACATCATCAAAGCATGCAGCGGAAGTAAATAAGAATAATACATGTAAGTAATTAACCGAACAACAAAGTGCGTACCTTTTAGCAATTCAAGTAAACCAAACGATGTTTGAACAAGAACAAAACCCAAAACCCTAACTTTAGGGTTTATATAATTCGACCACAAAGAAGTCGACCACCAAGGAATTCACAAGCACAAGCGCACTTGTTCTTCGTTCTTGTACACACGTACTATTAGCGATTTGATGTGAAAAGCTAGGTTCTTGAATCACAAATAAAACCAAACAGTTGTTTCTTTAGCTTGGAAAAATCGATCCCTTGAGGAGGGGGTTGTACCGATCGGCCAAGCAAAAGAGGGAGGAGAGGAGAAGAGAAATTAGGTTATTGGTGATCCAAGATTAAGTTGTGAATGAATACATTGATTTGTATTTATAGGTAACTTAACTTGGTGACCAAGTTTGAGTGGGATTGGGTTTGGAACCCAACCGATCGGCCAAAGCACCCACAAGGGGTTCTAGAACTTTCCTGACTTGTAATTTCATCTCTAGTCCATTTAGTTTATATTTAACGACCGTTAACTAAACCTCGTTAAATATTTAACTATCGTTATGTTTTATTTCGTGACTAATAATTAATAATAACATTTTATATATTAATTATTAACATCAACTCTCATACGTAATGTGTGCAATCCCGAAGTCTCGAGTTCGAATCCGGACATACTAATATTTAAATATCCATAAAACCTTTCAGCTCCCACTTGGATATTACTAAATATAGTAATGACATTGGTTTAGTCTAGCCTAACACGCCAATGCCCCCAGATTGAATCAAGTATGGTTTCCTGGAAAACCATTTAATGATTCATCATTTTTACTTATCCTTTTGTTACTAATACTACATTAACCATGAATATGGATCAAGTCATTTCATAAGTTAATATTATGTTTCTCGTTGTATTCGATTTAACAAGATTACCAAATCATCGAACGTATTCCGATAGATCTTGGGTATGGCCATACAAACATCTTGTCAACCCTACGAGGGGCCCAAAATAGTATTATGCTTTGAAACAAATTCAAAGGAACAAATTCTCTTGACTAAAAACATAACTCATGAACTTTGTAACACTTCTGAAAATAGCCCTTATAACTACCGCCATTACGGATAGCGTTAGACTATCTTATACAAATGCACTACATTCATATCAGTTATCTGGTATCTCAAGTCTGAGGATAAACACTTCGTGATATACTTAATGACAAAGATCCATAAAGTATCATCATGTAAAGTTGGGATGAGTCCTATATTCAATTCATTGAATATCATGTGAATCTGGTATGTCCCACGCATCAATACACTTTAAAAGTATATTCTACCAAAACTCATATTTGTTTTAATTCAATGACATTCCCACATCATTGATCGACAACGGACTATTTAGAATAACATAAGTTATTCACGGATTAAACATGCAAATATAGGATATAATATTAAGAAAATGAAAAATAAACATAAACAACTATTTTATTTCATTAAAGTAATATTTGTTCATAACATCCTTTATCCAAATACTAATCACAGATCTGCATGAAACTACTAGCTAAACGAAGTTCTATCCCATCAGCATGGTCAATAAGTTTTTCTTTTGGCAAAGGCTTCGTAAAAGGATCAGCTAGATTATCATCTGTATGAACTTTGAGTAGATTGATTTCACCTATTTCGACTTGTTCTCGAACATAGTGATATCGACGAGGAAAATTTTTGGCGCCCTTCATGACTCAGCTCATTGGAAAATGTTATTGCCGCAGAGTTGTCACAATACACATTTAAAGGTAATTCGATTGAGGGCATTACTCCGAGTCCCGAAATGAATTTCCTAATCCAAACAACTTCCATCGCATCTTCTCGGAAGCGACTATGTACTCACTTCGTAATAGACATCGAACCGCGCAACCGTTGTTTGCTTTCGCTCTTCCAGTCAATTGCTCCTCCATTAATGACAAAGACATAACCCGTCTAAGACTTGATCATCTTTATCAGTTTGGAATGACGCATCGCAAAAACCTATAACATCAAGTTTCTGCATCCGATTTCCTCCATACACTAGAAACATTTCTTTAGTAGCCCTTAGATACTTAAGAATGTTCTTAATAGCATGCCAGTGTTTCACACGGGTTCGTTGATACCGACTGGTGATATTCTATGCAAACGCCACATCAGGCCTTGTACATCTTACAACATACATGATAGATCCTACAGCCGAAGCATAAGGAACTTTCTTCATGTGTGCCACCTCTTCAGGTGTTGACGTGCATAGTTTATTACTAAAGCCATGTTTAACTTGCATCAGCAAATATCCCTTCTTGGAATCTTGCATATTGAATCTCTTCAATATTTTATCAATGTAAGCACTTTGGCTTAGTCCAATTAACCGCCTTGATCTATGATCCGTGCTAAACCGTCAAGTTATCTCACACAAGCTAGCCACTTGTGAATGGCTAACCGTAAGAAACTTAAAACAGTTCAGACACCAATGCAATGAAGTCCAGAGGAGTATAGTGTTTCCCGTGTCGTTATGTCCCAACGAGCTGTGCGAGAATAATCAAACGTATAGTGATCGAGAGAATTTGAACGGAAAAAGATATATGATTGTGAATGATTATACCTAAAGAGAAAGTTTATAAATTACAGGGGCTTAAATGCAAATTAAAGAAAATTAAAAAGATAAATTATATTAAATAAACGCTATCACTATTTGTAAAATCTAATGTTTTTGATTTTTCTTTTATAAAACTTAAATTAAAAACTACGTGACGTACAAAAGAAAATGTGAACTGAAGCAATATTAATCCTAAAAATATAAAAATGACATTTTTACAAACCTAATGATAAGAGAAAATTTTTAGAAAAAGAAAATTATTTTTAAAACTATTTATCTAATTGTTATTAATTAAAAACTATTTTTACTTATTTAATAATACCCTAAAATTCAAGAAAATATGAAATAAAGCTAGAAAAATGAAATTATGACTTAGAAAAATCTAAAATAACTAAAGAGAATTTTCAAAACTATTTTTATATTTTTCTGATTATTTTTCTATTTTCTATGAATTAAAAACTATTTAAAACTAATTAAATTGCTAAAAATTACAAATTTAACTAATAAAAATCTGGAAAAATATTTTTTTGACTTTTTATATTTATCTTAACTTAGAAAAAATGAAAACTTATTTTTTTGAAGTTTTTCTGATTTAATTGTATTAAAAGCTAATTAAAATTACCTAAAAACTGTTTTAAATAAGGAAAAATAGCAAACAAAGGATGAAAAATTATGAAAATTTCAGGAAAACTCTAAAATAATATTCTAATTCTAAGAAAAATATAAAAATAGTAGCTTATGTGTAGGATTATGAAACTGCAATGCAAAGTGCTTATAAATAAGCACTTAAGTTAAGCTAAAGACCACAAATAAGCACCAAATGAAAACAGAAGCTATAATAAGCTATAACTACTCAAAAGAAACCAAATACAACTGACCTTAACCTCTGAAATACAAACTTAAACAGATTTGATGATTTGAAAATCAAGAGCAAAACTAGTTTTCTGTCTACTTTGAAGCTTAAGCACAAGCTTATTGAAAAAGCTTAAGTGAAAAACAAAGTCAAGACCTCAAGTCCACCAGCTCAACTATCTATAACCCAAGTCTCAGACCTAGATAAGCTCTAATGAGCTTGTGACAAGCTATGCAACACCCGCACACTCAATATAAACCGAGTGTGTGCCTGGGGACTTAAGACAAGTTGACAAGTCTGTTTTGGAGCTTGTAAAATATTGCAAAAATTCAAAAAAAATCCTATTAAGAAACTTGACCAGCTGAACTAGAAAAACCCAATATTTCACTGAATTTGAGCCAGAATTGAATTCATGAAAAATCCATAAAGATTTGGAAAACCGGTTTTTACAACTTTTGACTTTTGATACTTTTGCAAAGTTTGACTAAAATGAGATTAGAGCTTAATTTGCCAACTGAAAATGATGAAAGGAGCTATTATAAGACTTGATTAAGCTACTCCTATCAATTGTGAACACAATACAAACTTTTGGTTTTACAAATTTCTAACAGATATGAAATGAGAACAGTTTCATGGTGATTTTGACTTTGGGTGTTTGCAGCTACCAAATTATGACCATTACAACTTCTATATGCATAATAAGGACTTTAACAACTGCATTCAACTGCTTAAGTGATCCGAAGTTTGGATTCAAGTCACGATCCAAACACTCTTTTCATGACAACTTTAGAACAATTTACTACAAACCGAGAATCAAAGCTTTCATCCAACAATCTCACATTCCAAACATTTAATTAAGACCTATAGATGGAATTAAGACAAAGAATCACGTGTTCAAACCACATATATCAAATTATTGCGTGCTATCTTATTTAAACAAGACACTTATACAGATTCAATAAACTAGATCCATTAGATAATTAGAATTAATGCACTAAACTTAATAACACATAAACTGAGCTAAAATAATCAACTACAAGCTGAGCTTATTAAACCTATACTACTTGTTTAAAAGCGAGATAAAATTTTAGACTTACAAGAGTTCCATCCACAATAGCTTACTGACAAGTGATCATTGGACCACTATCCTGCTTATATCAACCCAAATAACTCGAATCAACCCAAATCCAGATGCATCACCCAATTCCATAACCAAGTTCATTTGAGCTTCGGTTTGACTTTAGTTGACCAATTTGAGAATTAGTTTGAATTTGAATTATAAGCTTACTGAAAGCTAAGTGAAGCTTTAATAGGCTTATTTGAGTTATAATAGAGCATTTGAAGCTTTGGCTTTTAGATGATTTGAAACTGCTTAAGTAAAAGGAAATTTAAAAACAAGAAACTTTGATAGACCTTAGATTATTGCTGAAAGATAAGTTACACTGATACAATTTCTTGAGTTTAATACAGGGAAGCTTAAAGTTACAATGTAAAACTTAATTAAGACTTAAATACTAAAAACGACATACATGAAAATTTAAAACTAAGTACCACTCTTACATGATTTTGGCCATTTGATCATTTTTGGCGGGAAGGCTGTTTTGCCTGTGGTCTTCTGAATTTGCAACTAGGGGGTGGCATTAATTGTGGGTGTGTAAGTTGGTAGATATGATGATGAGGGGGGAGGGATAAGGTGTGAGGTGATGGGAATATGTTGCAGGCAACTTGGGAAGGAGATAAGCCAGTGGGAGGGAAAGGGGTTTGGTTTGGTGGTGGGTTTGACGAGGGGTCCAAAAAAGGGGGGGTCAAGGCTAAATGGCGGGGTCATAATGGTTAAAGGGAATTCATGGTTTAAGGCTTAGTAATCATCTGAGGACCAAAAAGCAATTTCTGAAAGATGAGGACCAAAACCTTCCATTTCTCATACATTTTAAGGTCACTTTTGACAAAGTTTCAATAATACAAGGACCATTTTTGACATTTTCAAATTTCCAAGGACTATTTTTGCCAATTTTTAAAGTTTAGGGACCTAAGTTGTAATTTTGCAATTTTAAATCTCAAGGACTAATTTTGACAACTCATGAATCCCTAGGGACTTGAAATGATATTTTTCTTTATTTTGATTTACCAGGGACTGTTTTTGACAACTCATGAAACTTGGGGGACTAAAACTACCAATTATGCAAACTTGATATGTTTTTCACCAGATTTTGATATTTTTGCATTTAAAACACATAAAACACTTATTTGTGATATTTTTATCATTTTGATGCATTTTTGAGTGTTTTCAGATGTTTTTGCAGTTTAAATGGTACAAAAATGATGAATATTTAGACACTCATCAATCCCCCACACTAAGATATTGCTAGTCCCTAGCAATGTTTAGAGAAAAATTAATGGATTTCATCTCTTTACCAAAAGCCATTACTTCTGGAGTAGCCAAATGTTTCAGTTCAAGTAAGAACCATGGTACAATGATAACCATGTGATTTTGAGCAAACCACCAAATTTCAACGGATTTGATTTGCTTTACCAAGCCGTTTGCTTCTGGACTAGCCAACTCTTTAGATAAAATATCTTTGGTGAGCTGATTACCAATTATGGTTTTCCAACTGCATTTACCACAAGCCATAAACTTATGGCTAGCCAACTCTTCACTTTAAGGATATGGTGATTTAACACCATACAATTTTGGGCAAATTGCAAGCCGTCAACGGATTTGAGATATCTTTACCAAGAGCTGTTTGCTCCTGGATTAGCCAATCCTTTTGTGTATTAGACATGGCGGATGATAACCATAACTGAGTAAGTGCAAAACACTTACTCCAAAAAAATTTTTTGGCCAAAATGGGGAATGTGGTATAATTACATGATAAAATTCGTGAGAATTTCCCCCCACACTAGAAATGAATATTGCCCTCAATATTCAAAGTACCGGCTGTTATGCCAAAACCGAAACGTAAAAGGAAATACTACGGCCATTATTTGATTTTTTTTTATTTTTATTTTATTATTATTTTTTTGAAACTCTTATATATATACAACATGGGGCAACTCCCACACTGTGGTAGGTAGAAAGAAGTCGAAATATGGGTGAAAACCCATATGGCATGCTACTTGCTTTTTATTCCCGAGTCGCTAGCTTGACTCGATCCCCGCATTCATTGGTTCATGGGGTAAGTTTGTAGATCCGACAACCAGGGGGAATGTCCTCTCCAAATAATGCTTCAATCGATGACCATTCACTTTAAAATTTGGACCATCGGGTTGAGATAACTCAATGGTTCCATAAGAAAATACTTTAGTGATGTGGTGTCCACTGATTTTAGTTTTCCCGAAAATATTCAATCTTGAATTGAAAAGAAGGACTCGATCACCACGTTGAAAACGCGTTTTGGATCTTTGAGTCATGAATCTTCTTTGTCTTTTCTTTATAGATCAAAGAGTTTTCGTATGCTTGATCACGGAGTTCATTTAATTCATTCATTTGAATTTTCCGGTGATCACCGCTCCTGAATATCGAAGTTGGCATGTTTCAAGGCCCAGTATGCCTTGTGCTCAAGCTCAACCGCTAGATGATACTCCCGCACAAGCTTGTATGGAGTACACCCAATGGGTGTTTTATAAGCTGTACGAAAGGCCCAGAGTGCGTCATCTAGCTTATCCGACCAAGAGGCACGATTTTCGCCAACCGTCCCTCAGAATTTTTAATCCTCGGTTGGAAACTTCCACTTGCCAATTTGTTGGGGGTGGTACGCATAGAGACTCGAGTTACACCATACTTTTGCATGACTCTATCAAATTGGTCATGCAGCAAAATGCGCACCACGATCATCGATTATAGCTCGTGGAGTTCCAAACCTAGCAATAAGAGATTTTAAGAATTTCACAACAACTCGGGCATCAAGCTGTAGGTAAAGCTTTCAACCCATTTTGACAGATAGTCAACGACCACGAGTATGTATTTATTACCGCGAGATGAAGGAAATGGCCCCATAAAGTCAATGCCCTGTATGTCAAAAATCTCACACAACTTGAATGGCGTTTGCGGCATTTCATTTCTTTGTGAGATATTCCGCTGACGCTGATGTGTTTTGACAAATCTTGGGCATCCTTGTAAATTCCAATAGAATCCGAATCAAACACCTTCTGGCGGTGTAGTTGGGGCTATGATGTCCCCCAAGAGGTCCAGATGGCAAGCCTTGAGAATGTCAATGGCTTCTCGACCATACACACATCGCCGATGACTTGATCGCACAAATTTTGAACAAGTAGGGTCGCCCAGAAGTAATGTTTTACATCTTTAAAGAATTTGTTTTTCTGGGGCGACATCCCTTTCATCACAAAGTTACCCGCATGGTAATTTGCAAAGTCAGCAAACCATGGGGTAGAAGAGTTTCCATAAAAGAAACACATTGAGTGTTTCGAGAGGAAATGTTTCATTTATTTCCTTTTTCTCGAACACATCCTGGTGAGGGTTTTCAAGACGGGATAGATGATCGCCAGCTAGGTTCTAGCCACTTTTTTATCAACGTATAATGATATCAAATTCTTGCAGGAGGAGAACCCAACGAAGCAATCTCGTCTTTGCATCTTGTTTTGCAAAGAGATATTTGAGAGCCGAGTGATCCAGTATACACCACGATTTGGTCAAGATTAGGTATGGTCGAAACTTCTCGAACGCATACACCACAGCTAATAATTCTTTTCTCAGAGTGGTGTAATGGGTTTGAGCTTCAGCCATAGTCTTTACTCACGTAGTGGATAGGCTGAAAATGCTTGGTTTTCGTTGCCCCAAGATCAATCGCATAGCAAAATCACTTGCATCGCACATGAGCTCAAAGGGTAAATCCCGGCCGGGGCAACTAGAATGGGTGCTTCAGTAAGCTTTTTCTTTAATGTTTCAAAAGCTTCGATGCACCCAGGTGAGAAGATAAAAGGAGCATCTTTTTCAAGAAGATGGGTCATAGAAGCGCATTTTAGAAAAATCTTGTATGAATCGCGATAAAACCGGGCATGACCTAGAAAATCCTAATACCTTTGACGGTAGTAGGATGAGGTAATTTAGCAATAACATCAACTTTTGCTCTATCTACCTCAACTCGCTTTTTGAAATCTTATGGCCAAGGACTATGCCTTCTTTGACCATAAAGTGGCTCTTCTCCCGATTTAGACAAAGATTGGTGTCTTCACATCAGTTGAAGCATTTTTTCAAAATGGGAGAGACATGTTTGAAATGAGTCCCCAATGGCCGAGAAGTCATCCATAAACACCTCCATTGTTTCCCCGATCATGTCGTGGAAAATTTCACTTCACATCGTTGGAACGTGCCGTGAGCGTTACATAGGCCAAAAGGCA